>VXAL01015553.1:65450-100237 GCA_013399475.1 Chauna torquata
TACACACACTATAATATTCAAGAGTGTAATGTACCTGAATACTGGGACAATATGATGTTACCCAATCAGTTCATACCTTTAAAAAAAAAACAAACACAAGATTAAAACCTACCAGATGGCAAGAGAAGTGTTTGTCATACCCATAGCTATGCAATTAAAAAAAATAAAAAAAATTAGTAGCTTGTTTAACTACAGTATTGAATTCCTGATACATTCAAGTAATAGTAGAAATAATGCTACTGAGGCATAAAATCAAAAATAGGAAGAATGTCACAGGGACCAAAGGTGACTGTTTATCATTGTTGATCACCAAAGAGGTATGAACAGGTTCTTCATGATGTGGAAGCTAAACGGAGAGAGACGAATAGAGGAAGCAGTTGTATAAGAGTATTTAGAAGCACTCTTTCAGTTTCCAGAGATAAAATTAGAAGTGCCAGACAGTTCAAATTTTACCTCTGCTTGTCAACTTTCTATGAGGACCACATTTCAGAGGGGTCATTTTAATCAAAATGAAAGACAGATCCTATTACGGCAGCTTTGCTGACAAATAATTAAGATGAATTACTAGCGTACATTTGTCCCAGATGCCTTGTTGATGTCAGTTTGTAGGAGGCATGGGAGGGCTTACAGTATATGCTTTGCTCTTTAAAAGCAATTTACAATTGAAGTTAGCCATTCTAACTAACTGCGAAGAGCTTAATCCTAGAGTTGTCACTAGAAATTATTTTCACAGATTCCTGATGCTTCTACATTAAAACAGTTTATATGTAAAAGTTAATAGGATCTAGAAGTGAAGAACAGTATTTCATTATGTGAAACAATCAACTATTTTTGCCAGAACAGCCACATTTTCTCTCTTTGGAACCAGCAGTGGCATTAAAAAAAAAAAAATAGAACTTCTAAGTTGGCTCCATTGATAGGTTTTTATAATACTTACCAAAAATAGGTCTGTGTGTGACTATTTTTTGGACAACAGCTAGTGGAACTTCAGTCTTGCCTGTACAGTGTGTAGATTTTGATATTTAATGACCATGCGTACTGTTTTGCTCCACCTAGCCATCCAATTCATATTTACGTAGACTTTTTTTTTCTCTGAAGGCAGTGAATATTGTATTGTAGTTAACTGTGGAAGCTGGGATATTTGGCAGATATTAGATGACAAGTTTGCCACTTTCAAATATGATCAGCATGCTGCCATGCCTGAGTAAAGATCTCATTGCATCTCCGTTTAAGAACAGGAAAAAAGGTCGTCTGCCTTGTGAAATCTCTCGTGTTTTAACCATTTCACTTGTTCCCCAAGCAGATACATTCAGACTTATTCAGTGGATTAGCTATGCATTGGTACTAGAAATCCCTGCTTTAGAGGAAGACTTCAGACTATTGTCTCCACACACCCCCCAAAAATAATACAGAACAAGCAAATATTTCATTCGAGACCCAAGAACACAGTGGTTCTCTTCCATTTTAAAATTGGCCATGTGAAAGTTTTCCTCTCTGAGATCTGGGGAAAATGAAAGTTCTGTAAAATCCAAACAGAGTTGCTAAAAGTGATGATAGAGTAAGATTTTTATTTATTTATTTTTAAATATGGTGCAGTAGAGTTTCTAGGAGTATGTGAAGGAAAGAAATTCTGTGTGGGATGTATGCTACACAGCACCATCATCTTTATCTTGTGTTTTGCATCTGCGGATGTGTTTTGCAGTGGTTCCCCAAGGTTTTTATGTTAACTTGTTGGAAATATTGCTGGATTGGTTGGTATTAATGTTGGTTGATTCTTGCTCTTTGCCTTCAAAACAGGGCACAAAGGCAGGCTGTGAGAGCACAGCTCCCAGGGAGACTCTGATGCTGCTTGGGCTGGAACCAGGGGGCTTAGGGCTCACCATGGTTATTAGTAGTTCTGTGGAGACATGTCTGCAGATCAAGGATCAAGGGAAACATTTGACAGCTAGAACCCTCCCTTGGAGGACTCTGCTCGCATCTTTCATCCTTTTGTGGTATATGTCATATTTTCCCCCTAAATAAAATTAAAAAAAAATAAAAAATAAAAAAAAGGAAAGGAAAGTAGTCTGTCAGGAACTGCTCAGTTGTTTCTGATAACTCCAACACTATGCTAATCATAACTCTGGCACAGTGTTCCTCCATCTGTGTGGAAGAAAAGAGAATGGGAGGGGGTGGCGGTGGCGATGCTAACGTTAGTGCTACAACATTCACCATAAGCAAAATTTCGTTGACATACCATAGCACGTTGTTGGTGTGATTAATTAGTACCCTCAGACGTGCAGCATGGTTAGTGTGTTGTGATGCAAGAAATGAATGAATGACTGGCAGTATTTACCTTGCCATTCCTTACCATTGTACCTGAGCCCCTCTGGCCCTTTTATTGCTGTGCTGTCTGTATATTTGATAGATTTGTTCCTAGCACATTTTTTTCCTACAGGGGGGCAAACTTTTGTCTTTCCTGGAGATGCAGTGGGGACCATGCTTCATACGGAAGCTTTTAGCTTGTGTTTTGTTGCCTGTTTCAATCACAGTTGGGGCTCTTATTTTTTGTTGCTGCTTTGATGATCACCCTTGGAGAAACTGAAGTCCAACAGCAGATAGGAAAAAGCAACACAAAGGGTAATAAATTCGGTTACATTGTCTTGTTTCATGGTAAACAGAACTTGACTGTTTTATGCCCCTTGTTCACTGAGGCTGAATAGAGGACCTTTCTTATGTTATGGGGAACGCAAAGTATACCTTGGACAAAGGAAATCGTGGAGGAAGCATTCAGCGTGGTGTGTGAGTGATGCTTATACGGTGGTTGAGATGGAATGGAACACAAAGACCAAACATCTGATGATGTGAAAGGCTATGTATGAAGCGCTATTACTGTCATGATGATGACTGAACGCATGTTGAAATTACCTTCACAGGAATAGCAACAGATGGTCTCTGTATCTTCCCCTCCTACTCATCCAAAGCTCTCAAGGCTGCATTCCTAATCAACCAAAAGCAGGCTTCCCACACCCGTGCTGAGTGGAATAACCTGAGCGTGCAAACACTGCTTTGAGTAAAATGTTACAGGCATGTGCCCTGTTCTGTCAGGTAACAAGGAATTGAAAGTAGAATGACTAATTCAGTTATAATTCTGTCCGTCTACCCTAATGCCCTGTTACTCAAATTCCAAGACTGCAAAGAAAATTCTCATTAGGTGCTAATGATGATAATCATAGCGCTCAACTCTTTGTAGCATATTGTTGTCAATAATTACGTACATCCTTAGGTTGGAATCTTTATTAAAAATACATTCCCTTTTATGGACTCCAGTTACTTGAATGTGGAGTGAAAGTAAATTAGGCTGTAGCAGGCGTTGCAGCTATAGTTACTACTTCTTCCATTATTGCAAGTTATTATAAGCTTGTATGATTGAAACTGCTATAGATAAGCATGCAATAATATTTTCACTGTCACCATGATCACTGACTGAGATAAGAGCTTGACGTTCTATTTTCGTTTAGGATAGAGAAAAACAAGGAGGGGAAAATGGGGGGGAAAGGGCTTCATGTCATGCAATGATATGCAAGAAAAAAAATTCCACACCAAAAGCAGGCCCACACATACGTCAGCGATGACACACAGTGCTGAGAGGATTTAGTGTTAAAGGGACGTCTGTTAATTTTATTTGCAACAGAGAAGAGAAAGCATGCCCGCTCAAGATACTTGTTGTATCATTTTTAAATCAAGGCCATCTTTTTCTCGGTGGTAAACGTGAAATGTTTTTAAAGGCCAGACTTAGCATAAAATCTATTGGTTGCTATGGCGACCACTTACCACACAGGACTGCACTCTGTGTTCGACTCTGTGATTTTCTCTATTCAAAGGTTCGGCATTGTCAAAAAACAAATTAGTTTTTCAGTTGTTTATCGCAAAGTTCATTATGGAAAAGGTAATAAATAATAAGGTATTTTATTCTTGTGTGGATAGGTGCCATACGTGAACTAAGTGGGGCACTATTCCTTAAATTTGCTATTTTAAAATAATTATAGCAAAATTGGCTATTGTTAGGAAATAAAACAGATTTTGATCGTTCTGTGTATATGAATATGAAGCAAAGCAGGTAGTTGCAAGTCTGATCCCAACAAAATTATATGGTAATAAGGCCTTTCACACCTACACAGCACTTAGTAACAAAGCTCTGAAAAGGAAAGAAAGATTGAGCCCTGCTAGAGTAAAAGTTTATACCTGAGGTGCATTGCTTCTCCCTTTATGAAAGGAAAGGTGGGTTCAGGACCCAGTGCTCACTGAATTATTCATGCTGTCTTTTGCATCTCATCTCATCTGTAGGGCTGAGCACTGGTAGGGGTTGTTATTAGCAGAAGCACAAATCTGACTGGCTGCAGCAGTTTAGTGAAAACCTGTTCAGCTGCTTCTCCTGAACTGTTTGCCTAATTACAGCAAAGACTTTCTGCCAAACTGCCTAGTGCACCCACCCCACAGCCAGCTCATCCAGGGAGGCGGTGCAAAGCCTTTCCTCTGGAGTTTTCTGAAGCTGAGGCTAGTCAACACCTCCCAAGATCTGGGTGAGAGTGGCAATTTATAGAAGTATCTAGGGAAGCCTTTTACGTTACCTAAGGGTGTTTCAAAGACAAATTGGTGTCAGCAAGTTCTTCCTCACTTTTTTTTTTTCCTCTAATAACATTTTAGTCTAATTTCCAATTACTTGAGGAATGTGAGAGTACATTACCTTCAGCACTTAAAGATTTGCTCCTGTCACCTCCTCGGTGTGTGCTGGGTTCTAGTGAGCCAAATTTTGAGCTGCTGGAAGTGGCGCAGCTTCACTGGCTTCAGAGCGATTGTGGTGCTGCTTTCAGCGTGCGGTCTCACTCCCACTGTAAGTCAGCGATAGGACTCTAACACAGCACAGGAAGAGCACGTCTCAGCTTAGCTCTGGGGTTTAGTGGAGCTTGTGTGTTAAACTATTCATTTGGGTTTTATGTAATGGGTAGTTTTTTCTGCAACGTAGATTTTCTTCAGTGTTTTTGTTATGACTGCTAGATAAATGAAAGGGTATTGGAGACGTGGTGATTTATGGTGGTCATTTTTAGAAATTCCAGGTCTGTGGGTAATGCAGTAAAGTTTGCTTATTTGTAAAGCTAATTTGCTGCCAAACATTTGTGTGCACATAAGTTATTTAGAAGATTTCACTTTCATAGCCAAATCACTCTTCTACTAGGTACCAACTCTACAGTGTCAAGCCCTGATAATTAACATGTTGCAAACATGCAATTAAGACGAATCAGATTAAAACATAAGAAAAATGAAAGCATAATTTAATTCCAGCTATTGTCAGTCTCTTCAAGAATTATTATGCAGTTGACCTCCTCCTGTGCAGCTCTGTTTTAGCAGTGTGTGCACTGTTTCGCACTGCATGCAAAGTAACTGAAAAAGAAATGAGTCTTTAAAAAGGAATGCTCCAGTTTAAACAAGCCAGTGGGGGCTACTTAGGCAAAACTAACTGGTGACATTGTGTTTATAGTAACAGACAATGGTAGCTGACTCAAAAAGATGCAGAAAAAGCGTGCTTGATAAGCCTACACTGAAAAGTGTCTTATTATTATTAATAATAGAATACTTCTCCCCCTTAGAATAAGCTTTTCATTTTTCTTTGTAGTCAGGTTTTTGCCTGAGCTCTCCTGTTAACATCGTGCCTGTATTTTTCTTTGGTTCCCTCTGGCTCCTCCAGACAACTCCGTAGGGATCTGCTTTTCCTTCTGTGTTCTGCCAGAGTTCATTAGGGTGCCATAGACAGTTAATAAAGCAGAATTTTCTGCCTACCGTATAGAATGGAATAATATTGTCTTTAATCAAAAGTAAATGTACTAGGAAGCTATCCCTATCTGCTTCAGCTCTCACCCTCTACTTCTAAAGCAATGTGACAAGGGACAGAGTACTATACAAGATATTGTTTCCAGAACTACATTTTCAAGTGAATGAAACATTCCTCAAAGGCACTGCATGTACAGCATGAAAGAAGTAATCCCTCTGCACACAGAACAGGGAGAGGCCATTCAAGATTCCCATACAAAATTACTAACCTCCTAACATGACCTGAATCAGATATAAAGCGTAATAGATTTTTTTCCATTTATATCTGGCATGCTATCAGAACTTTTACAGGAATATTTGCGGAGAGTAATCTGTTTCATGCCCATTTTCTGAAGTTCTTAATCTCGCTGCTTAAATTGAGACATCTCTGGAAAAAAGTGTGGGCTTGGTTTAATACTACTAACCATGCTCTCAGAGCTGCTTGATTCTGCAGAACATCAGTGATGTGACAACACAGTGACAGACAGCTCAGAGAGTGGAAGAGTCATCTTTTCACTACTTTTAAAAACTAAAATCAGTGCGTAGTTCAATTTGGAAGTTTCATTTGGCTTTTACTGCGTCCATACATTGTAAACCTTACTGAAGTTGAGCATTTTTCCCCCCATAAAGGATTTCATGATTTGCCATCTTGTTTGTAGTGCATTCTATTTAAAATTAATCCTCCTCATCTGGAAAAAAAGGTAATGAAGAATGCGATACCAGTTTTAGACTGGAACTTACTTGTGTCTAGTGGTTAGTTTAGTGCAGTAGTCACGCCTGGAATTTGTATTGGATTCTGTTTGCAGTAGATATTAGCAACAAAGTGACTCCTTATGGTCAGAGGAACAGTGTGTGCATCAAAAAAGAAGTTATGTTTTTTCAGCTAAAAACTAGACCACCCCAACTCACATTCATTGTTTAAAGTTCAGTAATTTGAATGGGTTTAAATTGGGGCAGATGCTATATACATGAATTTAAGGTATTTGTAGAAAGTAGTCCTCAAATGACCTAAAATGCAATCAGAAAGAATGAGCCTGTAAAACTTTGTTCTGTTATTATGGATCTCACTGCTACTTTCTTATGTGAGATACTGCAGTGATAGAGAGGAAAAGGTTGAGAAATGGGAGTTGGAAATTTAATGACAGGAAAAATTCCTCAAAGATTTATTTGATGGGAAAGTAATATACCAACCCAAACAGTTGAACTGTCCAGCCCACACTCAAAACGACATAAAATAAACTATTCTTCAGTCCTCTATTAAATACTCAATTTATTTGAACCAATTGATCTTTTCCTTCCTAAGTTTTCTAATTGTTTGATATTTTGAATGTAAACTGGTCCATCAGTGTGAAATAGTTACTTTTTTGAGTCTGTAGGAGCGTAACAGTTGCTAAACTATTTGTCTAATCATTTTCAAATGTAGCTTTGGACAGTTACATTATTAATAGGGAGTGCCATATTCTGATGTGACAATCATACCTTAATCTACCTGTCACGGTTGCTTAGTAAGGCAGCAGTAATATCCTTGAGACCGTAGTCAGCCTTGTATGTCTTTGTGCTGCCATGCAAACATTTTAATTACATGACATTTTCAATAAAAAACACATACAGGCATGCTTATTTGACCCAAGATTGAGCAAACAAAGCCCTGGCATTGCTCATATAGCGTATCATCTACCTAGAAAAGATAAGTCAAAGAAAACATGCACGTAACAAAAATGCCCTAAGCCACCACAGGAAGATCCTTACTGGTTAACTGGTTTCCTGCATGGGGTTCTTCTTAAAAGGAGGGCTTCTGTTTTTCTTTCTCAGTCCCTCCTACTGATCTCATGTGCATTGGATTTGGAAGAAGGCAGTATTTGTAGTCAGTTTCTTAAGGACTATGCATATGTTTTTTAGAATACAAATCTAGGTGGGGACTTTGCTAACTGAATAACAGTAAGCAGTCTTGGCCTGTTCTTCTTCTGTCTGTGGTGTTTCTGAATATCCTTTCTGTGAGAACCTTCCTGTTTCTAGTTATCTCCGTTTGTTTACTCTGATTACTACCCAAAGCTTGTATGGAAAATGCTGACTGATGCTCTTCTGTGAGCAACCTGGATTGTGTGGGACCCAAGATGGTATTGATAGTGGATTAATGGTAAACATTAATAAACTTGTGAGAAGATGAGATGAGTGGTGTTAGAAAGGAGAGACTGAAATACCCAGAGTTATTTCTCTGAGGCTTCTGCAAGATTTTTACTATTTTGGGTTGGATTTTGGATCTGAATTTATATGCAGGCAGCCCTTGGGAATGGCAGTTCAGGCATCAAATATCACTGGCATTTAGGATTAGTTTGTAGAGCAGGTAGGAAAAGAGCCAAAGCTGCATGGCAGTGAGAAAGGATGGGAATGGAACTGAGAAAAGCAGGCAAATGGCCAGCTATAATTTATTAAGAACACAAACCTGGTTGTGTGTATTTGCAATGCCTCTTGCAATGTTCGATATTTTCTGTGTAGTCACTCTTTTGCTGCCATGTTTCCCTCCATCGTTTGGGATTTGCTGGAGGAATTCTTCACCAAACTACCGACCAATAGTGAATTCTGGGATACAGAAGTCCCTGTGAATGTTGCACCAAAACTTGTAACATAAATTAAAAAAAAAAAGAAAAAAAGGGTAACCTCACTTGGTGGAGACTGGGTGGGATTCTGTCTTGTCCAATTTAAAGTGGGAAACACTTTTCATACACTTTTCCCAAAATTCTTGGGCAAGGAAGTCTTTTGAAATGCTTTAGGAATCATACAAGTTGCAGATGCAAAAATGTCCCTATGTCTAGTGTTCCTTTGGAACAAAATGCTAATCTAATTTCTGGAACATCAAAGTCAAAAGAGAAGTAATTTTTTTGTTTTGTTTTGTTCTGGAGAGCAATGGGATACCAAGGTAGGGATCCACTGTCCTGTGTTTGTCTAGTTTCAAGATGCAGTGATTTATAGATAAATACTTACTAATTTTTCAATATGCAGTTTGACTTAATAAAGGGAAAAAACAAATGTATGTAATCAAAACGATTTATTTTAAAGTCAAAACAGAAGTACAAGTTTATCAAGGGTACTCAAAAGGGACAGAGCAAATTTACCAGCTTCTGTGAGCTGTAATTATCAAAATTGTTTTGCTTCTCTTCCAGAGCAATTGATTATTATTGATCGGAATTCATACAGTATCTGACCTCACAACGCCAAAAGACTGAAGAAGGATTTAGCTAGATTTACTTTTAGCACCATGGGCACCTAAAGTACAGAAGAAGGAAGTACTGAATGTACATGAAAACATATACATTAAAATTTACATAAATTTACATTAAAACTGTGGCTACTCAAGAAAGTGACTATGTTATAGCCAACTGGTATTCAGCTGCTGTGTACTGAACTTCGTGCGGTGGACCCTCTAACACAAAGGTGTATGTGCACTGCCCAGATCCCAGAACGCTTTACAGTACAAGCACACGTTCTCTATTCAAGGCAGAAGATTTTTTTCATTTGTATGTCTTGGATCCCTTTTTCTATCAAATGATAGTATGTACTTTAGTTGTTATCATATTTCTAAGCAACTCATTGACGAGAATAATTTTTTGCTGAGAAATGAGTAGGTTTATAAGCTCTGTTTTGCGTCGTGACACATTGAAAAATCATTTAGATTTGAAATTACTAGTGACTATGATGTAATAAATAAAAAGATGGATTATTTCAGATAGACGTGTCACTATTGTTGACAACATCTATTACCTTCTTTGTGCCAACATATTTGTGAGTTGAATACTGTATGACCTTGAAAGTTGCAGGCTAAAGAGTACTGCTGTCTGCAGTATGGAAGAGCTGACACTAGCAAGCACTGGTTGGCACCAAAGTGAACAGGATTTAGTTGCTTGAAATACTTTTAAATGAATAAAAAGATCACTTTTTTTTTTTCCTTGTTGTCAAGGCAGATTCTAGGTGACGGGCACTCACCTCTTCCTACTTCTGCTGTTCTTCATTTGTTTTGGGGCAGTTATCTGTCTGTTGAAGTGCATGCTACTTTCCAGTAAGTGCACATTGAACTATTCCTCGGTTGTGGTAGAGCCAGCTGATTTGTAATGCTGTCTTTTCACACTCATTTCAAGTGACTCTTAAAACAGAGCACTGCACACCTACATCTCTACCGTATTTCTTCAGCAGTACTTAACAAATACATTGATAACTGAGGATATTACAGCGTCCACAACTCCGAGCTCTACTAGCCATCTCTGCTTGTAAAGTTGTCATCACTTCTTTCCACAACAGAGAGCAACATAGAGCAAGGCTGTGCATATGGACGTGCATATGTACCTGGCGTTGCACTTGTCTCCACCTAAAAATGAGTACGAGTGTGGAGGAATATTCTTCCGAACACCTGTAAATGTAAATCCTCCCACTGGTACTGTTGCTCACTTAGAAACTGTATCTAAACTCCTGTGCCAGAAAACCTCAAGTTTACGCAAATGAAGCCTAGTACTGCACTAACCTGTACTGTGTATGCCTAAAAGAAGACTAAATGATTTCACTGTGTCAGGAGACGTGATCGTACAGCTAGACCTTAAAATAGCGGCAGATCTAGCTCTAAAAGGAGACAGTAAGAGTAATTGTGATCAATGTACTGCTTTACAAAAAGTGTTTGACTTAGAAGAAACTGCATGCACTAGTGTAGGTACAAGTTGTAGCCAGTCATTTTGTTCCTAGTCCAGAGCATGCCTTTGGGTGTAGGTTCCATATCTGCAACAGAGTAACCACTCTGTCTGAAAGCTGACGGGGCTGGGAAAGGGGAAAGCAAGCTCGCTATGTGACGAGAAAGATTTAGCCTCTGCAGAAATGCCAGATTCTACTAGACAGTGTAATCAATGAAAGGATTTAGGAGAAAGAGCCTATGGAGCTCTTTAAAGCACAAAAAAGGACATTTATCTGCATTATGTCCCTTGCTGCTGTTCACATTTTCAGCTGGCTCAGTGTCAATAGCAACTTATGATTCTGTTAGCTTTACGCAGGGAGAAATCATACCTAGATGATAGATGTTACTTGTTGCTTTTTCTTTGTCTTTTTTTTCACGAGCACTCAGTCAGCAGTGTATTAGCAGGTTATTCTCCTGCAATATTGAAAGATGCAAGACAAATGTAACACAGGTAATATAGTATAGTATATATACAATTTACAAACAGTGCTGCATAGTTTAGCTAAACTACTTATGAAGTTAAATTGAGGTGAACAAATGCATGGTATGAGCTCAGTGAAAGAAAAAATTGCCTGATTTTAATGACTGAGGTACAGTGGGATATGTCAGACTGCTAACTCACAGAATAACGGGTCACACCATTCTGTCAAAGAATGGTGTAATTTCAGAAATGGGTTTAAATGGGGAAGTATTTGGTGTTCTCAGTTTTAGCAGGCTGGTCTTTCCTATAGATACCTGAACTAAGTAGATGAGTGTGGAAAACATTTGATTCAAATGATGTTTTTGCTGTTCACCTGTGGAAAACAATGCTTTCTACATTCACACCCCTTAGCCTGAGTTCTTGTTGAGCAGAGGAATCTGATGGGAAATTATGCCAAAACACACACTTGCTGGGTCAGTCACTTAGATTTCTGTAATGCAAATACAAGCAGACAACTTACGAAAGATCAGACGGGGAAGGGTTTGTGTACAACAGATACTGCACCAAGAAAGGTAAGTGTGGGGTTTGGCTACTCTAGGCCAATTTGATGCAACTGTTTGTTAGTTGCGCATGAGTGGACGTAACTGCCTGGTGATCTTTCTGTGTGCTATCTGAAATTGCCTATTCTCTGTTTTGACTTACATCAGGGAAGCATATAGATAGATGGTCATTTTAATAGTTAAATGCAGATTGCTGTGTTGTCACTGTTAAAGTATCAAATTTGTTCAACTTCTTTAGATAAAGTGAGGAGGAGAATTTGAGTGTGTGGCATAGGATTGTGAACATATGGTACTGGTACTGTGTTTTGCTCCTGAACAGCAAGTTTCCATTTCTTTTCTCTCTCCCTTACCCACCGCCAAAAAGAAGCACATTATGAAGCAAAGACAAAATCAGGCAGCACCAGTGCCATTCTCCATCCTGTTCAGTGAAGTGGAGCTGCTGTCTCTTCTGTCCTGCCAAGGGCTACTCTGCTCTCCACGATGAGTGGACAACTCAGTTCTACTACCTGATCCTAAGAGTTTGCTGTAGGGAAAGGGAATAGAAAGTGACCTTATGGACTTCCTCCCAGTCTCGTGAAAACCACTGGGTACTTCAGAGGAGGGTTCAGTCCTTCTGTCTGCAGCAGTTAAATTGCTTCAGACGTTCAATAATGTGTGGGAAATTGACAATGTTTTGAGAATAACAATGATATGTAAGAAATGTCTGCTCTTGGACTGGTAGAAGCATGGAGTCTTCCATTACTAATCATCATAGCAACAAGAATGTTTGTGGAATAGTGGCATGCAGAAGGAGAGTGCTGGCTTGTAATGTGCTTGAGAAATACCCCAAGAGTTAAGTCTTCAGCGCTGATTACATGTACTTGCTCAGTGTGATTTTTAACAATCTCTGTTTTCACACGTTTCAGCAACAGTGTGAGAATATGCTAGTGGCAGGGACTTCTGCAAAGGATTTTGCAAAAAAAAAAAAAATATATATATCTTCAATATGTCTTAGGGACTTGTTTCAAAATATAAATCACTTTGTGTCCTTTTGTAGGCATGCCTCTCATGTTGCATGTCTGAATTCTGGGGACCAGAACTTATTCCTGTAAGTAGTAATCTGTGCCATTTCCTACTGGATTTGCTTCTTGTAGAGTGAGCTGATCAACTTAAGAAAGGCCTCTGTATAAATTTGGTCTTGTATTTATGTACACAATCGGTAAAGAACACAGCCGGACAACTTCTGTGTATTTTCTCAGCAAGTTCTGGGAATGCTCGAACCTCTCTTCATTTTTGATGCCATTTCTCAGACTTTAGCTTCTTTCAACAATGACTGGATTCATTGCTGATTCATATGGAGATGTAGCAGTCTGTTTTGTGATGATGATTTGAAATTGAACTAAAATACAGACCAGACACAGTTTCCCGTAAGAAAAATAAATAAAACATCTTTCTTCCTTTCCAGGCACTATTAAAAAAAAAAAATCGATGTAACTCTCTATAAAGTTATTAAAAGATCCGTTCAAAACAACAGCTTTGTTTGAAATGACTAGAGTGCATCTTCATTAGCTCTGCGATCTGTTGTTCGCAGGGGTGGCTTTGTTTTCCAACAGAAGTCCTGAGCTTAAAGACAAGTCAGAAAAGAATTTGTACTCCAGTTTGATTTGTTAGTGTTCAAGGTGTTTAGAATCATATCACAGAACTCAAAAACAAAGGCAGCATACACCTACTGAGTGGCTGCAGAGAACTGCAGTAAGTTCAGGTTTCTCTTTAAGCTCAGTGAGCTGGAAGCTTCCCCCCACACACTGCAGAACATGTTTTTGCTTGATATTGTTTCTGCTCCATATCCAAGCACCAAGTCTGAGACAACACTGTGGAGAGCATCCAGAGATGTTTGGAAGAGTAGCTTTTCCCTCTATGGAGCTCTGAACCCAGCTATTGTTTGAGGACTGCTGTCGTGCTCCTGTTGGCCTTCTTGTCTCTACCTTCAGGTGGCAACAAGCACAGGATCCATGGGCCACTGTGATAATGGGGTTTGAGATGCTGCTGCATCACCGCTATGGAGTCTGGAGCCATGACGGGACACACAAACACACTGAAGTGTGCTCACCTCCGTTTCTGCAGAGCCATACAGATTTTTATGTCTTAAGCAGTAAAGTCAGCAGGAGCTGGTCTGTGTTCAATGTCTTACTGAAAATATTAATATGATGATTCATGGTCCATTTTACCAGTCAATGCTCAGGGCTGTGGGGACTTAACAATGAAACAGGTTTTATTCTTGGTACATTTAGGTAGACTATGCAATCGCTTTCCTGATTAATCTCCTTGAATAATATGTTCAAAACGCTACTTTTAAAAGTACCTGTAGTATTAATGACTTCTGAAAACTCTGTTGGTAGGGGAGGTGATACAAGAAACAAGTCACTTTATCGATGTGGTGTCATACTTGTCTTTTCACCAAAATACAAGTTAAGTTTTGTGCCTTGAGTTGACCAGCCATGAGCTGTGAGTGACTGCAGGAGTGGTGGACAGCTCTTCCATGTGCACCTTCTAGACTTCACTGTAAATTTTGACATTGTTTTAAGTATAAAGCAACATACAGAATCCGAGGATAGGTGTATTAATCCTTTTAAAGGTGATTGGACTTCCTCTTTAATTTGCACAGGACTTGAGAATAGTAAAATTGGTCTTACTCCTGGAGCCCACAGTGAAGGCAGTCTGTCAATGGATTATTCATGTCCTCAGCCTTCCCTGGGCCTCACACAGGAACTGTGACCAAGTGTGCGTATACCTTAAATGAATGCGGAATCACATTGTCCTCTCACTTCAGTATGAGGGGGCCTTAGTGTTTTCCACTTATGTCTTCTCAGTAACATTGCTTTTCCTTCTTTTTCCAGTGATCTCTCTTAGTTTCTAACGTACCCACTGCATAGATTACCGGGTAAACTTATGGATTTAGTCTAGTTTCCATGATGTATTCAATGGACCTTCCTGGACTATAGCTAGAAGACACCTGCAAAGATTTTCACCGTCTGAGCTTCTTAGACCCTCTGTTACGATAGTTTGTCTTCCATAATGTCTACATTTTTTCACTTGTAATGGTGAAGAGCTTCAGTTCAAGGCTTCGGCTGGTTCCTTTCATCAGGTTCATACCATTGGCAATGCACTTAACGCAGCCATTCAACTATTATATTTGACAACTATTATATTTGATGAATTAAATACCAGTAATGCTTCAACCCGTGATTAGGCCGGTATGCTGTAATGGTTCTGCTAATCAGACTGGTTCCTATCAGTGTCTCCTGGGCCAGCTTCACTGTGTCTTTTGTCTTTTATGTTAAATCTAGGACATACTGTGGTGTTGAGGACTTGCTCGTTATAGTTAGGCTTTATCAGGTTTAAGATGTCTCTGTCTTGGTGGATACAGAGAAATGTGACCAGGGAGAAGCATGTGGAGATTGGTAGCAATCCCCATAGATAAATAAGGCAGGCAGCAGCTGCTGGTCTGGGTTTTTGTGTCATGGCTGATGTGTTTTTTCAGCATCTGCTGTCGCGTCTGGTTTAATCGTTGTACCAGCTCATGTGTTTGAAATGGTAAACTGGAGCTTTCAGCAATTTGATCCCAGTAAATTATAAAGTTCGTGCATGGGTTCTGTTGTGAAACTACCACCTTCATCGTCTGGCTTTCTTCTTGGATGTTGCCAAGTGGAAAAAATGTTTTTGTCAGCTATTACCTTGGCATTAATGGTCTGTAAGGATATGGCCTCAGTGTAATGAGAGATGCTGTTTATTGTTGTACGGAGAGTCTGATATTCTGCTAAGTTCTTCTTGAACAGACTAATTGTAGCCAAGCTGATTTTCTCAAAGGGAATGAGAATGATAAGTGGGATTAGAAGGATTCGGGGAACTTTTCTAGCAAGCCATTGGCAGTTGAGGCTGTACAGGGAGAAACTCTGAAACTCTGTATGTCCTTGTAAAATGCTGTACTGTTGAAGTGGATGGGGCTTGTTTCATCCCCTGGCTTTGGCAGTGTAAATGTTGTAATCTTTCATGTGTTTCTCTGATTTCTTGGATTTCAGAAGCACTGCCTTTTGGATCCTTTTTGGCTGTCATCAAGTAGTCAGAACTAAGGCCCAGCCCATTCGTTGCACTTATCTTCTTTACTGCTCTGAAATTTTGCCCGAGTATGGAATTTCTAGTGCTCAGCCTGTAGTTCCATAGGAAGGGCCTGCTGGATTAATACTGTCTGTGACAGAGTTTCCTTATCTTCCTTCTACCTGAGACCTTATCTCTGCTATGAAGTGGCTTAGGATCTTGCTTCTGGCAACCCTATCACTAGCTTCTTCATCTACTGTGACTGAGAAGGTTTTTTTGCTTGTGTTATAAGCACCCGTAAGATTCATGTCATGCAGGATCAGGAGAAAAAATATATTGGGAGGGACCTGTGAAAGTCTCTAGTTATGGCATCAATCTGCATAGAATTTTATCAACTATGTAAGCCTGAGAAGGACATGTGGGCACAACTTAAAACAGCAGCAAATGCTAAAGCCAGAATAAAATAACCCCTGTGTGTATGCATACACATCTGCATGTGTAAGCGTCTAACCTTGTCATCTCCAAGGTGAGAAATTTTGATGAGCAAATAGATTTTTCCCTTGCTCGGATCTTTGCTGCTAAAAAACCAGCATTTTCAGTGCAGCTAAGTGAGTTAATATGGTGGTAACAGTGGATTTCTGGGAAGAACGTTCTGGTGCGCTGCACTCTACCTAGTCCAGAAGCCTGATTATGGGATCACCTTGTCGATCAGATGATTATGATCAATTGTTGCCTTTTACTTTGTACCCACTCTCGCAAAACTGATGATAGGTAAAAGCAAATAAATGTGTTTATTTAGAAAACTGAAAGGAGCACAACTGTAAAACTGGGAGAGGTGACTAAACAGAGAAGCAATGAAATTTGGGCATGTATTTGACTTGTGTTTAGAACTCCACTTTCCTTTTATAGCACAGAGCTATTTATAAAAGCCATTTAGATTTACTGGCTCTTATCATTATCAGGGAAAAGTTTTTACCTTTCTGCTATGTTATGTTCCTAAGTTTTAGAAATATGTATGTCCCTTAGGCTTGGACAGACGCAGTTATTACTTGTCTACAGGTAAAGAGGATCAGTTTACTGTTATTCTACCACCAGGCTAAACCCTCGTGCAGACATGAGGTATAATGCCTTGCCCTGTCTTCCTGGCCTCAGGTCCAGTCATGAATTGGTGCAGGTCTCTGAGTGAAAGTTAATCTTATGAGAACCTGTGTGAGCTGGTCCCTTTGGATCCCGTTGCTTCTGAGGAGCTGCTGCTGCTGCTGTGTACCTGGCCTTCTCTGATGCCCCCTCTGTTCTGGCGCTACTGAGTCTCCTGTGTGGGAGAAGCTGGCTGGGCTGGCGACAGGGGACCTTTAATGGGACCTTTGCTTTCCCTGGATAGATTCTGGGATGCCCCCCACACCCGGTGCTCCTGTTGGTATTTTGCAGTTTGATGGTCTTTGAATGATGAGTTCCCCAATGACAGCACACAGTGCAATCCATTGGATGAATTCATTTTTTTGTATAATGCGTTTCAGCTGAGGAAAAGTGTTTCATCTCTTGAACTGTTGCAGAGTTCTGCATGTTTTTAGTTTGACCTGTTTTTAAAAAGAAAATCTGCAGGGAGAATCTAGCTTGATGACTAATTATTTGTTTGCTAATAATCTTTTAATTTTCTTTCATCAGTTAGTTCCCTCCTGGTTAAATTTTAAAAGCCTCATCTACTAGGATCTTCTAGAAAACCCACTATCTCTTAATTACAGTTTGTCTTTGAATCCCTACAAAACAGCTTTAAAACTAACTTCTATCAAATGTCCTGATGTTTTGTCTTAGTGGTGGTGTTTTTGTTTTTATTTATTTCTTTTTTTTTTTGGTGAATTTATATGTGTATTGATGGTTACTCCTAGATTTAGTTATGATTTGAAATGTTAACTTCAGATCTCTTATGAAATTTACCATCACATTTGTCTGAAGAGATAAGGTATCTTATTATAACTTCAGTAAGATATCATCTAAGATCTTCTGAGGCCATAGTATCAATTTCACTTGCACTCTTCTCAGATTCACCAATAAAGCTGCTTATTTGTGTTAGATTTGGTGTTGTCATCAGGAACGGAAGCCTTTCACACTGATGTGGCTTTGCTAACGTTGTGGTGTTCTCGCTAATGTTTGTTCCTCACTTATTTATAAATATCCTATGAATTTACTTAAGTACATGCTGTGAATTCAGGTAGTTGCATATCATGCATGGTCATCACCTGTAGGCAGAGCCTTTCTCTGTGGAGTTCTAATGATGCTGTTGAAGAAACCCAACCAATGAGGTTTTTGCAAGTTACTTCTCATTGATATTTGCTTTCCCAGGCTAGCATACCCAGGCCCATGTTCGTGCTGTGGAAAGCTTTATTGGTACCCACACCCAATCACCATTGTTGGTGTATATGGAATTAATTTCCCACAATCACTGCCTCATTATTCCT
Organism: Chauna torquata; assembly: GCA_013399475.1. Lineage (NCBI taxonomy): Eukaryota > Metazoa > Chordata > Aves > Anseriformes > Anhimidae > Chauna > Chauna torquata. The sequence goes on from VXAL01015553.1 coordinate 83,523, forward strand.
ATAGAGAGAGAAGTGGTTGAGAGTAGTGCATTGACCTCTTTCAGGAGCTTAGGGTTAATATAGGCACTTCTACTAGAAGCTGCTGTTTCCTAAACAGTGACCTAGCAAACTCCAGGGATTCAGGAAAAAGCAGCTCTCCCTACTGGGAAAAGTTAGTTCATTTTAATCTGATTTGTTTTTTATCATTTATTGCTCCTGTTCTAATCTAAAACTTTCTGGAAATAAACTGCAAGAAAGCCCCCTCCATGCAAGTTTTTACTACTATGTTCTTAGCATTTTTTTTTTAAATCTATTAAACAGATTTTTATATCATACTCGTCACAATAGTATCTCTGAGTGCTTTCCACAGTATGCTAAGTGATGTGCATAACATCTGACACGTGGTATGTTGTCTTTCTGATCATCTTCCCAGAGGAAGAATTGTGAGTGCAGTAGTGAGTTTAGTTTTTGGAGGAGTTTGGGAGTAGGAGACAAGTTTATTTAGCCTTTGATTGAAATTCCTAGTACCTTACTGACCCTTCAGCAATCTTGCCAGAGTTATTGGGCAGTTGATGGCTGCTGCCTTTTGCTGTTAATCCTAGCAACAGGCAGAAGGCAATAGCATTCAGCATTTATTCTTCTTCCTTTGAAGAGCCTTAAATGACAACAAACTTCTGTTTACTGAGGAGCAATAAATGAAATCACAAGGTGATAAAATCTAGCTTTCCAATGTTAAATAATTCACCCTAAGATACTTGCTACTTATATGGACTCAGTTTCCATTAGATTTATAATCACACTGTGTCAACTGGTGCCACACCTAACATGTTTCTATTGTGGATGGAAGGTATATAGTCCCAGGTGGGAAGAATCGTGACACAGGCAAGCCATGGGCAGGAAAAGCTCCACACTTGTGTTGCTCGCACTTTTAGTTAGCAAAGACAGTTTAACTTAGCAGTGTTGAGCCCTTGCATTCCAAGTATTTTCTTGCATTTTGAAGGTTGAGCCACTGCTTTCCGTAGTGGCCTGTGTAGATACAAGGAGCTGTATCTCTTAACACGATGAATACTCAGCTATTCCTGTTCTGGCATTGCAATGGCATTTCTTGCTGATGACAGTAACCCGGCTCTCCCTTCCCACACAAACTGACCTCATCATGGAGCTCTCGTACGGACTCCACCTTTCAGAAAAGCAGGAACAAAAGTAAGACTCAGAGTAAAGGTTAGCAAGTCATTTCTTATTCTGTTTGTAGGTTTTCTTTGGTGTCTGTCTACATGTTAACTTTCAGTCCTGTTAATATTCATACACAGGGCTTCAGTCCTTTCGTCTTTCTCAGTTTCACTTTTATACGCAAAGCCTCTGGTATTCATTATTGTATGGTTTGGTGCAGAGCCAGGCCATGGATTCCAAGAAGGCCATTTTGCAAAGTATTGAAGTAAGAATTAATCTAGTGTCTTAAAAAACACATGCATTTGTCCCCCTTTTTCATTTCATTTCCTAAATTAGCCTCCCAGATGGAGCATTGGGACTGTAAATGCCAAGGTTTCTTCCTCCACACCTACTCCAAAGGTCAAAGATAATCATGGTCTTTACCAGAGTGGCTGGGGGCCCTGGTAAACCTGGTGATTTGAAGAGAGGTCTGGGAGTTCTGGCCTTGCTGGAAGTTCCTTCCACTGGGGAGGACTTTGGGACTGGAAGGGAGAGAGAGAGAGAAGAGGAAGATGATGAATAAGAAGAGAGCACTTTTCTGCAGCTGGAGATGCTGAGAGATGCTGCATGGGAATCAAGGATTAGAGATGGTATAGGAGGCAGCAGATTAAAGGAGGCACTTACAGGGGAGAGTAAGGGAGATGTCATAGGATGGCAGTATTCGTCAGAAAAAGGAAGAAGAAATAGTTTGCACAATGAGGAGGAAAACAGAGTTGACAGTCAGGTCTAGGTAGAATGGTATGCTGAACTATGGATGTAGGTTAAGCGCAAAATCTGACTTCCTAATATTAATTTGTCAGGAAGAACATATTGGAATTAATTCCTACTGTAAGGATTGAAATATATTTGTAATTGTAGTAGTGTAGATGGGTCTGGTTTTATTTTATTATTTTATTTATTGAATTAATATCCTAGGAAGGGAATTGTGGTAATGTACTGCTTACGTATGAAACTCCCTTCAGTCTTTACAGGTGTCTTCTATCATGAGATGCTCTGGAAGGCTTGAGGGGCTGGGTAGAAAATCTTTATTACTTCAGGTAAACATTTAATATGCCTTTCTTTTCAAAGAACAAGAGAGTACTTTTGGCCCCAGTACATCCCTGCTGGATTTATTATTCCACACACACTGTATGGTGAAAGGTCCTAATTTATTCATCTCATGATTTAATTCTATACCCTTTTTATTAAAGTTCATTCACAAGTGATGCAGTCCACTGGATTACGGCATTGAGAGTGTTGAATAGCATATTGTCAGAAATGGAGAATGTCTTGATTTAAAGCTGATATTCATATAAGCTCTAACAAAATAGTTCTAGGTGCCTCTTTTTTAACACTGTATGCTTTATCATGTGGCCGTATGTATATAGAGCTCTTCTCAGTACAAAGAGGTTATTTTCTTGAAGAGTTTCATCTGACACACTAATTTGTAGCAAGAAATACCTTGCTGACAATTGATACCATATATAAGGTTGGCAGACTGGATTTTAAATGAAGATTAGGACAGGAAAGGATTGCAGAAAAGAAGGAAGAATGGTTTGGAGAGAGAGAAAAAAAAAATAAAAAGCAAGAACCAGAGAATCAGAACTTAAAAATCACACAGTCATTTGGGATTTCAGTCACTTTGAGTTACAGAATGTTCTTTTATTCATACTGTTTTAATTGGCATGTTAAATGCTTTAACAAGAACAGTTCATGCATGAGTCTTTTTAAAGAAATGAGTTTTGAAATGATATGTAATGAAAGAGACTGTTGTGAGAATGCAAAATAAAATTTATTAACATGGCACGATGGGAAGCCTTGTGAGACATACAAAGCACTATCTAATTGTCTAGGCAGTAGATTTTCCTTTATTTTATTTTATTTTAATCTTTTAAAATTCATTTTGCTTGCTTAGTCATCACCATTCATCTTTCTATGTGCCATTTCAGACTTCAGTTCCAAGATACAACTGTGCTGGTTTCGTACCATCAAAAAAATGTTTTCAAACCAGCTAATTCGTTTCTGGTATTTGTATCCTAATGGATATGAGTATGCGACTTACACATTACTGTCACTTAGCGCTGAAAGGACTTAACGCATCAGCCCTAGGGCTAGGCATTCTTCTATATGCCAGCACTTGTGGGAATCACTGCTCATTTTGTCACTGTGCTGTATGCTAGAAATACTAACATAATCCACCTGGGTGGTTTTTATAGGACTGCTGTTTCTTGCATGTCAATTCAATTTACAAGCTAAAATCTGTATTTCAAACTGGAAAAAAAAAAATCTCGCACATATTGCATTCACTCTTTAGTACTTTCTTATCCTTCCCTTCCTGATACTGGTTTCATGTTTATGAATTGCAGGTTCTTCTAATATTTCCGTAGACAAATCTCCACCTGAAAAGCTCTGTGGTCCATATATCCGCTGTGTTTCACAGTTGGCATACTTGAATCGTTGCTTGCATCTTGTCTGTTTAATTATTTAAAGTTCTGAAATATTTCTAATTGTTTATCTTAGGGGAGGGGGAATTGATGCCAACCCATTATCTAATATCACTGCAGAAAAGCTTTCGTAAGGGAAAGGCCTTGTGTTTTCCTTGGTGAATGAGCTCTAATTTCTGTAGCCAGGTGAGTTCTGCAGTTGAAGACTAAATTTAACGGCCTGTCCTCAACCCAATTAGCTCTACCTCAGGTTTAGCCAGTTCCAGCAGCCTATGGGTCATGACACCTAAAACTACATGCTTTTTTACCTAAAAAACTGCGAAAGTTTATCTGAGCAGAACTTTGTTCAGAACATGGTCAGACACACTCAGGCAAATTAATCCCTGGGGTAATTTCACTGACTCATCTGGAGTTGCAACAGAAGTTAATTCAGGCATATTTTGCTTCCTTCAAAAAGCAAAAAGAGCAGGAAAGAAGCAAAAAGAGCCCACAAATAGCTCCATAAATAGTTATTTTCAAAAATCTGCCAATATTTACACACTTAAAAGAACAGGGAGATGGGGGAATGGAACAGTAGGTAACAATATTAACTCTGTACCTTTTCTTTGCAATGGGATTATTTTACAGTTGTGGACTTCAAAAATCTGACTCCACTTACAATTTTTATCATCTTTCCTTCATTCTGACCAGAACAGGGTCATTGACCATTTGTAATTTTACACTACCATGTACAGTTAACATTTAAATTACCTACTTGTTCAATGTTAACCAGTGTGTATTCTCAGCTACCATGCTCTTAGCAAGAAAGAGATACCTAAGCCAAAAACATAGAGACCGTTTTACAAGATCTTGGAAAAATGGACATGATTTCATAGGGGAAGTGTGATTTTTTTGTTCTCTTACATGATATTTTAATGAAATAAGCTGCAAATAAGAGTGTAAATGTAACTTCTAGTATTCCAAGTGATCAAAATAGCATGTTTTTCTTACCAAGATGCTGACCTTGATACTAGTGAAGAAAGGAATTTTAAGTAAGGCAAGAAAGATTACCCTGTGTTTTCATGGGTTTGTTTGCAGATACCAAGAATCTGATGGTACATGAAGGATGATCAACTTGTGGGACCTAGAACCATCATATTGCTTCAGGATCCCTTTAGTCTTGCCTCTTTGACCTTGACAGTAACTGGAATCAGCTGTTTCGAGGAAGAGAAATGCTCTTCCTGTTAGATAAGCAGTTGAAAAGAAATACTCTGTGGTAGATGAGCAATAATCACAACTAGAGAAATGTTTACCAGCAATTGTTTATAAAAGCTTCTTTGGCTACAATATTCTAAAATTCTTTCAGTTTGTTTGCGGATGAGGCAACTACTATCATGCCCAGAATTACCTTCAAGGTGATTAAGGTAGCATTGTAGTTCAGCAATGAGTATGGTCAGAGCAACCCTTTTAAGTGTGTGTCTGTAGTCTGACATGTAGAAGTCATGTCATTTAAAGATGAGGGCAGGTTTTAATGGTGAAATGAGAAAGGCTTGTGAGGATGGTGGGAAGGCCAATCCCCTGAATGCTTGTATCTTGTCCTTAATGCAGTTGTGAGATGCCCAGGTCTCTCTTCTTGGTGCAGAGCAGCATCTGTTTTGCAAATAAAGTGCTAAATACTGGTTTGACAGCAGAATGGTTCATTGTTACTAAAGCCGGACCTTAATGCAGATGTTTTTGTGCTGGTACAAGGTTCCTCAAACATGTTGCATAATCTGCTGCTGGAGAAACTGGTAGAGGTTGAGTTCCCAAACAGTGTTATAATACGTCTGGATTATACCAGTAAACATTTTCTTTCCGCCCACCAGAGTAACAGACTGGTTTTCATTCCCTGTTTAAACCAGTCTGGGTTGACACAGTCACTGAAAGAGATGACCTTCTTCTGCTCCCCTCCCTGTACTGGTAGTAGTAGCACCTGTGTGCTCAGCTGGATCAGGAAGCTCATTTCAACAAAGACTAATTGCTCTGTTATTGGTTGGTTTTGTATTTTTTTCTTCCTTCTGAGCTGGTTTTCAGCCAGTTCAGCTTTCCAATCCAGATGCCCAAGCAACCATGCTGTTGCCAGTGGTAGGGAGACAGTGGGAACTTGCAGGCAGGGGAGCTAAAGGCTTCTCTTTTCAGCAGCAGCATTAATATAGATTAGTTTTAACCCATTTTGATGCTGTACATTAAATTATACCAAAAGAGGTATTTTATATATCTGCCTAATGCAACCCATGAAGACAGGAGTATCATTGTTTTGATATTTGTCACAACCTTTACTGCATACAGACCAGACCATAGTTGATTTTTCATTCATTTTTATAGTTGTTGTGTGTACTACACATCTGTGACGTATGGTTAGAAAAATCCATTTACTTTACATATTTCAAGAAATTAAAATCAATATGCTATATTCAGTGCTAATATGACTGTGTGAAGTGACATCAATACTTTCTGTTCTGTCTGCAAGTACATAAAGAATTTTCAGGAACTTTTTTTTTTTTTGTTTTAAAACAGAATAATATATGAGCTGTAGGGAGCTGTAATGACAGTTCCATCTGAAGATTCAGGGGTCTTTGGTTTGTTTTGCTACCAAAACCCTAAGATGGAATTAATTTTTTCTAACTTGCACTAGTCCATTTTATTGCTTCCCTGTGCTTTCGCAAATGGAATTGAGACAGATTTCAGGTTCCAAGGCACTTAAAACTGGTAAAATATTTATTAGCAAAACAAGCGTCTAAAATGATTATAATTATAATGATTCTGGACAAAATCCAGAAAACTATTGAAAAGAGCATGACTTGGAGCCAATTGAGAATGGCCCTCGGAACAGTACAGGGAAAGCAAGTGTTTTAAATGCGCTTTGATCATCTTAGGGACATTTAGGTGTATAACCAGAAGAGAATGTCTGACATAAGAAATTTAGTTTGTGTTATGGGTCCCTGGTTATCTGACCTTCCCCCCGCCCCCCCGGATCTATCAAGGAGAAAGGTTATCTTCCTTGAAAGAAAGGAGTCTGGATAACTGGTTTGGTTTGTTGGTTTTTGCAGATTTATACTGTATTACTCTGATGCATCAGGGCTTTGTGATGTTTTTCTGTGCATCAGGAGGGATTTTTCCTGCCCCTTTTCCTTCTTGCCCTGTGATGCACAGTATGGTTGCAGTTGGTGGCTGACTTGAGGCTGATTTGTTCCCCCCCCCCATCCTACCCACTGAATCAGGCTGGTTGCAACCAGAGAGGAGCTAAAATCAGGGTGTATGTGTGCTCCTCATGCCACCAAATTCTCAAGTACTTGCTTGATGTGCTTCTATCATGCTTTTGTTTAGACTGATTGTCATTGTCTTATTTAGGCTCAGCAGGAAATTTGCTTTGAGAATGCGAGTGCCGTTTTTTGGGGTGTTTTTGTTTTTGGCTGATTGGTTCGATTTTTGCAGTGCTCTGTGGTGTGACTCATGAGCCTCTTTGGATCAGCTCACAGTGTTATCTAAATAATCCAGTGTCATCTCAGGGACCTTGATCTCTTCTCCCTTCCTATGGCACATTAAATTTCTGTGATTTTTTTTGTGTGTGTTTTACTGAAAGACATGATTTACCGTGCTGTGTGGAACAGATGTTGGAAATATGACATCTGAAGTATTATCGCCTGTGATTGTGAGAATCTAGCCTCAGTGGCCTTGGGGCTCATTCCCATCCCACGTTAGAAGAGATTTGTCTGAGTAAAATTTACCTGCTATAAACAATGAACACTACCACTTCTCCTTACCGTTGTACAGAAAAAAGAAAGAAAGCTGGGCCTCTTCTGCATGGGTTTTAGAGATGAAAATACATTTCCTTTTGCCTTCCCCTTCATCCACATCCTCTGTTAGTCCCTCCAACAAGATTACTGTGTTTCTGGAGTCTATAGGGAAAAAGGGGTAGAAACCAGGTAATTCAGTGACAAACATAGGGTCACACTTTACCTGCCTCTCCTCTTTGATTTGTACATGCAGAGAATTCCTGGAGAAACCTGTGCAGAGTCACGCTACGTTAATTTGTGGGGGAGGTCCCATCACGGCCAGTAAAAATTGGAGGTTATGGGGGAACCTTGGCTGGGGCTTCCTTCTGAGTTGGGGGTTACCTTGGTATCCTGCATGGTGCTTTGAGGAAGGCATAGGGAAATGAATCTGCAGAAGAATTTTTCCAAACAGCTTCCAGCAGGTTTAACTGTGATAGGGAATAATCAGCGGCTGTTAAAGTCTGAGTGCAGAAAAACTCTGGCTGAGATTTGACATCTTCTTTCTGAATGGGGGCTAAACGAAGAATACCAGCTTTGATGTTACAAAAATATGGAGGCTAGAGGCTGGCTTTTAACTGGAGGCATTCAAACTGTATAATTCCCCAAATACTTGTGTAGCAGACGCTTGTCACTTTATAAAAGCAGTAAATAATCCTATTATGTGCTATAGCTGAATTTATAAAGACTGAGTTAGGGACCTAATTCAAACCTGTTTATTCAGAAAAGCACAAACTGTATTTTGAAATGAACTCTGCACAAACTGAAATCTGAATCCATAGAAACACATACTGGATACTGGAGTGAGCACAACTTCTATTGAATCATACTATATATATCACATGCTGAACAGAATGCATTGTATATTCATGTGTGGATGTGTGCATTCAGTGCTTATCAGCCAACTTACAGCCCCATGAGGGGCTTCCTAGAGTAAATACATTAACCTTATTTGAGACGCTTGTCTTTTCTTCGATATGAAGTACAGTAAGAATATTAAATTATACGGTGGCATAAAGTACTTTAAAGGTAGAAAAATATCTTCTTCCTTTTTAAAATTTCTAAGCCATCCTTGCTCTGTATGCTGTTTTCCAGTGATTGATGGCAGGTGGCACGGGGCTGTTTGCTGATGGAGTCCTTAAATAGAACACCAGACAACTTTGGATATACCTGACATTGGGAGGTAGGGCTTATCAGCAGCTCTGTCTTGTTTTCTGGGAAAAGGGCATAGTAAGTATGGTATAGGAAGTATAGACATTAGGAAGTCTCATTTTTTACCTGTGTACCTGTCAGACCTGAACAAAGTTTGAACGCAGATGAGAATCCAGTCCCAATGTTTAAACCAAGGCAGGTTGTAGTCTAAAATCATGTGTATAGTTAAAGCAAAGTCCTGATAATCAAAGGCGTGGAGTGCATGCAGTGTTGACTTACCCACTTCACCAGTTCTCAAAATTGCCACCAACTTAGGAATTTAACAGTGAAATTGAAACACTTTGTTTTTCTGAACTTCCTTTTGGGCCATTCTTTGTGCCTTTTTGATGAGTCACACTTTTCTTCTCTCTCCTTAGTCATGTCCTCATGCTTTTTTTTTTTTTTTTTAATTTGGGTGGACCTTCACAATTTGTAGCTTTTTAATCTTCTGATAGGGTAACATAGCTCCATTTTTTTCTCTCAGTTTTCAACTGTTGTCTACCTTTGCAGCCACCATCATCTGATTTTTTTTTTTTTAACCCTGATTCTTTGTCACACCGCAAGTGACAGTTTTGATGCAATATGGACTAAAATGGCAATGACTGACAAAAGATAACTTGCTTTTATATCCAAAACAAACAGCAATTACTTCTAGTCACCCATAACGCTTGAGATCAGCACTTGACTGAAGAAAAACAGAGTGGCAGTCAATTCCAGTCAAAGAAAAGCTAAGAATACAATGGTGGAGAAAGGAAGTTACTCAGCACTAGCATACAGCATTTCAAAGATTTCCACTTCAAATGTGAAGACAATATGGTTAACTATTTTTTTTTACTTGGATTTGCTGGTTTTATATTCTGTTTTTCACTTTTGTGAGAAATGGTCTTCTCTACAAGTTGCACTTCCTACTTTTTTTTTTTTAGTTGAAATTCAGTCATGGTAATTTTCATATTCATGACCAGGGGCCTCAAAGCTTTCAGAAGGTATGGTAAGTCCAAAACGCCGTGTACCACCTTTTCTGTGATGCATGTTACCAAAATCCTATGCTGCATTACTTTCTGTCTAAATCCCGCTTCTATTGAGGTATAGGTTGAATTCAAGGTTTTGGCCTTACACTTTAAAATTAGTTGGATTAATAAGGAGTGTTGTGAGTGGTATCATCATGTCAACTAAATTCCATGTGAAAAATTGAATTCATGAATTTAGAAGTGAAAAAAGTGTTTGCAGACGATGGATGAAGTCCTTTGGGTGGGATCAGAGTGCTTATAAACCTTTGTGTTTTAAGCAAAATACAGAAAACCTGCATTGGTGATACCAACACCTTTCCTGTGATACCAATGCAGACTGCTTAGCAACCGTGATAATACTTCACTTACTCCTTGGCCTTGTCCATGCCAGTCCAGTATCCTGGCCATGGTCATTTCTTTTTACACATTATATTTCTCCAAGGAGGGTACTTCTACTAATAATTACATGGCCAGGTGGGTTAGATTTTGAGCAAAACTGCTGTGAAGTCTTCTGCTGTGCTGTACAAAGGTGAACAGGTTTCAGTGGTGGAGCAGCCCCTAAGGCAGAGCTGCTTTCTGCATTGTTGTAGCAGAACAGAGCAGTCATTGCTGGGGAGGATTCTTTTTTTCTGCTTTCTGCAGTCGGTTGAACAGAGGTCAGATTTGTTGGAAGCTGCTTAATTGTACAGGCAGCACTGCTCAGACTATGGAGCACAGCTTCATGCTGTTCTCTCAGCTGTCTGCTCCTTCTGCAATGATTGGCTTTGCTTCTTTTAAACCACTAACATCTCACTACAGGCCTTCCTGTGAACATGCTGCCTTATGGCTTGAGACCAATGTGTGGGCACTAATCACCATCTGGAGAGAGAATGAGATTCAGGGCCAGCTGAACTTGGCTGTAAGTAGTATTTGAAGTGGGGCATGGGAAGCTGTACACTAGGCCACTCCTCTTTTATCCTGAAAAGCTTCGTTCCACCACTGTTCCCTGGCAGGAGGCAGCTCTCTGAGTGCCTGCAGGAGCCATGGGAGCCGCTTGCTTGTACCAATTGGCTGCTCCAAGCGTGGCAGCCCTTCCTGATTCAGCAGGTTCCTGTGGGGCTGTGGAGCAAACTGGCGTGGGGTGACAACAGCCCTCGCACAGAGGAGCCGCAAGTCAGCAAAGAGTTTTTCCCTCAGTGGGAGAGCTGATGGGCTATATTCTGTCTCTGCAAGAGAGAGGGTTCCTGCTGAGTTTGCGACTGTGTCCCCATCCAAAATATATGTATCCACGGAATACAGGTTTCAAGGAACATACTGATGGATGGCAGAGTATCTTAGTGAGTGCCTTTGAGTGGAGTGGTTAATTTGCCCATTGCTGTCAGATGGGGATGAGGGCTGGTATTACATGGTTGTGAATTTTTGATCCTACTCTGGATGTTTCCATAGCTTAGACAGGAACATAAAATTGTATCCAGTATCATACCACTGGTTTCTATTTGTTAAAGGCAAACTTCCACATCAAGAATAACTTTCTGCCCTATGGCTTGTCTTACAATCTGTATCTGTTTTCTTTTGCTTAACTGGGTCCAAGAGTATTTACAGGGGAGAGGCAGGAGAGGAATGCAACTGATAAGCTCCTTATGGCACAGATCACTGCCTGGCAGCATTCTCCAGCTGTTAAGATGGATGTTTTATGTACACGGAAGTAGAGGTGGGTTGTTTCTCTGCTAGATGTATGGTTTTATTAGAAAACACATGCGTCTCATTATGTGAAGTTGTGTGCATTTCTGAACAGAAGCACTTGAATTATGTTCTAACAACTTATATATCCTGTTCCGATTTCAGTTAAGTTGTGATAATCTAATACGGTGTCTTTCTGAGTACCAAAGTTATTGGCACCGTCCATATTTTTCATACAGCTTAGATGTATACCTGGAGAGTCATTTGTTTATGAGAGTTAGAAATGTCTTTACCCTTGATAAATTTATCATGAACAGCAGTGAATGAACTGCAAAGGGTTTGAACTGAGTCTGATATAGATGTTTTATCAGAAGCATAGACAAGCCTTTATTTTCTTCTTATTATTATTATTTTAATTCCTTCTGCAAGGTGCTTCATTATTGCTGCCCAGGTTTTGTTCTAAGGTATAAGATGCAGCGCTGCTCCAGAAACAGATTGAAATCACTGGTTGGAAAGAAAATGTACCTTATGTTACCTCTGACGGAAGCTCAAAAAAAAGAAAGTTTGGGATACATTGAAATACACCCCTCTGCCTTCCTAGATTTGATTTCTTAATTTTTGTAGATTAGGTAATAAGTTTGATCTGTTATAGGTAGTACTGCTGGCAAAAGTTATGATTATGTAGTATAATGTTGTCTGTAGCCCCTAATGTCCCTGAATATGTGCAGTCCAAGGGTTGCACTGGTTGATCAGAATTTCTCCTGCATTTGCTCCTTCCACATGCCAAGAATCATAGCGTGAAAGAAAAACTAAAAGGTATGGAAGGAAGTGATACATGAGAGCGTATTTCCTCTAAAACTTGAGGCATCTGGAAAATGCCAAAGAATTCTTAGTTTTAACATCCTCTACTACTAGCAAATAGTTATGAAACCTACTTTGAAGGTCTATGTTTCAAACACCTTCATTACTTGGTCATCCTGAGGAATAAAGGCTCACTACCACTGTGGCTTGATTAATTCAAGTTGTAGAAGCCTGTACTAAAATATATGTAGAGCTCTCACTGTTATGTATCGTTCTTCCTAACAAAATTTGTATTAAAAGCCTAGACACTTTTAACTGTAATTTCCTACATTAAGACAATGCTAATGTTGCAAAAATTAGGCAGTCAAAAGTTAAGAAATACTGCAGTCAAAGTTTTCTCTGCAATTTTAAATTGATATTCATGTGCATAGACACTGTAATGCACTCTTTTATTATATGCTTTTTTCCTCAAAGAGGCTCCAGCCTCATTAAGTACATGAAATGGAAGCTGGATAGTTCATTGTTGCAGAAATGAGGAGGTGTGTGGTGAGAGGACAAGTGGATTGTTAGAAGAAAAGAATAATGCGAAGGACAAAGCAAAGAGATGCCATTCTTATCCCTTGTAGTCAGTTCCTGCATCTGCCACAAACTAACCTGGAGAAGTTTCTTGAATTTTTATAAGTGGTCACTTACTGTAGGTCTTATTTTCTATGAACCTGACTTAGTGCTGTAAAAATGCCGAGCTCTCACTACCACAGCTGATGTCTAGAGGAGCTTTGCTTTGAAATACGAAGTGCTTTAAAACGCTGTGTAATCTGATAAATCAAGTCTTGTGTTTCAGTTTAGGCTGTGGATTCTTGTATTTTTCATTTCCACTGTATCTCGGTTCCTTTGTCTGAAAAATGGGGACAGTAACAAAATTGACTGGAATAGCTGAGAAGATCAGGGGTCAATACTGTAGAAACAATGAGGAGACAATGAGTGACTCTGTAGTCAGCATAGGAAAGCCTGAATAAGGCTAAATAAGTACTGAATAAATAATGAGTAAGGCCAAGGGCCAAAATATGAGAGAGCATAACCAAGAGGTTATAATAACTCGCTCTCTGAGCTCTGTCTGTCCTGAGTGTGGAATGAAGCAGGAGTCTAGTTGAAAAACTGTGCGTGTGTATAATTAAAGACAATATCATAACTTCTCTGTACAGTGGGGCTGACTTAAGACTTCTGTTATTGCCTATTCTGACTCTTGACTTTTCAGCTTCATGGCCTTTTTCACCTTACACATTTTATTTAATATAACGAAAACATTGTACACATAAATGATGAGAATCAATGAGTATGCATCTGCATATAAACTCCTCCAAATTTGTATGGATGCCATTTACATGTACAGAATATGCAGTGCAGACATATAGATGGTCTTTCTTTGAAAGGAAGTCCCCGTTTCATAGCTTTGTTACCGTTAATAACCAGGTTGCATCCGTGCTGAATGAGCAGCTGCAAAGAATCAGGATATAGGAGATGATGCTTCCCTCTGGGTTGCTACAATAAACCCTTGTTTTGGCGCTTTGATTTAAAGCACTGAAAATCTCTAAAGGAATGTGTCAGATACGCTGGAGTATTCTTTTCCATTTGCGGTACAATGGAGAAAATATTCTCTGGCTCTCCAGAGAGATAAATACGCGATTGCAGTACATTTGACTGTATTTAAAATGAAAGCTTTTTGAAAGTGCTCTATTGAATATTAAGTAGATCCTATTATAATATACCTCAGATCAGAGTATAGGATTTTCCCCTAATACTTTGCAAACTACTGCTTATCTTAACTACAGAAGACACTCTACAGTAAGGCTCATTTTGGCTATAGATTCAACGATCCTATGTCTAATATGGCCTGTAGGATGACTGAGCTGCAGTAGTACTTGCTGAATGATTCATTGAGCAGCATTCACATCAGCTTTGAAGAAAAATACTTTTCCTTTCTGCTCATTGAACAGAAGGAGCTGCTGTGAATATGGATATTGACAAGAGGCTAAAGGAATCAAATGGACAGTGTGTAAACGGAAGAGAAAACACATCCATCATGTTCACGTAGTAGGTAGTAAGTAATTTTGCTGCAGTACTTACTTTTCCAAGTTGTAATGGTTTACATTTATATATACCTCGTACCCAGACTGAGCCCAAAATACCTTTATAATTCATAGATAATATAGGAACTGTATGTGTAAGTAGGGAAAACATATATAGCAAAGTCAGGAGTTCAGGAATCCTGAATGCCAGAAGTGGATATGCAAATGCGTGTATCTCGCATACCAACCAAATGAAGCACTATCCAAATAATTAAATAAATACTATTTTAGTGAACCATTATGATGCACTGCATCCTAAGTGGGGTTTGAATCTGAAGCATCAGTGCTACATTTACAGCCTTTGTTATTTTTTGTTGATGCATTTACTATCACACTGCAAGTAGTATTGCTTTCCCTGACAGTAGCAGCAGTAAACAATTATTCTGCGTGGAAAGTCAGGATGGAGAGCCATAAGCACTGCAACAGGGAAATGTGTGCTGCAGGTAGCATATGGAAGCATTTGGATTTGGGAACTGGAAAGTAAAGCAAATCAGATTTGGAGCTGCCGTGTAGATATCAGTGGAGGATGTCAGCTGTGCAAGGTAAATGGAATGCAAAAAAAAAAAAAAAAAATCCTTTGTAAGTACTTCAGCAGATCTAAAACTGGGCATTTTGTGTGTTTGTATTGGGTCAAATTTGGGCATATTTTGGGACCAGAAAATACACATCTTTTCAGAATTGCTAAATGTTAAGGTTGTACTCTGCCAACATTTCCAGAAAGACCAAGTCACTAGCATATTGCTGATGTTCTAGGCTTGAACATCTCCCAGGTATATTCTTTAGGCCAGCTGGTTCCTGCCTGCTGTGTAGAAGAGAGCTGACATCATGACATCAATTACAAATACTCTTAACCAATATTAACTTTCTATTATGTTTCTGTTGACTCTTGATTCTTTTCCATAGTAACTCCTTTTCTTCTACCACCTGGAGGTGGGAAAGCTGCAACTTGTATGACCCCACTGCTACCACCAGCACTCAGCTACAAAAGTGCCAGGCTTTTATCCAGGAATCAAGGCAGCTCAGTGTTTTAGGGCTGTGCAACTCTCTCTTTTCTAGATTAGACTTTTGCAACAGAGCTGACTGTTATTCACTAGCCTTCTCTCAGACACACTAAGCCTTAGTGACCCACTCTGTGGAAACTCATCCACTTTATACAGTTTTCCAGTTATTATGCCTGAGGCCGGCAAAGTCAAATGATGTATGTCTGAGGCAGACATCTAATCAGAGTGATTTGTAGGCACTCTGAGAGGGACCGAAGTCCAACTGGTGCCCCAGTGATAAAAGCCCGCTGATTAATCCCAAGGCTACACTTTGCTGAGATTTGCCATTTGTGGAGAATAAATAAAACATGATCCATTTCATGATCAACTGCTGGAAAACAGTTGCTTGTTAAATTCTCTCACTCACAAAAATGAGAGAAAGAGAACTTGTCTGGGATTCTACCCTAGTTTTCCAAACTCAGATTGTTAGCGGCTAGGTTTGGTGTTCCAGAATTGTTCCCTAACGAGTAAATGATTTAATGTAGTAGATGCTGGTGGATTTTTTTTTTTTTGATTGGTTTCACCAGGATTATATGTCTGTCCATAAATAATTTTAAATGCATGATGAGCATATCAAAGGGCTGGCTGGCAAAGAGAAAGCAGTCTTTCTGGAGGCCTGAAAACTAAGAAACCCAGCGTGTGACCTGCCACACAAGCAACTGCTTTGTGTCTGTGAATGTTTGACTGTTATGGGGCCATTTATTTATTTTTTCTTGAGAGCTCTTTTGCCCAAAGGAGAAGCAAAATATTTATTCACATACATTTAAATTAATATTTTTCTTGCTATTAATTTATAACCTTGTTGTATTATAAACAGGGCTTAAAAATTGCATCTTGGGAATATATGCTTTTCCTTGCATAGTCCCCCTTGTATCACGTAACGTAGTTGTAGTCCTTTGACCTAAGAATCAGAATTGATTTTCTTTACTATAACCACTGATGAAATTGAAGATAGAGGGTAATTTGTGTGGGTAATTTGAGAAAGAGACTAGTTTGCATCACTTTTCCTAATTATTGTGCCTGAATAAAGCAGCAAATACTGCATCCTGAATGAGAAATATATTGTAGATGAAAAGCAGTCCTTTACTTCTGGTGGTTTTGTGTTGTTTTCTTTTTCTTTCTTTCTTTTTTTTTTTTTTTTTGTGCAAACAATTTTTTGCAGAATCTAGTTTGCAATTAAGCTGCCTTCATGGTTCAGTGAGAGTTGACATCCTGCATCTGGGACACTGGTGAGAGATTATCGAGCTCTCTTAGGATACCTTTACAGCTGAATATGAGATCTTTCATGGCAAAGGAAAGTGACTTTTCAAGTAGGCTTTTCAGTAGGAGTAGGGCTACAGAAAGGACTTCTGTGCTGGGTGACCATGTGACTGGGTGACATGAAAGGCAATGTTATGGTTCGAGGAAAGAGTGCAGAAACAGCTTTGTGGCCAGAAGCTAGCATGGCTTTGTCACAGGAGACAGGTAATATTTCCCCTACAAGAAAGAG
>VXAL01015553.1:100259-137637 GCA_013399475.1 Chauna torquata
CTGCTCCTTGGTGTCACTGGACAAGGGAACTCTCTTAGCTGGCGACTGCAAGCCATGGCTGGGGTGCGCAGGAAAGAAAGAAGTGAGAAATAGAAAAGGATATTTTTCCCCTAAGTGATTTGCTAGAAAGGTAGGTAGAGAAAAAAAACCAAAAAAACATTGTTCTAAAAACTGTAAGAAAACAAGATTTACTTTGTGTACTCTAGATTTTCTGTTTCTATGTTTTCCTAAGCAGTGCTGTGTTTGAGAAATAAATGTCATCTGTAACAATTAGTTACATTTGACATGCTAGCTTAGTGTTTTATATTATGAGAGAATTGTTGAAGTGCCCAAAGCAGAGTTTTTTTTTTCTTTCCTCAGACTTCTGGTGTGTATTCAAGCTAGTTTTGTTCTGTATTTTTATAAGGGTGCTCAGATTTTGAACTAGTCCTTTGTTAGTGCCAACAGCATGCTACAGAAAAGTTAGAAAGACACAGCCTGATCTGGATGGAGTCATTCTTAACTCTGAAGAGACACTAAAGCAACCATCTCCAGAAGGAGTGAGCACCTCAGTCTCTCGATCAGCCCAAGGGAGTTCCAGATGCTCAGGTTCAGACTAAAGACTGAAAGACCCCTAATTAATTTTCATGTCTGAAAAGACTTGCCTTCTGTGTGCCAGGGCAGACTATAGGATTGATTCAGGTCTGCAGGCATCCTTTTCTCTCTCCCATTTTTCTCTCTGCTCGGTAGATAGAACAGAAGATAATACATCATTCAAACCTAGCACTGTTGATGCTAATGGTGGCATGTCATTTTAGAGGAAAAGAATGTTTTGTTGACAGTATAGCTTTTCGCTTTATGTTTTTGGCATGTTACGTGCAACAAGATGTATGTAGTGATGTGAGGTATGAAAGTATTACAAGAGCTCCTCCTAGGTTTCTGACAGCTGCCAGAATTTGTCTGTCTTCAGACTCATCCCCACATATTAGGAGTGGTTCAGTCCAGTGTTTTATAGATCTCTACATACTTTTTTAACACTGTGTTAATACTTCCCAGCTAGGAATTTGGAAAATTAAAAACTTTGACCCTTTCCACACATCCATCCCTTCATCAGTTCTTTGTTCCATAAAAATAAAGAATATTATGGGGGAGGGAAGAATAATTTTTCAGGGTTTTTAATTTTGCTCTTTAAAATGATTAATCTGATTTTCAGCTGATTCTAGGGGCTGCTTGGGCACCTGTACATCAAATGGCTGTTACCAAAATAACTTTTTTTGAAGTCAAATCCTTTGCTGTGTCTTTCAACACACTGCTGGTAATACATAGCCTCACTGGAGAAAAAGACTGGCAGTATGGGTTCGGTAAGCATTAGTATATTTTGCCTAATTTTCCAGTTGACTACCAATACTGTATTTCTTGTGATGGAAGATTTTCCTCCTTCTAATGAGGGGAGTTTTTGTAGTCTTCCCAGGATTTCCTCCTAGTGAGATTAATGCCACTGAGCTGTCCAAGAATGACAGGGCACTGCAGCCCCAGTCTGCCATCACAGAAGTAGCAAAGATTGTCATTCAGGAAGAAAAAGGAACTTTACCTTTTCCTGTGGTCTTTCCCATTGAATTCTTTCATGCACCAAAATAAGATTCTCCGTACAGAGATGGCTTATAAAATGTCTGGCTTTTATCATTTAAATTCCCATTCCTTTCATTTCCTTGCAGGGATGTTTGTTGACTTCTGGGTTAGAATATGTTAGGTTTTCTCAGACTTATTGTCTTTATTGTTAGCAGTAGTTAAAAATCCACTGGAAAGACTGCTCCACCTAAGCAATGAAGGTTTACAGAATGGTACCATTCATCCATGATAATTCTGAATTACTAACTGAATCTGCAAAAAAACAAGTTTCTCTGTTTGCTTGGTAACTCATTTGGCAACTATTTCTGCCCAACATCACCAAATACATTTTTTTAAAAATGTATTCCCACATTCTATTGACAAGATTTTGAATGCTCTGGTTAGCCTTCCCCTTTCCCCTCATCACATACGGTTCTGCAGCGATATTTGAACTTGGCATTAATATTATTAGTGGGAACAGCCTTTGAATCTCTAGAAATGTTGTCCTCTTTTGTTTGTCCATGAAAACATCTTTCTGAATAGCCATTAGCTGGGAAAGTGAAAGAAATTAAGGTCCTAGCTGCACATTTTCTTAGACCTTCTTTGAGGACAAAATCAAACTCAGAAATCATTTTTACTACATGTAATGTCAGAGTTTCTTCTAAGTGAAGATATTAGTCTGCCTGTGTTTTCATTTGCTTTCGGAGCTGCACATCTCCATTTATGGCTGCTTAGCTTGCTTGAAATGCGAGGTGGGCTTTGTCTTGTTCGTACTAGCAGTGCAAGCTGCTTTAGGAAGATTCGTATTTTTGAGCTTCTTGCCAACTGGTTAAGGAACCATCTGTTCCAACATGGAGGGTTTCTCCCTGGATGACCAATTGTGTGAAAAGGCATTATGAGATAGCTGGGAAGGAGCGTCCTGCTCATTCAGCCGGAACTGAAGCATCACTGATGGCATCCTTGCAGAATGCACCCGTAGCTACCACATGAGCTCTGCTCACACTTTCATTAACACACACTGTTCTTGCTGAAACTTTGCAGTGATGCTGCTTCTGGGAGGTCAGGTCTTCAGTCTGTTCTTCCTAGGAACTCTGTTGTCCTGTAACTGCTGGGGTACTGCTTGAAATCAGACCCTTTATAAAAGTACATGTAGAGAAACACTTGCAGGAGAAAGATTTACACTGTTGGTTATTTTTTTGTGGTGATGTTGTGTCTATATGTTCGCTTCTTAACTGCCATTCCCTTTTACAGCATCATGAACTCCATGCTTAATGAACCATGGCTTCAGATAAGCTATCAATATTACAAGGGTAAAAAAAGTCTCTGGTTTCCAAGGTTTGCATCTTGGTGCATCCGCAGTGTGAATACACATACACACAATGCATGTTAAAGAGCAAGGGCAGACAAATAACCCATCTTTTTAATAACTAGCTTTGGACTGAACATGCAAAAACTGGAATTTCCACTTTGTAGAAAGTTTTGTCTTTAAAGTCTGTCTTGTTTCAAAGCAAAAATGAGAACAAAGGCTTTTGATTTTTTTTGTTGTTGTTACTGTTAAATGCCTTCCCAAAACAATGTTGTGTTGGAGAAGTTAGTTTAATTTTAAGAAAGTGGTAATGAAATTTTAAATGTGACTTTATTTTTAACAACTACTTTGTAAATAGAGCTGTTTGTAGTAGGCATGTTTTTCCAAAACTGAGTGCTACTTTAAAGAGATGAAATTTCAACAAGCAAGCATTTTCTAATTGAAGAAATACCTAGCTGGGAATTTTGAAAAGTCTCAGTTTTGTCCAAGGAACGTTCTTTCTCATAACTTATTCTTGGGTTCTTGGGCTCCACTGCATGCTGAATGCAAAATGTCAGCAGGTACATGAGGAGTCTGGAATCCCCAGGGCCCTTGGTGGCAGGAATGCACATAAATCACACTGCTTCTAGACTGGAGAGGAGGAGTGGCACCGCTGGAATTAGAGATGAGAAATCATAGCCAGGTTAAGTAAATGACATCCTTGTTTCTTCCTGTCAGTGTAACTGATCAGTCAGAGACAAAAAGAAAGGTTACTTACAGGAATTGCCCAGCAAGGTAGAATCTTCTGAAGATTTGCATTAATTCATTACTATGTTTAAGACTTCCAAATTGGGCTTTTTCTAAGAGATACCTTTTATCTTTTTAAGCTGCTTGAGTCTATGTGGTAATTTATTTTTTAACACAAGTAGTTAGCCTTCGACCTTTGAGAAAAAACAGACAGATTTGGTGAGCTGATTTAGAACTTAGGCTTTTGGACGCCTCATTTCCTACACAGAATTGTAGGCAGAGGCTTTTTTAAAATTCTCCCAGACTCTACCTGTGTGTGTTCTAATGTCTCCTCTTATCTGCTTGAATGATCCTCTCTAGCGCTGCTTTATGCAAAGCACAGCCAAACTCTTCTCAGAGATTATGAGTGAGTGACAGTACATATTTTCAAGGTACACTAAATGAGAAATGTGCAATTTAAGCAAAGCATTCACACATTTGAATGAAAGACTGAAACTGTTGAAACTGCAGCTGCTGACAGGAAATTGATGTACCCATTGCTATTTACCTAGCAGAAATTAGTTCTCTGCGATTGATTTTATTAAACTGGACACAGAATGTAAGCATTACCTCAAGAGGGTTAAAAAAGCCCATTCCTTTCAAAGATGTGTTAAATGCACTTTGTCCCCATGTCATTTCTATTTTCTTGTCATGTCCGTTGTTATTGTTTTGTTTCCTGAAAAACACTGCTGTAAAATAGACTAATGAGCTTTCCTAGTCAGTCATTGAGTCCATCCTGGAGCCTTCCCTGGCACTTTGGAATCAGCTGGTCACTGGCAGAAGCTCCATGAGAGGAGTTTCCCCAGTCAGAACGTTCTCCTGTGGGACACAAGCAAATGCACCCAGGCTCCACCTTTCATTTGCTGAGCACGCAGGCCGGACACTGCAGCGGACCATAAAGTTACGTCTGAATGAAGAGGTTATTTTCTATTGCAAATCACTGACTTTAAATTGGACAAGTCCCTAGGGGGCATCACTGTCATGAAGAGGTTCAGGTGGTTTTACATTGAAATGCTTCAGGGCTGCTTGATCTGTCAGAGTTTTCCCTACTGAAATGGGGATGTAAATTAATATTTATTATTAATATAGCACTGCAGTGTGCAAGATGCACCACACTTGTTAACTTTGCCACGTTAAACTGTGTCTCAAAGTGTTTGATGTCTATTTCTAGAAGGTGAAGAGCTGCATGTGACAGATTTTTGGAACAAGAGGGGATAAAAGGAGCTCTTAAATCTGAGACTGGGATAAGGTCTAAGGGAATATTCTAGTAGCATAGACCTGGCATGTAATCCGAGGAAGCAGCAACCTCTTCCCCCTACTACTAAGCAACCAAGGAGTGGGGATGGAACTGGTTTTGCTCACTGGGAATCCAGTGGCCACAGCTTTTCCTAGTTGTGCCCAGCCTCTCATACAGGTGTAAGAGAAAGGAAAGGCTCACCAGCTCCATAAATGATACATAAATGATGAAAAAGTGCCTCATGTTGGTTTGAAAACCAGAGTTGGTCTATGTTATTTAAGGCCAAGCTGTTTTTTCTCTAGCTATGGTAAATCTATCTGGGAACTAACCCTGGAACTAATCACTTGTATTTTTCAAGCCTATGTGCCTAAAATTAAACACCTGCATCTATAGCAGTTGCTTCAGGCAGTGGAAGGAAAAAATGGGGCTTGCTTTTCAGAGCAATTAATTCAGTGGTGGGACTTGCAAGTACCAAGGTAAAAATTAATTGCAGATGAAAGTACTCAGCACTTAGAAAATTCAGGATTCTAGGCAAACCTTCAACAGATTTATAAACATTTGAGCCACTGTATTTCTTTTATTGTAAAGATTTTCTTTTTCTGTCTCCTTTTAATTTCTTTTTCCTCTAGTTATTTTAGGGATTTTTTCCTTTTTCTTTCTTGCTGTCTTTGCTTTAGTTGTCATGAATCTAGTTCATTGTTAGTAAATCACAGGAGAATAGAGTAATGGAAATATGGCTGGAAGGGTTCTTGAGAGATTGCTTAGTCCATCAGTTCTTCGCCAATATGAAAGCTGCAACATGTGACACAGCATGAACTAAAAGGCTCTTCCAGCCTTGTTAGCTTGGGCTGTGCACCCATGGCTGTACTGTCAGAGGAAAGCAGTGCTACCAGGAGATAACAAAAGGGGACAGTCTGAAAAAACAAGTTGAAGCAGGAAGGTGTCCTTTTTCCATATTGAGGAAGCCTCAGCGCCGTCTCTCACCTAGTTTTCTTATAGTCCTATCTCAGTTTTAAGGCATTGCTGTCAGGAGGTAGCTGCAGGGCTTGAGGAGGACATGGAGAGACAGGGTCTGTGGGTTGGACATGAGGCTGAGGATGCGTGAGCTCAGAGAGAAGGTAGAAATAATGGAGGCAGGCGGAGCAGTGATGCGGCAGGTGGAGCAAACTAGCAAGGAGCTGCTGCTGGTTACATGGGAGAAAAGATTGGAGCTGGCTGCTAGGTTATTTTTTTCTCTGCTCTGGAACAGGATCAGCTTTATCTAAGTACTCTGGAAAGACATTTACATATGGAAATAGTGTAATAGTGTATGCCTTTAAGAACCGTTTAGGCTACGTATTCCTTACTTTACTGTCCTTACTATTCAGAAAGTTTTCTCAGATCTGCCTGTCTGTCCACTGACTCTCCCCTATTAGCGTAACTGCCTTCTGAAGGGAGCATTTTATTTCCCTAATGGTAGTCAGAGCACAGCACACTTTCGTTTTGTTTGCAGTGTTTCAGCATCTCACTCACCTCATTCTTGTCTTTGACATGTATGGGCATGATTTTAATGGGCCCAGTTGTCTATGGCATTGTGAAAACTGAACCTATGAACCCCATTTTTCAAACTATTACAGGCTTCTAAAGCTGGATTAGAGGTTTCCAAGAACATCTAGAATCTTAGAACAGACATCATTTTATGAATTCAAAGCAATGAACAGCTGAAGAAATTTATTTTTTGAAATACACTTGCCATAAAGTATCACTAAATAGGTAGGCTCACAGCTCATTCACAACTCATAGTTATGAGATTTTTCAGCCTCCCTTGTAACTTTATGAAATTAAAACAACAACTTTAAGCCACCTCTGCTGCACTTAAGGCAGCAATTGAGAGTGCTGCTTACTCCCTGTTGCTACCTGTTGACCAACAAAAGTGGTGGGCACTCTGATAAGTGTTTTCACAGTTAGTAATGTGCTGGCCAGGTAGGTGAATTCCTGATGCTCAACTGCACTGCTAAGCAATGGGTCAGGGTTGATAGTGTGAAGGAGCATGCGTAAGCTTGTTTCTGAACTGCCATGTAAACAAGCAGTGCCCTGTTTCCCAAATGGCATTTTTATTTCCTGCACAGACCAATTATTTTAAAAGCACTTCATTTCATCCCTTCAAATAATGGTAAACATGCTCATTTTAAACAGGAAAACATGGTCAAAGCAAATGTTGCAAACCCTGTTGTGGAAAACAGCTGTGAACTCCATCGTGTCTGATACTACTGTTTGGGAAGTGCTGCACTCTTAGTTCTGTCACTGAAGATAGAAACAGGTTTTTTGTTGTTGTTTGTTTGTTTTTGTTTTGTTTGTGTTTTTTTTTTTTTTTTCCCAAAAAATGCAGTGGGGATTGCCAGAAAAACTTGAAGGTGTGTGTTTCAGGAAGAGCTTAGTATATGTGGTTGTCAGCTACCTGCAAGTTAAACAGGATAAGGCCAATTAGTCTAGGGGTGGTAAACAGCAATGTGGACTGAGAATCTCAGTGTAGAGACCCTCCCTAATAGTTTCCTTTACTTTTTAAAGGAGCCCAGAGGCCCAGCCCAAATAAATTCTTCTCGGAGAAGAAATTTTTCTTCATCTTCACTTGTTGAATTTCTCCTGGCTGCTTCTGTGGATAACCAGCTTGACCAGGTCAAGGTGGGGCTGGATGAGAAGAGAGTCTGAAAAATGCAGCAGCTTTTGAACTGCAGCTGTAACCTGACAGACTCCAGACAGATATGCCTTAGGTGAAAAGGAACAAATATTGAGAAACAGAGTTGTGCCATCAGCATGCTTTAGTCCCTTATTTTTATGAGGAGTTGTCAATTCCTATCTTTGACAGACTGTGGGAGAGCACACTGAATACAGTCTGGTACCCCAGGCCTCAGAGCCCTCTACAGCTGACAGACGGGCCTGAGGCTTAGTGCAGGAGTAAGACACGAGGAAGAGGAAGCAGATGATATGGCTACGTATGTCTGTCATGCAGGGTTTGAAAGCAAACCCACTGACTGTTTCACTTCTAATTGAAAAGGTACCAGGGAAGGTCTCTGGACGGACAGCTGATGACAAGCGCCTAAGGACCAGGGAACAGCACTGGGCAGGAAACACTCACCTGCCCACAGGTTTCTCTGGAAAGTGAAGAGCAAGCTGTCCCCTAGAGGATAAAACACTGAGTAAGCTATGCCACATGCTCACTAACACCATGCATCGGGAGCATGGAGACTGTTTGGGGAAGGGTGATTGTACGATGCAGGTGCAGAGCTGTTGCCTTTGGGATGTTGGTTCTGTTCCTTGTTTTTCTGCAAGTACCTTGTGAAACAGTTCTTTTTTTGGTTGCATTCTCCATCCATAACCTGAAGATTAATAGTATTTTGTGCTTTACAGAAATCTGCAGCTACAAATGAATTAAGTTTTGTGGCCATTTGTGGGTTGCACATGATCTAGAAGCATAGCATTTTGTTCTATAAAGCCTGAGAATGTTTCTTTCACAGGAGTGATCTTCTCATTCCACTGTAAGGTGTAAAAAAAAATATGAAAAAAATGTTGTTTGCTAAATATTATTTCTCTAAAAGTTGTCAGCTGGGTGACACTGTGGAGGAAAAGGGTATGACCAACCTTTTAAGAAGCGTTTGAGTCAGTGATGTAATTTAGCTTTGGGATATTTCCGTTTCTCACCTGAATTAAATGTATTTCCTAGTATCGCCAGGAGCATTAAGGTCATAGCCAGGTCATGTGTGGTGTTCCTCCATCCAATCAAAAGCAGATCAAAAATGCCTAAGTAGCATTTTCATAAATATCAACAATGGAAGATTAGATTTTCTTCCAATTAATTCTATTAAGCTGTAGAGGATACATGTATGTCTGTGCTGATTGTTGTCTGAACTGGCAGGCAACACATTAGAGGATGGTTTCCTAGCCAACCGGTGCTTAAATGTAATGTTTCCTACAACAAAACAAAAGTAAGACTGAGTGACTCTGTGTGTGTATTTAAAACAAAACAAAACAAAAAAATGCTTGCACTAAGTGGTTGGAAACTCCTTTACTATTTTTAAGTCTTTAAAAATAATTCTGCAATGAAGGGTACAGTTCTTCCCTGCAGCGTAGGCTCTTAGACTTTTCCCCAGATATTTTGTTTTGATAACTTACCTTGCAACATGGAAGTGGCAGAAGGTAGACTTGTGGATCATGCGTGAACTCAGGATCAGGCTGTCTAGGTTTTCAGTCTTTGTTCATGGAATTGTGGTATCGTACAAACCATGTGGCTATGCTGACTTGTCTCCCTGCCTGTAGATGGTCTCTTCTCTCAACTCAGGAGAGGACGGAGGAATGTAATAAATACATCTCAAAAGCATTCAGATGACTGGTGCTGCAGCAACACATCGGAATATGTATTTTCTTCAGTCGTTTACCGTTTTAACAGCTAGTATTTGCCTGTTTTTCTGTCTGCGTTAGTCCAGTCACAGAAGAAAGCCAAGCAAATTATGCGCACTAGCTCACCACGATTGGTTCACGGCAGCTACTAGAGGTCAGGATTCTTTCCTCATTCCCTTTTTTTATGCCATCCAGTCGAGCTCCATGTTCCCAAACCAGCAAAACAGATACAGAATACCTCAGGTCACTCAGCTTCTATATCATTTAGCATTTTCACCAACCTGAAGCACAAATAAAAATGTTACTCCCACAAGTAAATAAATGCTATGTCAGTGTCTGGTGGTTCCTCTGAAATCTCCAGATGTCTTGTAGCATGACTGATAGATTTGATTAAATAGCCCCCATAAGACTGTTATTGCTGAAGAATGATTAAGCCTAAATTATCTGAAAGACTCTGACTCAGGATATAAACAATGCAAGAGCAATTGAGAGACCCTGAATCATGAACTGCGGCATGATATATCCTGGAGTTCAATAAGCTAATGGAGCTATTAGTGACTAAGCTAAAGCAAGCAAAGGTTTTGTTTGCTTCTGGCTTCATGTCTTCCACCCTCAGTCTCTGCATGTGGCTCAACATACAAAAGTACTTACAACAGGGAGGGGGTAGAGATGGAGGAGAAAAGGTAGGAGCAGAGAAGCAAAGGGATTTATGTTTTTGTTTACATCTGGAAATTTTCCTGCTGTCCCTAGAGTAATGGCATTCACAGTGAGGGGGAGAGGGAGGGAGGAAGGCCCACAGACTCTTGTGGGGGAGGAGAATAAAGACTAGGGGGCAGATAAGGAAACAAAAAGCAGAATGTGGAATACAGCCAAAGGAAAGATGACATTTTTTAGACAGGAAAAGGAAAAAGAAGAGATGCAAGGGGGGAGGAAAGAGGAGATGTCCAAATGGTTGTCAGGATTCTTTATCGTCTGTCCCAGAAATACTCTTAGCAGTACTGTCAGTAGTGCACAGAGGTTCCTATAGGGGAAAAATAAGCCAGTCAGTAGGTCATTTACAAATTGTTCTCCTAAAAAATATACAAGAAAAATCATACCTGAAATTTTCACATTCATTGGCACAAAAGAATTTATTGATCAAAAGTAGGCAATTCTCCCTACCTTTTAGTAATATGATGATGACAGGAGAAGTTGAATAACTTGCTTCTTTGGGTAAACCATGTTATTTCATAATAAATAAACTGAAATTTTAGTGGCAGACCTGACAGAGGGTTTTTATCTTATTGTCATCGTGTCTGAAAGAGAGGAGAAGAAGCTGAGTTAAAAGTCTCTCTTATTGTTTTCCTTAAATTAAATGAAAGGAGTAGGGAGGGGGAGAGAGAGAAGAGCCCACTACTGAGCAACTAGGTTATCCTTCCAGTCATTTCTATGGCAAATGAAGGTGCTTCTCAGGGATAAGTAACCTAATGAAACCTTATGCAGTGGTCATGGGGAATTGCTGCCAGAACTGGAGAGAAGCGAGAACAAAGGACTGAATATTAATGGAAAATGTCATTAGGTGTTTCAGTGCAACAGGCAGGTTTTTTTCCTGATGCGTAAATGGTAATTTTGTGGAACACACAGTAGTTACAAGTGGTTCATCTTTCCTTAGCTCTATGTCCTTTAAATCATGACAAAACTTAATAGTGAGGGTAAAAGAACGCTCGCTGGGCTCTGTAGCAAAAAATGGTCATAGCCAGGTTCTTCTGTTTGCCTTCAAGTTGGCTATGAATATGTAAAAATTTTGACTATGCATGAAGTATGAGGAGATTTTCATAATGTGGAACTGTCTCTTTTTATTAGTATTTAAATAAAGATAAAACTGCCATGCATGACCATGTGCAGACAAAGTGAACAGGGAGAGAGAATCTTTTTTTAGTTCTTCCTGACATTAGAGTTACCTGATTAGAAGCCGACCAGATACCAAAACCATAAAGCACTCTCTAAAATTAAAACTCTTAATGGCTTCATTAATACTGTGAACTGACATCAAGCTTCAGGCACGTGGCTTTAGTGTATCTTGGCATCTCAAGAGGGGCTGTCTGGAGAGCAGAAAAGCGGGGAGTGTTTGCTTCAGAACTGCTGGCGTTGCTGGTGTACTCGGTGTTGTGGTAGAGCAGGAGACCACTGTCTGTGCTCATTGCTGGGAGTGTGGGGGTCTGTCCCCTTCAGTGGTGGTAATCAGGCCCTCACTTTGCAGATCCTTTTCAAAGAGGAAGGTACTGCATGTAAGTGGTAGCGGCAGCCTAAGCTCACCGACTGTTGTTGGCATGAGTAGTCAGACTGCCACCGTTTTTGCTTGTATAATCAGTGCTGGAAGCCTCGTCTTCAAGAGACCAGTCACTCCTCTGGTAAGTGGTGATCGTGTGCTCATTTGGCTAAGTGGTACAAAACAAGGAGTCTCTTTTAACCTACCTGTGTATGCAGCGGTGTGGGCCTTAATTCAGAGTGGATATTGAGGGACAATAGCAGGTAACAAATAATGTCTGAGTGCTGACAGTCTTATTGGTTACTGATAGGATCAGAATCATCAACATGTGATGATGCTACTCTGGGCATCTCGGCAGAGGAAGAACAAAAGGAAGCTGAGATTGAAAGTAGCTTCGACTAAATTAGGGAAACCAAAACCAGGGTGCTCTCAACATTCAGATTACATCTTAGGAACTAATGTTTTAGATTACCATATCAATGTTGTGATAGCCACTGGAAAATTGAATTAATACACAGGGTATTTGGAAGTCTCCATGGTTTTCAGTGGAGAGATACAAAATAAAGGAATTACACTGGGATGAAGCTATGCTGGGTCAGCCAGTATCCAGCAGGCTTGAGAGCCAGCTATATCGTCTGCCCTGTGGTTTTCCTTTCAAGTGTTTTCAAGTTGAGCGTCCAGTAATCAATCTGGGGTGCCAGCTGCATCAAGGCAGAGAGTGTCAACATGCTTCAAACACAGCACACACACAGCGCAACAGAGTTTGAAAAACAAGGAAAGGGCACAGAATTCAAACTGAAATTTGAATTGGCAAACATCCAAATCTGGTTTCATTTTCTCAGCGTGAGATGCACCGACTGGACAATGAGCTCATTGCAAGCATTCACGATCAGCATGGCTGATCATGTTGCATTTATTAGTAGCTAAGTATAAAGTCTTCTGGGGCTAGATGGGTTGTGGGCATACCTCTTTCTGTACTCAGATAAACAGTGCTCTTTTAGGCCAGTATCATGCTGACAAAGTCCCCTCAAGGACTGTAAGCATTTTTAATTACGTCTCTTGCTGTATTTGATAGTCTGGCTTGCTACCACTGACAAGTAGGCGGATTTATATATATAATTGTCATTTGATTGAGCACTCAGGGTGTGGTGTCTGTGTCTATGTGTGTATTTGCAGCAGCTAATTATGTATAGGCTTCCCAGACCTCTGTGCCTAGCAGCAGATGATCTGAGGAACAGACTTTGTCCATGGTAGAGGAGAACCAAGCTAGGAACTATGCAAGTAAGTTGGATGTATGTAGTCCATCAGATAAATCAGGTTGTATACAAGGATGCTGATGGATCTGGCAAATGTCATTGTAAAGCTGAGTTCTTATGACTCTGAGAGGTCATGGCAATTGGGAAGTTCCTGTTGAATGGAAAAAGGGAAATGGTACACCCGTTTTCAAATAAGACATAAATGAACATCCAGCAAACTACAGGCTAGTCAGCCCCTGAGCCCTGAAAATTACAGAACAAATTCTCATGGCCACTGGTTCCAGTCACATGAAGGAAAAGAAGGAGATTGTGGACAGCCAATGCAAACTTTGAAGGGCAAATTTTAGGTGGTGGACTTCAGTGTCTTCTGTGATAAAACAATTAGCTCTGAGAATGAGGGGAGAGCAGTGGATTGATCTTAGCAAGGCTTTCAATACTGTCTTGTGTAGTACCCAGCCCCGGTCAAATTGATCAGTGGTGTTGTCAGAAGTCCGTGCTGGGGCTGGCACTAACTAACATCCTTCAGAATGCGCCGGGCAAGCTGGAGGGGTGGCCTGCCAGGAGCTGCAGGAGGCTCGAGGCACAGCCTGGGGCTGGCTGGCTCAGTGGTAGCCCCGCAGAAAAGGGTCTGGGTCCCGGTGGGCGAGGAAGAGGAGAGCACGAGTCAGGAGCGAGCCTTCACACGTGCTGGGCAAGAGCACAGCTGCCATGGAGAGGGACGTGGCTGCTGCTGTCTGCTCAGCAACTCGGCAGGCCGCAACCGCAGTACCGTGTGCCCAGTTTTGGACCCACCCCGGAGCAAAAGCGATGTTGGCACCCTGGAGAAGGTGCAGGGTAGGGCCTCAGAGGTACTGCAGGGTGGAAAAGAGCAGACAGAGGGGTGGAATTGCTCTCCTCGAATGCCTCCGAGGGGCTATGGAGAAGACAGGGGCAGACACTTCTCAGAGACGTATGCAGCGAAAGGACAGGAGCCAACAAGTTGGAGCACAGGCAGAGCTGTCTGAACAGAGGGAAAAAATGCTTCTCAACAGGGGTGGTTAAGCCCCTGTCATGTGTGTGACAGATGCAGGCACACGTCATGCAGGCATGAGCAAGTGGATATGCGTGACAGAGTAGGTCTGCATGTTCAGCCAGCAGTGTAAATACCTGTTGTGTATAAGCATCTGGACATCTGTTTTTGTTTCTTGCTATTTTCTAAATGAACTTCCTTCCCCTTTTCAAGCCTCTCCTTCTCCTTCCAAGGCTTCAGAGGCCATCCACATGAGGGACTACTGACATTCAGAGTGGTACCAGCAGCAAAGATCCGAGCAAGGGAAAATCTGTTTGCTCATCAAAGTTTCTCACCTTGGAGATGACAAGGTTAGATGCTTACACATGCAGATGTGTATGCATACACACAGGGGTTATTTTATTCTGGCTTTAGCATTTGCTGCTGTTTTAAGTTGTGCCCACATGTCCTTCTCAGGCTTACATATCTGATAAAGTTCTTAGTAACAGTGGTCCCATTTTCAAGCTTTTGGTAACTTAAAAACCTTTTCAGTGAAATGTAGTGAGGTGCAGTGATGTTGCAGTATTTCATATCCTTTTAATTCCTCAGATATGAATCTTTCCAATATGTTCATCATGCTTACTCCCATTTTCCTGATTTGTTGTTGAAAAGTTTGCCTAAAGCACTGTTTATTTGTATAACCCGTAACAGAGCTTGCCGTTTCTTTTCTGGTTTAGTGAGAAGAATGACAAAAAAAGAGGTAGTTTAAACATAACTCCATTTAAAAAAAGAAAAGCAAATGCACCAGCATGTTGTAATGAAAGCTATTAAAATAATTAGTCCTTATCCTTTGATGATTTCAGAAGAAAATAAGTAATGAAAGTGAAACATATAACAACTGGATTGTAAAATGAACATCCAGCATAAAAACTGTATGAGTCAAAAGTTTAAACCAGAATGTGACTGAGTTTTGGGATAGTGTAGGAGGAAATGTAATTGTGCTCAGTACATAGCTTTTTACTTGAACTAATGACGTGTCTCTGAAAAGTGTCTGAGACCCGTGCATAGACCACGGACTTTCCTCAAGGTATCACCATACTTGATGTTACTACAGGCAGTGGGTCACACTTGGCCTGAGGCAATCACAACAGCTTTAACAATCAAGTGCATAGTGGAATGGGATAAAATGTCTGCATTTCAGCTTTGATTTGATCTCACTCCTTATTTTATTATGGCCCACTGGATGGCTGTGTGTTCCAGTGTCCAGTGCCACACCACACTGACAGAAGAACGATGGGCGAGGCAGGCTCAGCCTGAGTGCCAGCAGTTCCTTCAGCCTCATGGGTCTTATCAACCACAGACTCACGCTGGTGCTTCCAGTAAGCCTTTTGTTGTTGTTGTGCATATCTCCTTGCATAATTGTCATGTTCTTGGCTTAAAACAGTATCAAACAAGAAAGATACTGTTCTGTTGATGCTGATGGCTCAATATTACCAATGTCAGAGATGTCACTTTCCTGTGGTGTGTTGTCTGATAACTGTCATAGGCTTCAATATTGTAATGAAAAAGCTCTAATCTTGGTTTACGTGTGCTGAGAAAATGTTCCTGGTAATGCAGTGAGAAATTTCAAAGCATGTACTGATCAGATGGATATCATGCCCTTTGAAACAATAAATATTTAAACATAAATATTACCACTATTTATTAAATACTTTATAAAACAATTACTTTAGAAGTTACCACAACTCTTGTATTCCATCTGATGCTGCAGAAGCTCCTGTTCAGAGACGATCTTTGCACTTCCAGCTTGTAAAAGGATTTGAGGTGTGCTTGGGCTGTAGTTAGTGGTTCAAAGCAAGCCAAACCAATCCATGGGCCCAGGATTTTCATCTGTAACCACATTTCCCCCCCCAAAATATATTTGTGCACCGTATTATGTTCTGTATATAGTAATAGTTAATATGGGTCATTTAGAAAACTCCTTGTAATTTTCCCAGCAAAGATTTTGTGAAAAAGTGTAGGGTCAGGCCAAATAGTATTTCAAGAATCACAAATCAAAGTTCTTGAGCAGCTGAGACCCAAACCTTGAAGGGTCTGTAAAGGGCTTTTGTAACTCAGCCCAAATTTTAGAAGGAGAAGAGAGCTTAAGCTAATATTAGAGAAGCAATACAATTAAGAACAATATTTTCTGTGAGTTAAAAAAAAAAATCTAGAACCACTACACACTATAAATACTAGTTCTGAAAATTTTTATTCCTGAAGATTATGTTCATGTAATAATTCATATAGCTGTGTAGACTTGCACTGCTTATTCAGGCTTTTCTTTGAAGTTTTAGAAAGCACTGGTGAGTGTGCTTCAATGAATTTTTACTCGCCTTGTCTAGAGCAGCAAACAAACTGCGGCAGGTTTAATCGAAACTAAACCTCATCTGCAGGCTACAAAACTGAACATGCCGGACAAGTTCCAGCAGAGTTAAGGCCTGTTCTTTCAGCTGTTCCAGGGTGTGGTGCTTGGGGAGGGGGAGAGTGTCTATATACATACTTACATGGACCGTATAAAGTATCCCTAGTGCGTAGGAGGCTGGCAGTCATCCTGTATCTACTTGTCTTTGTGACCTTGCTCCCAGGGAGATTTGCTTCTGGGGATGCTCTGTTTAGTAAGGTATAGCAGACGCCAAAGGGACAGGCAATGAGAGCTCAGCAGTGGGCTGTTGTTGAGTTGGGTTGCAAACAGTGGGCTGTGAATTAATCCAAAGGTTTTCAAGTGTCATAAAAGGCAAATACTCCCTGGTCTTTAGTGCCTGTTGCCCAGTTGCTTGGCAGAAAGCCAGGGAATCTTACTTAGATCATGGTTTGTAAGATAAAATGACAAGCTCTATTTAATTTAAATTGACATGTTTCTTTCAAAGTGCTGTACTTTCCCTATTATTTACATTCAGTCTAATCCTGTGGCAAAATCACCTCTAGGGGAGGTATGTACAACCGCACTGACATTTACATTTCATTTGTTTATGCTGGATCTGAGGTCATGTCTGTGCCTTTTACCAGTGGCTGCAGAAGATGAGAATAGGTTTAGGAAAGAGTCTGCACATGGATGAAAGAGTGGGATATGTGCTTTCCATAACTGTATTCCTGACTCATTATTCACAGCAGGAAGAATTTTCTTGTGGCTTTCCGTTTCTTATGTGGTTGGTGTACCACTCCCACCTTCCAAAAGTCTCAACGGCTCAAACACGTAATTTTCTAAAGTATAGGCCGTAAAATTAAAGGTTAGATTTCAGTTCCACAAGTGAACCAAGTTACCTGGCAGTTTGAGAAGAATGTACGTGTGCGCAATGGCTCAGAAATCAGATGCAGAAAAACCTGCCATAATACAACCTAACAATAAGTTAAGTTCAAATTTAAACCCATTAACAACAGAGAATTCAGAAGCTGATCCTCTAATCCATAATTCCACCCGCTGTCCTGCAGCGCATGTGTTACTGTATGTAATAAGATCAACCAGTGCCCTAAGGGTGCTGCCCGGTTAAGGTAGTAGAGGGATGAAGTAAGTATCAGGCCTGTTAAAGCTTTGGGTAGAACTTGGCCTTTATACCTGTTACGTTTTAGGAGCAAATGTTTAATTTGTTGAGTAGCCAGGGCAGTGTGCTGGAGTGCTAAAACAGAACATTTTATTTGCCAAGATAATTTTCATGCAGTACTTTAGAGGATGTTTATTATCCCTATTACCTTGTCAATAGGATACCTAGCAATTTTGATTTTTACATTCCTGTGAGTTTTAGCTTCATTCTATGGCTGAGGAAATGGAGGTTCTGAAGGTTCAAGATGCTAAGCATGGACACCTAGGGTAGCTAGTTTTCAGCTTTTTATGGGCTAACAGGCCTTCAGTAACCTTAAGTTATACTAGAAAAAATACGTAGGCTCAAGGAACTGACCCTGAGAACTCTGTATCGCAAGCATGAGAAGAGCTCTGTATTGCTCATTTTTGGGGGAAGACACGCAGGGGATGCGTGCAAGGAATGGGGCCCTAAAAGAGGACCGCAAGCCTGCTCCAATGTCCGGATGACACAGCTGTGGTGCCCACAGCACCCCTGAGGAGTGCCCTCCAGAGCACCTTGCTGTGGTGAGCTCTTGTTGCAAGCAGCGTGGTGGGAAGGGCAGTCCTGTCTCATCCCACTGGGAACAGCTGGATGTCTGGGAAGCTATTTTCTGCAGTTGCACTACAAAAGAGAGAGAGCTGATCCAATGACCTGTAAGCAAGAGTTTAAAGTGGTCTGATCCCATGCTAGTATGCGGGATTTGTGAATGTCTGGATGCCGTTAAGATTTTTTGAATGGTAGCCTGGTGCGAAGCTGATGATGTGCTGTTGATAAGTTGGTGGTTATTCCTGGCTACTAAGGTTGAATCTGATGTGTGTCGTTTTAATGGAACCTCTGTACTTTTTCATTGATGTTTTAGTAGTTTTTTATAAACATGTAACTGAAATAATCCAGTAAGTACAACAGAAGGACTTTGGAAAAAAGCTAGCAAAATGGAGGAGCCTTGAGATCTGAGTCCAACCAGTAAATCAGCAAGGCTGCTTTGAAGG
Source organism: Chauna torquata (assembly GCA_013399475.1). NCBI lineage: Eukaryota > Metazoa > Chordata > Aves > Anseriformes > Anhimidae > Chauna > Chauna torquata. The sequence continues at coordinate 118,609 of VXAL01015553.1, forward strand.
TCTCTTCAAAGTGCCATTTCACTGATTCTGAAATTAGTCTTGTTTTGCTGCAGAGGGGATGGAAGCATATCAGTGAGGAGCTTGATTAGTTTGGAAAAGGGCAAGTACTGATGTTTAAGGCCATTTGCACATCAAGACTCTTCAAGTGGCTTGTTAACTAGACCATATTGGAAATAAAGTAGAAGTACATAGGCAACGTAGACACGGGATCAGAACAAGTAAGCTGTAGCCTGTTATCTGTCACTACCATCATTCTGCTTCTACTTCTATTGCAAGCCAATAATGCCCATGATGTTATTTTCTCAGAGTTGTGTGGTTGCTCTTCCCCTTTTCTCAGACTGTGAACATGCCTTGTGGGAACCAGGAGAACATGGACTCTCCTCCTCAGGAGCAGGTACTTGAGCAAGATGTTGATGAGTAGGTCAGAAGCCAGGTCCAAATGCTAACAAGGGGCATAACAAGACAGTGGTATCAGAATTGCTGCGCTTGCATGCCTTTGCAGTGAAGAGGAGGGAACAGATCCTGCCCAAGAACAGCCACCGGTTGCGTGTCAGACCAAAACGCTATTTATTAGCAGTGGCCAGGCATGTGGCCATTGTGGACTGCGTGTGGCTGCAGGCTATAAGCTGGAGATCAGTATCACCATGGCTGTTTTGGTTGACCTAAGAGGTCACATCCCATAATGACAGCAAGACTAGAGGGACTGCAGCTCTGTCTGGAGCTTGCCTTCCTAAGTAGACCCAGCCTTGCATACTCGAGGAGAGTACAGTTGGCTAGCTTATGCTGGGAGTCTAAAGCTGCCTGAACAAAGTAGGCAGCGGAAAGGCAAACTGTGCTAACAAGCACATTCTTTAAATAAAACAGATACATAACCAGCAGATGTTACTGGCAGTTCTGTGTTGCAGGCTTTGCTTTTCTTCCGATTTCAGGGAATGTGCTTCAAAGTTATATGAGCTGAGTTTTATGAAGACCTTGCGGCCACAATTTGTCCCATGCTCTTTTCTTGCTTGGTGTCCTTGCCATGGTTCTCTGTCTGGCTGTCACTGTGCTACAGCTGACAAGACTAAATTTCAGTGCTGCTCTGTACTTTTTACTCATTTTTTGGTAAGAAAAATTGTGAAGCGTCTTTTTGAAAAGTGAAAATACTATATTAATGAAGGAGTAATAAATGTACGTACAGATGGGAGATATGTATCCAAAAAGGTTGATGTATCTATGGATTTATTTTTGCCTGTAGGGCTTTTATTAATCTGTTTATTTTAATATTAGACAGAAGTAGGAAAATAAGTGGTGGTAGAAGCAAAACTTGAATCCACAGAGTTTTTTTTTTTAAAAGATTGATTTCTGGGCAGTGAATAAACATTTCTGACTTAAGGTGGATTTAATTAAAACATGAATTATAATCGTTTTCAAAATGATGTTTAAACTAGAAGCGTTCATTGACCTTTTATGCACAGAAAATTATATGATGCATCTTATATACGTACGATATGATAAATATATAACATTCATCAAGTTGTAAGATGTTTAATCTCTAAGAACAGTTGTTATATTTAACATTAATGGATACTAGGAATATTGCCCAGACTTATTTGTAATTTAGAAGGCAGATAAACTGTGTTATATATACATGTAGTTCCATATTTAAAACTAATTTTATGTTCTTGAGAGTACTTATCGATTATTACAATTTCATGGTGAATCATGAAAAACAGCTTTAGAACACTTAAAAAAAAAAAAAACCAGCCAAACAAAAAAAACCCACACAAACCAAGCTCTTCTGTTTCTGGGTCCTTGCTTTTAGAAGAGCTTCATACAGACAAAGAAGGGAGCTACTGTGATGTGTATTTATGGTGTTCTCTAAGAGACTCTCTATATTGCATCGTTTCCTGGTGGTGATTGGTTGCCTTGAACTGAATGCTGCTAAGGAACTGGTGCATTTCTGTGGGTAGTCTTCAATATTAATCTAAGGAAAAGTATGTTTTTTACTTAAGTTGCATAAAAAGGGATATTTCTATGAAGTCCTCTAAATGAAGATCACTGATTATGTCATTCCTTCAATCAATCACTTTCTCCCTTTGGTTTCCCCTGATTATTTAGAAAAAGCTGTGGTTTTAGATCTTCTAACCTGTTGTTACTCAGCTGCTCTGGCTTCTACTCTGAAAGTCACTTAACAAACATTTTAGCTGGATTACTAAACTGTCCCAATTTGGTCATTATAGTTAGATTTGGGGTAGATGAAACTGTAAACATGAAACTGCATAGGGTTTGTGTATAGAGAGGTTGTCAGCTAATATAAATCATCATAGCTCTTTTGAAGTCAACAGAAGTACGCCAGCTTGCACTACCTAAAGAATTGGCCTGTGAAGTCTGCAATGCATTTATTAAAAAGCCACTTTACCCGTTCTTGTGCTAATGTCACATAAAAAACACTATCAAAATGTGAAAAATGTTGCAGGTTGCTAATCCTATTTCTTTCTGCCCATCTATCTGTGTGACTCTCAAAGCCTTTGAGTATTAAATTGCAGAATGAATATCACAGTGGCCCAATTTAACTTCAGAACAAGGAAATATTTTGAATTCTGGAACTGCTCTTGGTCATGTGAGACAGTTGTGACAAGTAATGTCTCTTTAATATTTCAGTGTGTACCCTGTTCACAGCTGTTGCAAGGTACAAAATACATTGCCTACAACAGGTGGCAGAGTCTGGATGCGATTTGGAATAGAGCAAGTTAATGGAGATACAAGAACAAGTTTTACCTACTTGCAGTGATATTATCTCCATTTCATGTATCAGCCATATACTGATCACTGATACACACTCACAGCTTTTCCTTCATGTCAAAGTTTTCAGAGATAAACTCTTGTTTTTGTAGCAACAAGAGTAGGTTAGTAAATTGAAAAATAGCATTTTTTGGTAGATGCTTTTTCCCAAGTCCTCTGTCCCTTTTTCTTTCACAGCTGCGTTAGGCCCAGCCCCACGTGAACCTCTCTGCTTCTATACTAACAGTGAGCTTTGGCAGCACCCAAGCATTGTCCCTGTTTTCACTGCCGCAGGCGCTCTCTTCTGGGAGTGGGAGGGAAGGGGCACTGATAGCTGACCGCTGTCTGTTCAGCTCTGCTCAGCTGGGTGCAAGACAAACAGATCTGCTCCCTTAGAGAGAGTGGGTGAGAACTGCTGACCTAGGAGGAATGACATTCACCTGAATGTATTTCCCTCCCTTGAAATCCTTCCCATTCTTAAAGGTCTTCTGAGTCCTGGCTAGTGTTTCCAGAGAGGCCAGAGTGTCCTGCCTCTGTTTCTCTTTGCTGAGTCTGTTGCCTCTGCAGGTGTCAAGCCCCTTTAATGTACAGAGTTTCTTTTAAGTTGATTTACATCTCTTTCTTATTATTATTACTCTGAAATTTCCAGCTCTTGAGTGAGCGTGCTGGCAGGTGGTCACCAAAGGTCAATGGCTAAGGCTAGATGTCACCCTTGCACACCCTTACAGTAGGGCTGATGGCCCTGCTTCGCCCTCTCTGCCATAGTCAAATATGCACCACAAAATAGTTCTAATCCACACTGGCTTGCGGACTATCAAAGTAACCAAAGTAACAAATATATTCAGAGCATCAAACGGAAGCTATACATTGATGGGCAGATTACTAAACTGTCCCATTATCCCTAACCTTTTGTCACTGAAGCTTGTAGCCTGCAAATTGCCTGCAGCTCTTTTTCTTTTTCTTTTTTTTTTTTTTGTCCTTGCAGTGCAGGCTGGGTCTAAATCTTAATGCGTCTCCAGCACGCTACCATGAGAATCAGGCTTTTTCATTCTGTCCAGAGAGCTGCAGCTTTTGTTCAAGCCCTTCCCTTTGTTGCCTTAATTAATGAAATCCTCTTTTCTCTGACCTCCAAGATTTCTTTGTACAGTTTTCTGAGCTACAGAAAACACAACTGCTAAAATGATCCTTCTTGACTCTCACAGTTGGATGTGATGGCAGTTAGAAAAAGTTGCTCTTACCTGACTGATAGAAAGCTGTCTCAGATATCCAGGAAGACAATACTCTTGTTTATCTCCTCGTCCTGTAAGCTTTGCAAAAGGCTTGGGTGGGAAGACCAAGTACACTAAAGTGATTTCCCTTCCTCACCCCCTCCAGCTCCCTTCCATTCTCAAAGTATGTTGCTCCTTTTTGAATGTGTTCCTGCTGACACGAAGGTCTAACCTGTAAAAGCCACTCTGGGCTTAGAAGAAAATGCTTATAACTCAGGTCAGTGGGTTGTCTTCATGGATTACAGGTGTTTGAAAGAGAGCCTGAATTAACCCTGTGGCGGAGACATGCTTGCCAACTGGCAAGAAAGGAACAGTCCTGTCTTCTGAGTGTGAGAGAAGAAGCTTGGCCTTTGAGGACTCATACGTTTTGTGGTTTCCTGTATATAATATTACGTAGTGCAAAGGATCATGGTGAATTTGAAGGGAGACCTACAAAACTGATTTCGGGGAGACACCAGATATTTGTGAGATGACAGCAATTCTAATATCTACCGAAGTAGTATGGATTTGAGCTTGAAAGCTACTAAAGAAAATTTCACTTGGTTGTCTTTTCTCTTTTAAGAGCTAGCATTGTACTTTCAGGAGTGAGAGGTTTTTTTATTTGGAAGATAAATTTATTAATTCAAGGTTTGACCTTTCTGCAGTTTATGCCATCAAAATCATTTACACAGTGGGCTTAAATAAATTGTACTTGGTTTTGGTGACATTTTCCTCAAAGTTATAATCAGTGTCCCAGATGATTTTTAAAGAAAGAACCTGAATTAACCAAAAAGCTACAACTTTAAATGCTAAAAAAACCTAGAAGTCAATCTCTAATGCTAAATCTAAGTAAAAAAATAAATAGCTACATTATAAAAATACTTCCATAATGATTCACAGTTTTCCTGCTGCTTTGCACTCCAGTTGAAGTTGAACTGTATTTGAATTTCTCATGAAAAACAGTTCGTACAGAAAACAGCATGGACTCAAAAATCATCCCTTTACATTGGGTTGTATACCATTTCTTTGTCCTCTACAAAAAGAGAAAACCTGTCTGTGCTCATGCTGTTATATCTATTATCCAGTAATGCTACTGTTGACATGTAAATAGTCATATAATTCATGGGGTGTAGGTGTGGGAAGTTTTCCTGTAGGGTCTGATTGATAAGGTGGCTTGTTAGCACCACCTGTAGCTTGGACATCTTTGCACTTAGCTGATACGAGTGCCATGTGAGTTAACACAAAGCATAAACCAGGAGCGTAAGGAGTTGCAACAGCTCACCCACAGATAACAGCGCTGCTCAGAAGTCCTGCAAGACAGTGTGGTTTGATACAAGTGGCTCTCAAACATCTCATACCATGGTGGGCTCTCAGCTCCAGCATACCGTATGACACAGCTTTGGCTAGGTACTTGGAATAGGTTTACAGCTTTCACAGCACCTGTAGTGAGGGAATCACTGTCAATCCACAGAAGTGCTTTAAGGTCTCAGAAACAGATAAACATGATGGTGAGAACACATCTAGAGTCTCTTCAGATTCCTTCATGATCCTACGAAGGAATTATGAGTATTTAGCAGATGTGTGGGGATTAAATTTGCCATCTACAAGAATGCCACTTTGTGCGTATGTTTGTGTGACACTGACGTGACATGATACCCACTCAGCGAGCTCTTATTTAAGATGAGTAGACATAAGATCTCAGTAACTACTGAATAGAGTAATTAATTTCTTGACATTGAATCCCGTGGTTCTTGGCTTTATGTTTAAGAATTTGTCTGTCACCGGGAGAGGCAACTTTCAGTGGCAAAGGAATGAGTTGGTGGAGGGGGTCTGGAGCCTGTGGAAGGAATATGGTAATTTCACTCAAACCTGGAGTAAAGCCACTGGTCTGAGGGCCGGAATACCTATACCACTCACCTGAGCTATGAGATACAGGGCACATTAATTAAAGTGTCTCAGCGTCCCAGGGATACTGAGGGGTGGAGGATGAACCTGAGGTCACATAAGTGCACATCTTCAGAGTGCACACATGGGATATCTGTGGCATACCAAGGTAGAAACTAGGTGCACTCGTGTTTCCCAAACTTTGAACCTCTGGACTGCTGTCAGCCCTCCTCCTTATGGACCCCAGTGTAACCACGTAGAGCTGACAAACTCTTCGTTGTTACTGTTTCACAGGTTTTGCAGCTACAGAGCACATGATGTGGCCATGCAGATCACAGCTGGGACCTGCTGTTTTAGAAGCCTATCCTATACCGTGTTGCCTGGCGTAGCAAAGAATGTATATGAGCACACTGGACTTGATGCGCGTATGTATAGCTAAGTAGGAATGTAGGACCAGCAGGCAGCACCTGGGGCAGCTGAATCCTCTCTTTCTTGCTCTGGTAGACAACCTTACAGTAGATACTAGTTCAGAGGAATCCCCAGATCATCTGTTTCCTGTGTCACCAGACATTATAATTCTCAATGCTTAAGAGAAATTTTAAGTTTGTAGTAAGTCTAAAAGCTGCAACTGTTATATGTCAGGCAAAAAAACAACAGAGTGGAAGATATTGCTAGTCTTGCAGGTCTATGTGCTAGCAAAATATATATAAAATTAACTCCTCTGTGATCCTAAGAAGCTGATCATGCCCTAAATTACTGATGGGGCAAATAAAACCCCTCTGATCCCTGCTAATCTGACTTGGAGGACAGATGTCCCCCTGATCCTAAATCTGATGAATGGTTTAATCCTTTGTGTGTGAGCAGGACACAGTTCAGCTGAGAATTTTACATCACTAGAAACACAGCTGTACTCTGCCTACATCATGTTTTTTGTGCCGTCCAGTTTCCAGAAGCCAAATGATAGACTAAGGAAGGAAAAGAAAATTTCTTTCTGGTCCCTACAAGTTAGAGTTTTGAAGCATGAAGTTAATACAACTGTAGCATAGACACCCAGCACTTCAGTGTGCTCTCTTTGCATATCCTTAAAGACTGGATTCCCTAGGACTCATGCCACAGAATTAATTTCCTATTTTTATGAGTTCTCTTAATCTAATTTACAATCCCTTCAGTAAGTGCTTTGGTTCGTACATTTCTTGCTCCCATGACTGTATTTACAAGGCTTTTCCAAATTTCATTCTCGAATACATAAAGCCTGTGCACTTTCTAGTCCAAATTTATTCATGACCACTTTATTGCACAGATGACTCTGTCAGACCACATGCTGAGAACTTCTGAGCTGATGTCCTAAGAGTCCAAAATAATGCTGGATCTTTCTGCATATGTACACACACCCAAGCTAAATGATTACTTCAGTTATGTAAAATTTCACAAATATTAGTTTTTGTAGTAACAAAATACCTGAAACTTTGGGTGGGAAGATTTTGAATGGAAAGGAAATAAATTCCTTGCAGGTGTGGTCTGTCTGTTTTCCCGATTCTCAGCAAGTGCTGGGTTCCAGTAGTCTCTGTCACCTCAGTGTGTTTTCTACGGTGCCGTGTCATGGCTATACTGTATCATTTCCTTGGACAATATTTGCCAGTAAATGCACTCACTTTATCTTCAACTGTTTTTAGCCATTTCTAATGTATTTATTAGTATTTCTTACTGCTGTAATTGTTTCTTTTGTCACTGAAATTGTCCACAGACTTTAATTAAGCCCATGAGCCTAGAGAATTTGACAATTTAATTCTTCTAAATGCAGCCTTATTGCCAAGCAGGGTTTCCCTGCAGCCCTCCCAGCTGTCGTTTTTATAGAGGGAACAGCTTTGGGTGTCGTACTGTTAACTGCATTCAGGTACTTTCCTTCAATGGGCATGGCATTTACTGATAATTAAAATAAACTAATTTAAATGACCAGCTAGTGAAAAACAAATACAAACTAAGCCCGCTTTAAATAAAAACACATTCTTCATGTAATCGCTCTTAAAAAAAACCCTAATAATTAATCAAGGTCTGTCGTACTAAAAGTATAATGGATCTGTATGAACTCTAATTACCACACTTGAAAAGAGAGAGTTCTACAGTTTGGAATCTTGACTTTCTTTTTTTTTGCACAGGATAAATATTGTATCTCATGATCCAAATCCTTTATGTTTTCTGTAGAATACTTGAAGTGAAACAATGCATCTTTTACCATTGAAAACAGAGTAAATGGGTCCCTGAAGGATTTATTTTAAGTCAGATGCATTTGTCATTCTATATTGATAATCTTTGCACTTCATTATCATATTCAACTTACCATTTATATGCAGATGACACAATCATTTATGGTAATAGATTATACTAGAAGAAAGCTTAATATTATCTTCAAGCTGATTTAAATGAGCTTTAAGATCATCTGGCACAATCTAAATTACTATTAAATATTAATGAAACAAAGATCATATTATTTGGCTCAAAACAGAAGTTGGGTAAACTGAACAACTGGCAATCAATGCGACCTTGGAGACTGTTAGCAAATGTCAGTTGTGAAGAATATGGATACATCATTTTTCATCGTACGACTGAACTATTGATTAGCTGTGAAGATTTGAAAGAAAGCCAAGAACTTTATTTGGGCTCAGAAAATATGTTGACTTAGGGGAAAAGAAAAGATTTGTTTTCCTACATTTTCCGTTTGTGTTATGTACTTTGGGTTTTGCTGATTGCTGCATAATGGTTGTTAGGAAAGATAAAGCATCTTTAACTTGGTTATCTAGGCAAATTTGCTTTGAATTATACATTTCTTAAAAATCACCGTCTGTCATTTTAGCATCAATTGGCAAAAAAAAAAAAAAAAGAGAGAACTGTCAACATTTCATTGGTATGTTATCCTTCTACTCCCTCTTTACTCCTATCCCCAGCTTCAGATAAGTTACAATCTTCAGTCTTCCATGTTTTCTGAAATAGAAAAATTAATAAGAAAGCTAGTATCTCTGCTTCTTCATCTGGAACTATACAGCTGTGAATTTGATAAAGCAAGTCAGGAGATTCAGGTACATCCAGTATTTTGTATGTGTTTATTTTTACATAGGTCTGATCCTGTGAAATCCTGAGCACATTCTAGCAAACACAGATGAACTCAGTGGCAGTTTATGTCAATTCCTAAGATGACAGATAAGGGACTTAATACTTTCCAGGAGATGTTCTCATTCTTAGAGACTCAATTTTATTATCCCACAGGAAAAAGGAAAATAACTGACCTCTGTGTTTTTCAGTTTATTAAAAATGCAGAAGGCCTCCTGCATTTAAACACTTGAAATCCACCTCCTCTTTTATGCAGCAAGATATGTCACGCTAATACATCCATTGTCCCAGAAATGCCAGCTCTTTTGACATTGTAATGAATCTCACGCTATGAGATGTTGTTTGTTGTTACCCTCTTTCTGTTCTAGGCATAATCAAGAGCAACGTGGGAATGTTTTCTGTTCAGAGCATCTACTGTTTCCTCTGAACATGTGCTAGGCTGTGCTACATCAGGCTGGGCATGGTTTTCTTTGAACCTTTGCATTCAGGGAAGGGATCACAGCCATTTATTTGACCCTTGTCTGTAGCTTTGCTACTCTCCTGGTAAAGAGGTTTCCACATGGTGTCAGGAGATGGAGACCTGCTCTGACAGCAAGAAAATATACAGGGGAGGAGGAGGAAGCAGACATTTGAGTTGTATAGTTGGGAATGAGGCAGGTTTGGAGGGGCAGAGCAGCTTGGGAACTGTAGGCTGGGACAGAAAACTGTGAGTTAAAAAGGACAGTAAGGACTAGGATCATTTGATGGGTCTGGGAAAGTCTGTGGGAAAATTTGTACAATTAGGAGGCAGAAGAATTTAGATGGGTGAGGTCTAAGTATTCTCTGGGAGCACAGGAATAAGGGGTAAAGAGGAAAAACAGAGAAAGAGAAAGCCACAAAGAGGAAGATTAGTGTTGGAGGAAATGAGGTGTGGGGAAGATGAAGTTTCTTGCCAAGATTACCAAAAATTCAAGTCTAAAGGAAAAATTGATGGGATGATGAGCTGGGGCGATGAATGCCCGGTAGGACAATCTGATGTCCAAGTCATTAGCTTACCTGGAGCAAAAGGTCTGGATAAAGCGTGCAGGAGTTGTGGACAGAAGAAAGAGCAGGGAAGATGTAAAAGTTTGTATCTTCCTGTTGTGGGCATTGGGAAAAGTTCCTGGAATCTGTCAGAGCAACTGCAGGGAGGATGAGATCTGTGCTTTATTTATGTATTTTAAGTTATTTTCTAATTCGAACTTAGTATGTCACGTGTTTCCAGTATAGATGCCTTCCCAAAGAGATAAAGTAATCAGGCAGACTTGTGTCAAAATAAGTGGTGATTTGTTTTTAGAATTAGCTATATGACTAATTTCAAAACCTAATTCAATAGATTCGATCTTTGAATTTCTTGATTGGGCAACACTGTTTTCCCAGTCCACCTAGACTACTGTCCTGGCCAGACACTTGCATCAATTTTCTTGTCCCTTCGTACCACCAGGTCTCTTTGAAAGGATGGGAGAATCCCGAGAAGGGGCCCTGCTATGAACAATAAAGCCATGCTTTTTTATCATCAGTGAAAACCTCGTTCCACACTGTAATCACATCAGGAAGAGGCCCTTCTGAGCCTGTGCATGTTACCTGGTGATAATACAAGGTTCCTGATGAATACAGGTATTCTTCAGTGTGATTAATGTTTCCACTAGCCACTTAACTCTGTAGGTAAGAGCCAGCTCTGTGTTGTAGTTACGGGTGCTCGGGAGTGCTGCTGCCAGTTCGTTAATGAATGAGCTCTGACTTTTGCTGTTTGGATTTGCCAGCACCATTGCTAGTGGGTGGGTGTGATTCTTCCCACCATCTCATGAGCTACCCCCGGAGAGTAGTTTACACTGTGTTTCATCCTGGGCTCATTCTGCGTTCCCAGAGCTGCCTATTCCTTCAATGTGCTAACCAAAGGCCCTCTCCTGCCTGAAGGTTTTGTCTAGCCCATCTGGGGACAGGAGATTGGCTTTTTCTTGGTGAGGAGACTTCTGCGCTCCTGAACATCCCCAAGTTCAGCCTGGCTCATACCCTTGCATATGAGAAGGAGGCCATCCCTCCGCAGCTAGCCTCCTGACCTTTCCTTCTGTACAGTCTTACAGTAAGTGTTGAATGCTTCACATGAATCTAGAAATCCGAGGAACTTTTAAGGGAAAGGGGGAGGCAGTGGGAGAGTAAGAGAGGTTGGAGCGAGAGACAGAGGGGGAAGGAGAAAGGGAACACGCACATGTGTCTGGATGGAGATGGAGTTTGGGGCTCACATCGTTGTTATTCAAGTCATACATTTTGAGAAGACACTAATGCTGCTCATGCTCCTTGATTGTGGAAAAAAAGGAAACCTTTTTAGACGGAGATGCTTAAAATAGACTCCTAAGTCAATGCCTAGGCATCTAAATAGAAGCAATTTGATTTTCAGCAATACTGAGTGTTCTGGTGATGCCAGCGTGGAAGAAAATGCTTTGTGTACAAAAGTGCATTATTAGAAAATGCAGAGGTTCAAGACTTGTTGTTATTTACAGAATAATTCTTTTCTGGGTCAGCTGGATCTGGCTCATCTTTGGCCTCCATCTTTCATGTTTTTATTGGTGATTTGATGTAAAAATAATATCTGTTGTTATTAGATATTGATGTCTACCATTTGGATTTGACTTTATTGTGAGACTGCAGCAAGAAAGTGAAGGTCTTTGCAGATTTCTTAGTATCACTCTTGTGTTGCATGCTTTCTGAAGATGAAAGGTCTGCTACCATACCACACTGATCCTGTGGCTGAATCTAGCTCTCACAGAAGCTGTGATTCACACGGCTCCTAATTTTTACCATAGCTGTCCCTGCAATCCTTTCAAAAGGAGTGCAAGAGTGTAGAAGAGTGCAAGAAGCGTAGCTGAAAATATTGTAACCTCAGCCTATGCATACCACTATCTACATCCAGAAGAACCTTCCGCTTGGCTGTTTTTGCTTTTGTTACATTGATTCTGGGGAGACCTCACGGTAGAGCACTTGCCTTCCCTGATTTCCTTCAGCAATGAAAAATGTTTGTTTGTTTGTTTGTTATTAAATTTCCTTTTGAAAGTAGAAGAAGACCTGAGGTAGGTCCTGGCAAGTGTTAGTCCTTAGTTATTTCCTTCCTAAACTTTCTATTTGGCTCTCATTAATTCCTGTTTTAGGATCATGAAGATTCAATTTCCTTTTTTTTTCTTTTTTTTTTCCCAATTCCTTCTTAGAACAGATGATTTCCTAATGCAGCCTTCACTCAGATAAATAGCTGAATCCATGAAGTTATTTGTATGAGTATGGCCTGTAGATTAGGGTCTCAGAACAGAATATAATCAAATTAATCATAGTTCAAAAACTACAATTTTCATATGCTTATCGTAATATTTTATAGAAAAAATCCTATTAATGGAAAATTGCATTAATGATCAGCTGACCTCTGCTGAGGAGTCTAGGTTATGCTCTAGATTCATTCTGGGTTCATTCTCATCAACTGCAAAGTTGCAAGAACTTATTTTCTTGATTATATGTTGTAAGCTGTAAATATTTTCTATATTCCATGTAGTGCTAGAAATAATGGATAAGAGTTTTCCTATATTTCATCTATGTGTTTAAAAGTGTTCTTAGGTAGTAGAATTCTGACAATATTTTATGTTTTGTTTGGAGCATTTTTAGTTCTTTTTCTTAAATGTTTACTGGCAGGCTGAAGATAACTTTTCAATGTTGTAAAACCTGAAAAAGTGACAAGGAAATGAAGTTATAAAGAAGATATAAGGAATGTAAAATGTTGCACTAAGATTTATAGTCATTTTGTGCAAGCATTTAAGCATATTAACCCTTGTGTTAGAATAGTTTTTTTATCATTAAGTGAATATATGTTTGTTTTTAATTGCTTCTTTCATGTAACATTGATTTTATGTATTTGAGCTTATCATGATTAACTTGGAAATCTTACATATTGTGTGCGGTTGAGATAAACTTAAATTCAGATGAAAGAAGGGTGAAACAGGGACATAAACCAGATGATACTGATTATATCAGTGGGTGTACAGCTAAGCTGTATCCTGGGAGTGACACCACACCGACGGTGGGGCAAGTTTTCTTCTAGCTCAGATTGCTGTGAGCCCCAAACAAGTATTTCTGTCAGCAAGAGAAGCCCACAGACCAATAGCCCGGGTTAATGTAGATTCTTCCAAAGATATAAAGAGTGGTCGGACAGCAAAGTTCGGATCCTTAAGCTCTTTTCCTGGCTCAGCTCCCTGTATGTTATTGAATTTCTCAGTGCTTCTGGTTTCCATTTATGAAATGAGACTAATACTTATTTATCTTTTGAAACACTTTGGGATCCAGAATTGCTTGATGTAAATAAGCTGTTTGCAAGCCAACCTCTGGCAATTCTCCTTCATGCTTCTGACATTGGAGTCACTGTGGCAAGTGAGTGTGGCTGGGTTGGCCCGAGGTCCCCTTGTCCTGCTGCAGTGCCTTGAAGTGCTCTCAGAGTACTGAGGGAGCTCAGGGCTTCTCTACAGTTAACAGACGCTGTCCACCAGTACAGACGTATTATTTAACACAGAGCAGCCCTGAGACAGCTATGAGCAAGGGTGAGGGTCTTTTAACATATTAGGGGCAAAGTCATCTGTGTGTACTCCCCATTGCTGTGTGCAGCAGCAGGGCTGTAGGTGGGCGGTGGGGAGCCTGCCTGCCAGCTCTGCTCTGCTCAGTTAAATGAAGATGACATACTGGAGCCTGCTGGGGAGGCAGTTTTGGAAGAGGCTGTGCTGCATGCAAGGTTTGTTCACAACATGGGCTGCAGCTCTGATGTAAAGCAAATGCCAGCTCTCCTCTCGCAAGAGTATCCTGCTCCCTTTTGATGAGAAGCTTTGCATAGCACCAGTGGCCAGAGAGGCCAAATGGCTCCCTGAAGTTGTGGGACTTAGCTTTTAAACCTCATGGTTCTAAGCTAAGCTCTTACTTGCCTGGTGGTTTCTTAACCTTTTTTGGGCCCTGACTAGGCTTCTTTATATATCACCCCTTAAAGCCCACTGACACTCCCACAAGAAGGAGGGGGAAAGGGGGCTTACATCCCTTTGCAGCTTGATGAAAAATGTGCAGAGATTGTGACGGTGAGCAGTACTTGCCTTCCTGCGGTCCCCTGCCCACCCTCAACTATTTCCTGCTTCTGGGCTGCTTGGACCATGGCTGCTGCTGAATTTGAGCCCTCCTTTCCATTCCAGCGTTGCTCAGTAGAGGTGAAGCTACTCAAGCAGCCTTTAATGTGGCGTTAAGATCCTTTGATAGAAGGCATTGTGGAAGTGCAAAAGATGATACTGTTAGTGCATGTAAATATCAGTACAGTTTAAAGTCTTACATGATGAATGAATTGATTTCTAATTCTTCTTTCACTTTTTCACAAAATAATAATCTTCTGTTTCAATGGAAATATTAATTAAATTAAATGTTAAGTCACTTCTGTTGGATAGTCCCGTTTTCTAATTCAAAACCTTAAATAGCGGCATTAGGAACATTCTACGATAACTGGCCAATATGATGTCAAAGGGAACATTACTTTTCCAGGCAGTTGTTTAGGAGTGAAGAAAACAGCAAAAATTTGTTTACATGCAAATGTCATCTGTATGAAAAGCAGGGAAATGCTCTAAAGAAAAGATATTATTACAAAGGCATAATTTTCTGGAGGCAGAAAAAACAGAGGAAACATTTTATGGTCATCAGCAATCTCTCCATAAATCTGTACCATCAGGCATGCTGTGGGGTTGGCATGTATACGGGTCTAAAAAAAACCTGAGACCCTCAGCCTGGAGACTAAGAAGAAGGGGAAATGCAAGCAATGTGTCAAAGAATTTGCCGTCTGTGCTGAGCAGAAACCAGATGTTTTTGCTAGTAATTATTATTATGATAATTCATTTAAGTAGGAATAAAATAGGGCATGATTGTTTACTGCAGCTTGTTTTCCCTAGACAGGCTAGGAAACGAGAAAAAAAATCTCAGAGGTTTTACTCCTGGTTAAATGAATAATTTTTTCATTTAACCAGGAGTAAATATGGCAACAAGAATAGTTTTCATACATATTGCATGGTAGCTGTGAATATGCATCATACACTCTTCCCCTCCCCTCCCTCCGACAGTCTTTAGAGACTGTTGAGGAATGTTAGGGAAGGTCATTTTGAATTTATTTTGTTTTAAACACATCTTGCCTCTTGCTGAAATGGGAGCTGAATGGTGGCAAAACTGGAATGTCCAAAGACTAGCAAAGAATTAGGAATAATCTACCTTGGCAAGCGTAGGTGGTTATTTCAGGTGAGAATCATGTGCTAGGAATGGATAGTGCAGGAAAGCCTGTTGTGGGTCAGAGAAGTACTGCTTCTGTAGGTTACAGAAGGATATCCATTGGATTTTGCAGTTGCATATCTTGCAAATTCTGATTTCACATGTGTACAAAAATTTAGAAATACTCAGTCCTTCTCCACTCCTGGTGTTTGGTTAGGAACTCTTAGTAAGCGGAAGCTCATTCTTTTCCTCCTCCTCACTGCCACAGGATATGAGTAACTACCAGTGGCTTTTTTATATAGATTAGAGAACAGTGTCAAGCAAGCACTCGGCACATATAAATCTGGTTGATCTGTTTAGTCTGAAAAGAAAAAGTATAGTTTTCTGCTGCTATCCCTCCTATAAGCATTAAGTTGCAAGGTTTGAGAGAGGTAAGTAAGTCCTATAGAAAAATTAAAATCTAAACAGAGTCCGGAGGAGTTTAATCGAGCAAGTGCATTACTGGGAGTCTCTCTGATGGTGAGGGTTAATTTATCACCCTGAATCCAATCACTTTATAAAAAGCCAGCGTGGGTTTCATTTACTTTGATGAGGTTTATTGCAAGATTCCAGAAAATCAATTTTACTGTGAGCCATATTAAACCCAGGGGAATATAAACACTATATGTACTACACATAACTTTTTGTTATTGCTTACTGGATCACAGGGGAAATTATATGTTTACCATGAAGAAGGGTTATGGCTACGTTCGTTGTCTTGGGCAACTCCCAGCCTGCCCATTGTAGTGAAATAAAACAAAATGGTAGGGTTCCGAATCAGCACTTAACTTGTCTTCATATAGCCTGAGGTATAGAAACACTCAGCAGCAGTGACTTGATTTTCCAAAGGGCTTTAAATAACTGCTATGTTATATACTATCAGTCTGTGTTCTTTCTCAAGCAGATGGTAAATGCAGGCACTACGTATGCTGCTGCTGGTTGGCCAAGCTCAGGTAATTCTTGCTCCCAGAGCTTTTTGAGATTCAAAGGCGGGACTGACAGGCACTTACTTTTGAAATGGTCAAGTCTGATCTGCTGGGTTAGTGACTTAGAAGAAAATCTGCAGTTTTTCAAAGACGAGTAATTTCTGTTTTGTGTTTACTGTCTTCCCTCCTTTTCTGTTTTACATATTTGTTGACTTTTATGTAAATTAAAAAATAATAGGCAAGTAATTTTGCACAAGATTATGTTCCCTCTGGCTATAGAGGGTCAGAAACTCATTTGGGGTTGATCTGAATATATGGTTTCCTGCTTTACAGTTTCATACATACCAGTAGGGTCATAAAACCTTTCAATTATTGGTAATTTTTTTCTCCTTATCAAGCCTTCCAGATTATGACCTACTGCTCAAATTGAAGTTACTTAATACAAAATTAAACTGGCATAGTGGACTAAAATTGGTGTTTTTTACTTGAAGAAACCTAGATTGTAAATAAATATACAGAAGCCATTTCCCATACAAAAAGATGTCAGAATTCAAGAAAGTATCTTTCCAAATCAGGTGTGTGTAGCCTGTGTTTCATGACAATTTTCATCCAGTTTTTTTCCAATGGTGGGCTCTGTTGGCAGGGAGTGATCAGCTCCCTGTGGCTTCAGTAGCTAAAGTGAAAGAGCGGAGCAATATATGTATATATCTTTCTCCGTGTGTGTTTCATAAGAACTGAGATGGGATATCTAAAAAGTGCTAAATGTGGTTAAATACTCATTTTGGTCAACTTTTGAAGGGAAATGGAGGCCCTAACTCCCTTATTAACTTTTGAGACTTCCTCCTGAAGATGTATGTTAAAGTTTGTATTTTTATTTACGTATCATATTTAGTAGTGGCATAGTCCAAAAGCTCTTATGTGGGCCAAACTTCCCTCCTTGGAATAAAAGAAGAAGGGAGCGAGGTGCAGCTGTTATTCAAAAGTATAAAGTCCACTTTGATTTATAGATGGTTGTAAAAATATTGTAATAATAAATATGAAAAAAAAGGAAAAATGATCATCCAAAATATTTATATTATAATTCCTTTTGATACCTGTATATGTTTATGTCATGTGTATTTAGGTGTTTCTGAGGGATTGCACATGTATGAGGGTAGGAAGAACAATTAACAGAGTTTTTACTCACGATAATATTGTTAGTGAGCTTCTGTCTCTGTATATGAAAAAAGTTATAATTTTTAATGATGTATTCTAATAAATTTCCATATCATGAAATTTTAAAAAATCAGATGACAGACTGTAAGTATAGCAGACAAATTCAGGAGAAGAAAAATTATCATGTAGCTTACCAGTTAGCACTCTCATTGTTTTGCCACTCTTCCACTTCCCTGTCTCTTGTATTTTTAAGTGTGAGCTCTTGAAGTCTTGGCCCTTTCTTTCATAGCTACGCTGCAATCGTTTTTATTGTGCAATTGAGTAAAAGTGTGAAAGCATATAAGTGTGTTTAAAAAGTAATGAGCACTTGTTCTTGTTTTGCTTTCTTTTGAATGTAGTCTCTGAGACTTTGGTGCAGAGTGAATTTCAGAAAAAGGATGTGGATTTGTCATGGGCAACCCTGATTTGGTTTGATTTTGCAAATTGAGGGTAGTGAGCATGGCTTTGTGTTCTGAACCTGCTGAATTCATTTTAGATGAAATTTAGTTCAACGTTAGGGAAATCAGGTGGAAATGCCAACAGCTTTAAACATCCTATCCAAAACATTTCTTGGATTCTTCATAGTTGTGTTTTTTCTTTGTATACAGAGTGTTCGAGCAGGTACAAACTACCTTAGAGCTGGTGAATGCAGAGAAGATGCTTTCTGAATCTGGAGCTTAACTATGACCAACTCAGATGCATTTCTGAAAGTACAGCATTTGGCTGGGGGGAAATCAATATTTTTAGCAAATGAGCAAAAGCACGAGAGCCTAACACCGAACACATTAAAGATGCTTTGGTGTTGATGTCTATAACTAACTGTTTATCTCTAATATCTAAAGACTGGTTAGTACCTATGTGTATATCATACACAATAGTTAAAAAAACCACCTCTAGGTTTTGGAAAATACTTTCCAAAGTATTTTCCTTCATTCTTTTCTTTGTATCTGTGCACCAAGGAACTAAATTATGTTTCAGTAGCTAAACAAAATTATGCTAAATTATACACCATGAATATTTTATATTCCAGAACCCTGAAGCAAGGACTTTTGACGGCTTTATGTCTGCAGCAACCTGTGTCATACCCAGATGAATTCCACAACTGATAGGTTTCCAGTCTTCCTAAAACTTTGCTCAGGTCTCGATTTTATTTTTTTTTTCTTCACATCTGTCAGTGATTATTAATAAGAATGTCTCAAGGGTTTTATTGTATGTAAGAAAATGGAAGTTACTGCAGTCAGCCTTCTTTCTACTACTGCGTAAGGCAAGGAAGTTATTCCCTTTATAATTCTGAATTGATTTAAAACTTCATAGAATCATATAAAGGGAAATAATGTGGCAAAAACAGGAATAAATTTAAAAAACTAGCTAAACCACATTTCATCTGATGCTGGACTGTACCTACTCTGATATATCTCTGTTTTAATTTTTTTTTTTTTTTTTAACAGGAAAGATGGAAATATCGGGTAGAGCTCTTAGGTAGAGCACAGCATTCTCAGTCTATTTGGGAGCTGAGGTACTGCCTGAGTTCTGAGTTGCTGGGGGGGATGAAGTGCTGTCTGCTGGAACCAAGCCCTAAAGTGTCTTTGAAGTTG
>VXAL01015553.1:140483-191937 GCA_013399475.1 Chauna torquata
TTTGGCATTGTTATTGATTGTAACATGAAAGCTTTAACAAATATACAGTCAGGGAGTGTAACTTAGATGAGGAGGAGTTTGGATACTTGAAGGAGGAAGATTAAACAGTTTGAATTAGGCTGTGAAACATATTCTGGCCGTGGGAGGATAGAATTTGGCAAGAATGAGTTGGCAGAACAGAGGAATCTGAAGTGTTGTTCTGACTTCTTGTGTTGTGATTCAACTTTAGACCAGAGTGGGGGAAAAAAACTTGAAGAATGCCTGTGAGGATGAGGAAGGAATACCTGTTCAAGAAAGAGAATTTCAGGTTGTCACTGTCACTCACCTTTTTGACCTCATGTGGGATCAAGTGGGAAGACAGGAAGGAAGCGATTCATCTACATGGATTTATTAACTGCTATAATATGGAGGCTCTTAAGAGAAAGATTTGCTAAGATATACTTGTGCTGCAATTCTTCTAGGTATCCTAGGGGAATTGAACATGTAGTAAAATACTTTTGAATGTAGGTTATTGGAACTTGGGTTCACTGAAAAGTTACTAAGTTCAAACCAAAATCAATGTATTCAGTGATAATTATGCATTAACGATATGTTCCAGGGAACTCAGGTGCTCAAGTAGTCATTCCAAGCCTTTTCCTTTTTCTCTTCTTGAGATGGCAGAACAGGTTTATCTTTAGACTGTATTATTCATGTTAACTCAAATTTAAATGACGGCAGTCCACCTTCTCATCAAAGTAAACATTTTTATGTATTTGATACACGTAAGATCTCTTGTTTTTTTGAGGTGCTGATATGTAGTTCTTTGAATGAGCTTTTGTAGGTGTAGGGACAGCACTGTGTAAAGATTTGTGGTATTTGAGATTTCCTGCTGGTACCATTTAACACTGATCCTGCGTTTAAAACTGGTTAGCTTCACCATCTTAATATTCTTTTTGTATGAGAATTTTATCTGTAGCGAGGAACAAAAATTTCTTACAGATGTGGAATACTAAGACAGATTTCCTTTCTTAACTTTTTCTTCTTAAGCTCTAAGAAAGGATTGGTGCTGAGTGTGAGGAAGCATATCAGAGCTGGAGGCTCCCCTTGGTTAGGCAGACCTTATTTTAGGGAGGTGTTAACCCATATGGTACACTTGGGATAGCTAAGTTCCAGCATCTGAACGTGCAGAAGTGTGTGTAAGAAGCATTTAATTTCCAGTCTTTAAGGATGGGGCACCTTATAGAAGTCCCGAGGTCTCTGACTCTCCTAGGTCATCCATTTCCTACAGCTGTTTGCTATAGAAGGAAAGATCTAAGCTAAAATTCTTAGTAAAAAGACCATAGGTCATGCATTTAGATCATTTCAGAAAGCTTTCTACTTCCCCAGCTCCTACACAAATTCAGCTGTACTGGTTTTCTGCTAGAGGAGCTGGGAGGACCGGGGGTAACTGATCAAGGATGTTTCAGAGATGAAATAATTGTACTCTGGGAACTCTTAAAATGGGAATCCTGTAACGAGCTTTCTACAGTGAGACTTCACTATCCCTCACATGACATCCTGAAGAACAAGGTGTGTCCTGAAATGTAGAAAAACTCGATTTCATTTCCTGATGTGTACATTCATACGTAAAGGGCAGAAGAATTTTGCCTTAGGGGCACAAAACACCTACAGAATGTGAATTAGCTTCACAATAAAGTAATGGTTCTGCGGAAAAATAACATAATGGTTGTTATAACCATGTTTATGAAACACTAAACTTTAACACACAGCAATCAGCCAAAGCTATAAGGCAATGTAAAAGACTGCACACTTAATAACTATAAATGTTACATGAGTGCGAGTAGCTTGATTAAATTTATTAGAAATGTGTTACTAGCATTTTAAGAAATAAAGCATTTATCACAAAATGATGATTTCTTCACTTAAGCTCATTAGGAAATCACACATCAATTCATGCATAATTACAGGGGAATTTCTGCCACTCACTACAAATCATTACCACATTAGCTAAAGTTGGCTTAATTTATCTGTGATTTTGAAAAGGTGGTATCTAAATAGGATAGAGGATACAGAGGATGAAACTGTCAACATCATCACAAAGGACTTAGCCTCTTATTTGTTAGACAAAGATGCACTCCTTTAAACTCCTTTATATATAAAACTCATCCTTTTCAATGAGCTGTAAAGCTTTTCTTTCCACGTCAGAATCCCATATTATGGATCCAGTGCCAGGTACTTAATGAATAGTCGATAGTCAAGGCACGTTTACTTGCACCAGACATACTCATTGTTTTTAATGATCATTGCAGTTTGAGATTGAATTGAAAGGGTTTGGGGGAGGCTGGGAGACGGGAAAGGAACAAGTTTTGCAGGCACGGGTAAGCTAGTCCCGTAGCAGCAGAGCAGAAAATGAGCGTTCTGCCAGTGCCAACAGCATTTACAGTGAAGTGCATTTACATTCCTGCAATGTTTACCGTGGACGTGGCTCTCCCGTGGCCAGTTGCACCTTACTTATTTCCCAAACTTCACAAAAGTTTAAGTATTGCGTGTAACTGATAGCATCCAAACTAAAGGTGTGACTGGTCACCAGGTGTTTCTTCTACGGATAGCTTGCATGTTTTCTGTTTGTTCACAAGTACTCCTGTGAATGGGTAGGTTAGGCTCAGAATAATTAGGCTGCACAATCATCTGTCCAGGAGGCAAGTAGAAATGTAGTCTTTGAGACTCAGGCCTATACATTACAGAGAAATTGCTCTGTAACTTTACAGCTTTTCATTATGGGAGACCTCAGTTCAATCATTTTGCTATTCTGTATTCAAGTGCTGTATCATTCTTACTGTTGGAAAGTATTTATGTCACAGTTATTGAGTCTAATTAGAAGTTTTTTTGTCTTTTCTAATCTGGGACGTTTGTGTGATATGCCTTACAGTTATACCTCTAATAGTTGCATCGGCACCTGTGCATGGAGAGGGGAGGGAGCAACTGTGGGTGAGGAAAGTCAGATTCTTTTTAAGTTGGTTTTGCTGTCAGAAGTAATGTACCTAGAAATATACTCTCAGTTTGCTGGCAAAGTGTTTATGCTTTGTTTTCTGCAGCCCTTCTGAAGGGTTCTTGTGTGTCCTTTATTTTGGGTCTTTTTGTATAAGCTTGGGCTCTGCAAGTTGAATGTTATGCCCCTCCTTCCAGAGTAGTACCTCACGTTTATAGACTGAAGCATTGTTTCCTGTTTCTTTCTGAGTTTATCTCCCTGGCAACATGTGAACCACTTGTGATTCCTTTGCTAGTAACTTTGTACTTCATTTATGGGCTCAAATACAGTTTTAAGGGCTGTTATTTTCTGAGTAAGATGTGATGTTGTTGAATTACCTGTGGAAAGTTCATGATTCTCAGTGGCATTGCTACATTTGCATGTTGTTTTTCACATTCTTTAGTAAGGTAGTATGTGAGGTTGGATGAGCTGGCTGTGCCAATGCAATGGCTTGCTACTGCCAAAAGGGTTAGTCCTGCTCCCTCCTCCTTTCTGGTTCCTGTCTGACCCTTTGCTGAGCTGACTCAGCATACTAAATATACAGAGAATCCTTTTTTTTTTTTTTTTAAGAATAAGCTTTTCTGCCAGTGTTGCAAGTTGAAAAGCTCCTTGAGAAGTCCACCCATTTCAGTGCCTATGGATTAATGGATTGCTTCAGCTGTCTTGAAGCATATATACACATATATAGCACATATATAGTCACTGTATCTTTTGAATGTGTTTTAATAATCTTTTTTTCTACTACTGTTGATATGAGAATTATGACTGCCATTGAAATGGACGAATATATATCATAAAATGTAAAGTTACATTTGACAAGAACTCTGAGATAGCTAATGCCACTTCCACTTATAAGAAATGTGAGGTAAGATACAAAATAAAAGAAGTTTCAGGACTATTCATTAGTCTGACAACCAGACACTTCAAAGAGCAAAGTGGATGTACACCAGCATCCTAAATTTATAAGGAAATAAGTATATCATAGTATTTGTTAATACACGCATTGTCTATCCACACACTGTCTAGCTCCAACAGAAGTTGGAGAAAGGCTTCTTTATTTGTGCAGCTGTTATGCTTTTAGAGAATTAATCTTGGAATAGTCATTTGTAACCAAATTTAATTTGGGATTTGAGATAACGAATGAATTTGGTTCTTAATCTCATTGCATGTAAAAATCATGCTATAGCTAGAACTCATGTTTTCAGCTTTCATTGCTACTGGAATTTCAAGTTGTTTTTGATTAATCTTGAAGTGGGCATTGCATCCTAGGTAGGAGGCAGTATATTTGATGAAGAATGCCAACTTTGTCAATGGATGAAGACATTGTAATGATAAAAAAAAAACAAGAGGGGAAAAAATCCAAGAAACCAATCAGAGCAGCCATTCTATTGCAGTGACAGCAGCAGTTTAGTACATTGTATCAAAATGAATGGGCTTTGCATAATTGATTTCAACATACTAGTAGCCTGAGGTCTAAGCTGTTCAAACCCAGAACTTATTAGCCATGCTGCAGAGATGGAAGAAAACTGTGCAATCTGCTACAGGGGAGGTAGAGAATAGCATTGCTATTACAGTAAACGCTTTAAAAGTAGGACAGAGCTACTAAGAGAAACCCCTTTTGTATATTTATTGGGGTTATTCCGTTCATCTCATTCAAATATCATAAAAAGTTATTTTAAAGTCTTTGTGCAATACCAAATACTGAGAATTAAAATCTTACTAGTCTGTAGATTTTATTACCTAATTAGAATGGCATCTCTGCACAATTGTAATAGCTGTGCTGTGAGATCTCTTGTAACTGGGATGTATTTTTGAATCATCTCAGCAAAAATACAGATGCAAAAATACGTAAGATGTTCTTTTGGGATTTACTTTCCTTGTTTTTTGTTGCACATTCACACACTTAATGAATACTAGTTTTATTTAATAATGTTCTGCTCTGGTGTGAATCAACAAGTGTGTTTCTTTGGAGCTTTCTAAAGCTCAAAGAAGAGGATGGTGTGCATCACAGAAGCACATATAAACTGTATTTCAGAATGCAAGAACACTGATAGTTTGATGTAGAGTTATTGTGTTGAACAAATAAGAAATATGGTCTTTTTACTGTCCTGTTTCCTTGCAGTGTTTTAGAAATATGCTACTACTTGTTGTCTGTTTTGCTTTTTCTTTTCTAGATATGTACTTGGGAGTGTCTGGAGAGTCTGGATTCATGTGACAGATGCGTGACAGTATAGTGATATAATTGACAGGAAAAAATAGATTAACTTTTCTGACTTGGATCAAAGATGGGTAGTTGGAGGTGAAGGACTGGGAAACAAGATTTGAATGAACTAATGTGTTCAGTGTCAGGATTCCCAGGCTATTAGACTTCTTCTTTAGAAGACCATGACAAAGCTCTTCATTAGTGTTTGTTACGCTTCATGCAACAACGTGAAATATTGACAGTGGCTCCTTTAAACATGAATATTCTGCAAAGATCAGCATCAAGCACCTTCATTATGCCTTTGCTCGTATAAGGAGATAAATGGTATTAAGAAGAATGTTGTACATTTTTCAGTAGTGGTAGTGTTTATTCTAAGTGGATCCAGTGCTGTGATTGACTGAATGAGGTTCACTACTCTATAATTAGTGGCTTTATAACCTATTTTTAAAAAGTTTGACTAAGGAAAGTTTGAGTAAAGAGAATTCCATGTTACTGGAAATGTTTTATTCATTTATTTTTCTATTTGCGCTGCTTTCATAGAACCTTCATAATCTTCACAGAACAGTAGAGGTGGCTGAAATATCCTATATTGTCTGAACAGAGACTACCTCAGAAAGACAGTGAGGTGACTCTTTGGTTATTTTTGTTCAGATTTAGACTGCTTCAGCTTATGAAATCCCTCACAACAAAGTCATGAATAGGTTCAGATGACCCATTCTAATGGATATATTGATCTATAGGACCCATTTTTAAGTATCTTTTCTGTGCCGGTAAAGCCATCAGTATTTTTCAGGAGTTGAATCATGATTTTTGAGATTTATGCTGACATTTTTGAAGGGAAAGAATATAGGTCAGGTTGTAACAGACTTAAAAATATTCAGTTATTGTTCTTGAGAATGTCTGGTAGAGCCCAACAGCAAAAAGTTGTGTGGCTGTTTAGCTTTGCCTGTCATAGCAGGTTTGACTGATAGTTGGGGGAAAATCACTGTTAATAATAATAATAAATAATAATGTGAAAGTCCTGGAGGTCTGGTTGGAAGCAGCAGCAGCAGACCTGCCAACTCTTTTTTGCTAGTTTGTAAAGAAATCTAAGATAGATTTAATACTTTTTTTTACATTAAAAGAAACATTAGTGGAAAATTTGGGTTGGTGGAATATGTCTTTTCCATCAAAGAAGCCTTGTCAAATGCTTTTTTTTTTTTTTGTGAAAAACCTCATGTCTTCAGTAATTCTTGATGTAGAATTCTTGATCTGTGGAGTCCTGGATGGTAAAGCTCAGTATGTGACATACACAGATGGCTTTTTAATTTTAATTTTTATTTTTATTTTTATTTTTTTACAACTTTTCTCTGAAACCAATCCCTCACGAGACGGACTTAACATAATCGGGTTAAATTTTGAAATACACATACCCTTGTACAATTCCTTTCTATTTCAGGTGGCTTGCAACATTTGCCCAGGTACAGACATCTTTATCAGCTTGATCTTGGGGAAAGAGTCTTCTAAATAACCCTTTTCAGATATTTTGGAGAAACATGGGAGGAGAAAAGGAGAGTCTTTGATATGAATCACGTTCTGTGCCTTCTTGCAAAGCTGGTCATTGAATCTTACACCTAGTTGGCTGGTCTGTTTTCCCCTGGCAGAGCAAAATAGCACTGACCTAAGATGATGGCTAAGTTTTCAAGGGTAATGTTTACTGTAACTGTTCTTCTCTTTCATACATGTCATTAGAAAACATTTTTGAAGTGCATCTTTTATGTGCAGAGTATTGAGGAACTATGGTAATAGTAAGAATGTGGAAAAAAAAGCAATTAAAAAGCTGAGTGTACCTGTGCTAATTACGGATGAAGCTAGTATAATCTGGTGCTTTCTGTTACAGAGATCCCATTTTAAGTTGTACACAGCTGTCAATTTATAAGTATTTGGGGTGAACTTCTGCAAGCCAAGCATCTGCCTCAGGCTGCATTGTGGAAGAGTTTCTTCTGAGACTGAGTTTAAGGAGTAAAAATATGTTGCCCATATTGAAAGAAATGCATGTCTTTTGTTTTTGAAACTCTAGTCTGTGTTTTCAAGTAGAGACTTGAAATTTTTCAGGGCATCCATCCAAGTTTACAATTAGCTATGCTAAGTTCTGCATTTTTGGTCAAGTTGTGAGCCTCAAAACCTGAACTCGCTTGCTCAGCAGGCAGGCTTGTCAGAGCCTAATGGCTGATTTGAAGATTCACAAAGGTGTTTAGTCTTCTGACTAGCTGTAGGTTTTGGGAGCGGGGGATTAGACATTTTGGTAGGAGCTATAAGCCTAAGTATATTTGTGCATATTGGTTTAAGACTGAAGATTCTGTCTTCATGCAGCATCTTCTGTCCCTTTGGGTATTTTTGATGCCCGCTCAACTGAACACGCTTTATCTTAGGGCTTTGGGCTCTGAGCTGGTCACTCCCTGTGCTTAATCTTTCCTATTGCAGCAGTGTGTGGTGCCAGGACTGATTTTCCCCTCGTCTTCTCAGAGCTCTTGATGTTGCAGCCTGAAGGAAATCAGGCATGACCGGCGTGTAGGGGGATGAGGTTGCATGCAGGAACCAGAGAAGGGGCCTGGGGAAGGGGGAGAGCAGGGATGGAGAGGCAGGAGCTGGAAGGATTACGTGGAAGAGAAAGTAGGAGCAGATCTTTGGAGGAGTAGAGGCAGAGGAAGTGGGCTGGTGCTTGGGAGAATAGAGAGCAGATGGGGTGAGGGCAAGCAGAGCTCACATTAAACATGACCGAAGAGATGAGAGGGCAATATGGATGGAACAGGAGAAAAGGGGCAAGAACTGAAGTGGGTGGATGTAAATGGAAATAGAGGGAAAAAACAGGAACTGTGGCCTGGGGTACCACTTTTTTTTTCTCGGCAAGTGAAAATTCCAGAATGAAAGAAAACCAGAATTAAGCTTGCTTAAGTTACATCCTTCATGTGCAGATTAAATGTTTGTGTTTAATGGTGTATTTGTAAATACCTGCTTCTGTTAGACTTTGGAGCTCTGATCCTTTTTGATTGTGGCTATTAAAATATTATGTGTATTTTTGGCATGCTAATGTTTTTATTATGTAAGAATAAAAATGTAATTGTTGGTCTTCCTAGTTGCATTAGGATATTACATGCTAGTAGTTTTACTGAATATCTCTCCTGTTTATTGTTTTTGGTATTTAGGTGTGAGGCTGTCTGTGTAGACCAGCAACAGTGAGCGTGCATTGTTTTGTTTTTTTTTCTACTAAACATGATAGCTGCAATGGAAAGCTCTTTCTTCCATGAAATCATGTTGTAATTCTTTGTTTTTTTCTTACTGTACCCTAGTTGCAGAGATATTCAAGACAGGGAAAATGAGCGTTACGAAAACATACATATGGACCCAGATTAAATCTTTGTTTCTATTCCATGGTCGGCAGTAAAGTGGTGCATTACTAATAAAGCCTGCTTCTGCCATGGGGCAGAGCTGAACTCAGAGGCAGGCTTATCCTCCCACATCAATGCCAGCATTGCTAATTAGATAACTGCCATGGAGGGTTGTCCGGGGAAAGAGAGCTTGTGTGAGCAGAAGGGGAGAATCTTCCTCTTTGCTGAATTACGAGAATAGACGGGATTCCCCCACCAGCTGCTGCTCCGATGTTTTATATTATTTGTTCTATTAGCATTATTTCCCTCTTACACATAGCTAACTCTCAGTAAAAGTACCTTACCTCCAGCAGGAAAGCAAAAGAGAAAGCAAAAAAAATTCTGCCCTGAAAGTGATCTGACAAGGATTAGTATAAAAGTTATGCAACTAGCATTCCCCTTCTCCCCTCCTCACCCCAACCTTCCTGCTCTCACTCCTACTTTATTGTTATATCCTTAGGCAGCAAGTGGTCTGGGACCTGGAATATTGAGTTTACATCTAACTATGGGAAAAATACGTGACAGTTACTGTAAAAACAGCTCCCCACTCAGTCAACTCTCCGTGGTTTTATGACTAGTTTCTTATTGACACTTCTCATTTCAAAAGGCAAAGAACCAGCCTTCTTGAGGAATTCCTGTGGCCTTCTGTTGTCTTTGGCGTGATACAAATGGAATTATTCTCCCAGAAAATAAAATTACTTACAAGTGACGTACACTCATTTTGCTAAGAATGTTGGAGGTGATGTTTCCCTGGATGTTGGATGACTTTGTTCTTCAGACTTGTAAAGAATTAAAGTGAAGGATTCCTTGTTGTGGCTTCTCTCAGCATAACAATGAGTTTGGCTCTGCCATAGAAGATTTCAGCTAGAAATTGTTGTCTGTTTGTGTACTCATATACATTAACAACATATAAAAATTAATGATTTTAGTGTGCTTACCTTGAGCTGTCTTGCTTTTAGGTATTCATAGGCAGAGCTGGCTTAAGACATCTCAAGAAGCGTGGGCAAAGTTGAGATTTCCTGCTCTGAGGATGAAGGCCAGGACAGGTGAGCCATTGCTGCCACAGGGAGAGGAGAGGCATTGATGTGAGCCACCCTTCCTTCCTTCTCCAGGTAGCTGCTGCCTACACGTTCCAGCCCCTTTCTTACTCCGTAGGGCAGGAGCAGTTGCCAGCACAGCTGTCCTTACAGAGGTGAGGTGAAGTAGGTGCTGGAATGGTAGCTGTATTGCTCCTCCCAGCAGTATTGTACCCTGTTGGAACTGCTTGCTTTTCCTGTGGCTAGAGACAGCCCTCCCTAAACAAGCCTTCATATTGCAGTTATTAGAAAAAAGGGAATTTGTTTTAAAGCAATGTAATTTTTAGTGCAGTGGTTTGGCTTAGTTTTGCCTAATTCTCTAAAGAATCAAGCTAATGGGAGTCCTTCAAAGTCCTTGAAGTAATGGTTCAAAACAGCTAGTAATTGGTAACTGGCAGGCAGGATTTCTTTTTCCTACCCAAGTCTCCCTGCTAAATTTTTGTTTCTGCCTGTCGTTGTCTGTATTCTGTTTCATCAAGTAGCATTTGTAGGCTAAATGAACAAGACATGCATCATAGTCTGCTAGGGAAGGTGGTTTCCTTAGTAGCTGTGAAAGTCTCTGCATAGCTGAATTGATACTTAAGCTTCAGCTCCCAAGTCTGTATGCAAGATCCTGATTTTTCCAGAGTTCTGAGCAGCTGTTGATTCTAAATAATTTTTATACCCAGCCCAGCTGTTTGCTTGCGTAAGTAGGACCATGTTGACCTTTTGTGGTTAATGATAATACTGTTGTTTTCAGAGTGTATCTTACCAGCGTATGTTCTTAGTTGTGCATGTGTTGAGTTTAGGAATTACAAAGGAGGGTGCACTTATGGCTACCAATCGGTTGTACTCTGAGCAAAAAGGTAAAAGAAGAGCACTCAGTCCTGCTTATTTTGCATTTGTTTGTGCTAATTTAAAGGAAGAAAATCTCTGAAGAACCTGAAGTCAGGGAGTATGAACAATATTCTGAACTTCTGCATATTCAGTTACTGGTAGGTAATTCTTCCGAGAATTTCTTGGATATATATGCACCTACTTGTGGATCTTTAACTCCAGATGCTAATTGAGAGGAATACTAATTAAACAATGACTATCCTACCAAACTGCCCCTCTAGAGAGATTTCAAATCCAAAGCTGAACAAAGAAAGTACCAAGGTGTTGATTTCCCTAACAAAAATTTTGCATAAAGCTGCCCTAAGCCTCCGGTCCCAACCTCTCTACCAAATGTGTTTTATTTGAAAAACAGTTTTAAATAGGAGAAGATACTGATGATTACATAGAGGTCGGTTAGTAATGATACAGAATTATCTGTGTAACTTCATAGAGGCTTGCCTTTCCTAGACAACAATTTCACATCTTGAAATCAAATTTATATAATCCAGCTTCCCCATGTAATGGATGTGGTTTTGGGAAGAACACTGATAAAAGATGTAGCTTGATTCAAATGGAAATTCTAAACCACCTTTAGCAAAAGCATAGATATAGTATGTGAAACCACCCAGTCCCTGTGGAACAGAGTAAAATGCAAGTCAGCTATTAAACCTTTTAGTTCATCTATTCCCTATGCAGATTTTATGGCTATTAGAAAGACAATCTTTAGGGCTAAGTGCTGAAGAGACTCTTAGCCCAAACTCTAGTCAATCCTGCATATTGAATTTGGAGGTTACAGGATGGATGGAGACCATTTATGAACCTTTGGGGAACATGTGTAGTCAGTACTCTTCCCCTCCTGCCCACCAAGAAATTTTATAAAAACCTTCCTGTAGAAAGTAGAAAAAACATGAAATAAGTGCCACATCAAAATAGCAAATTTATAGATAGCTGTGGCTAGCTTGCTTAAAGAAATCCTCTCTTAAGGACAGATAAACCAAAGGATTATGTGGTTAGCTGCAATCAGCTAGTGATTGACTACACAAAAAGATCTTCTGCCGTGATAGTTCACTAACTCTGAACAGTCCATTGCTAAATACTAGTGTTTTTGAAGGACTTCGTCTGACCTGGGCAACCACATTTCTTTAGTTGATAGTCTACATTCAGCATGAGCTGCTGCCTGCCAGGAGTGGAGCTTCCAGAGTGCAGCAGAGAATTGCCTGGGGCAGTCATGGGAAATAGGGGGAAGTTTCTGTTGTCAGAAGTTGCAGCAATGGCTCAAGAGTATCGTAATACCCAGCTGGAGCCTATAGAAATCACGAGGAGTGCAATGAGGAAGGGGCTGTTGCTGGAAAGGGAAGTTTCACTGCAGCAGCACCTTTTCCCCCTACCAGCAGCAGTAGCAGCAGGCTGAATCTCTGGGGTGGCAACAGCAATCCTAGTGTTTCTTAATGGGCTGAGCCAAGAAGAGACTTTCTCAAAGGTGACAGTGGACATGTCTGATCAGTCAGAAGTATTTCAGACATATTCATAGTGAGTGCGCCAGTGTTGTATCTGGTGTGATGGTCTTGTGAGCATTGTGCGTTTCTGAGTTTAGCATCTGACATCCACTTTGTTCCTGGGAAGCAGCAGAAGTTTTGGCAAAGTTCAGGCAGATTGCAAATCCCAAACCGGAGTGTCAGGGACTGCTCAGAAGAACCCTGCAGACTGTAGTCTGCAAGTCTGTCAAGTACCTGCTTGATAGGGTGTATAGAATAAATGGAGCTGTGCAGAGTGCTCCTGTGGGGTGTTCAGATGACAGGATACACCTGGCAATATTAGCAATACCAAGTGTTGTCCCACATTTACCCCCACAGACACTCCCACTGGCAAGTAATACAGCCAGGCAACTGTTTTGGCTGCTAGGAATTCTTCCAGGCTTTTTACAAACCCTGCCTCCTTTTCTGAATCAGCTGAATAAGAAGGCATTTTTGTGCCTGTGTGCTAACATTGTTTGCTACTAAAATGATCATAAAGGTGCTGAGGAAACAGTCTCAACACCAGTTGTACATTAGGAAAGGACTAGATATACTTGTTGGTCAAACATCTTTTTGTAATTTTAGCAATGCGTGATATTAATACGGCCCAGCAATATTTCCAGATTGTGTGCAGATATGTCCTAGGTCAGTGATGTGTAGAGAAGAAAACTTTCTTCTGCCCAGAAAAGGATGGTTGGGTATCTGCAGATTTATTTCTGTAACAGCTTGCTTCTGTACTGACAAGAACCTATAAGATAAATTTTCATGCTGGGGGAAATAATTTGACAGCAGTTCTGTATCAAGCTAGTTTAGGACTGGACCTGTAATTGCCAGTTTAGATTTTCCATATCAGTTGACAATTTCTGTTTACAGTGAACGTTTTGGATGAGTTCTTATAGGTGATTTCTGTCAACAAATGTTGGTAAGGACTTACCAACTATGCACAGTAGTTATTTCAAGATTTTTTTTATTGATAATACATAGACTTACTTATTGCCAGCGTCAGACCTTATGTAGAAAACTCTACCTAGTAAGGGAGCCAGTGGCCAGTCTGGTAGATACTGAAAGTGATAGGTAGATAGTGAGAGTAATGTTGCTAATGTAAAAATGTTACGTAGTTGTTTCAGACCTACAGAGTCGCTGTGTACAGAACTTGAGCTTCTGCTGTCTTGCATGTTGTTTATTCCCTGTAAAGACTGTAGTCTAACTGCTACCAAATCGGAGTGGAAGCATTTTGTACTCAGGTTTGTTCAGGTGTGAAGCAATGCTGGAGGAATGAAGCTCTGGAGAATATAGCCATCAAATCCAATCATTATCTGTGAGAAGAACAGACACTGCAGTTTAGAGGCAGGCAGCAGTGTGAACTGATGTGGTGCATGTTCATCACAGTATGCTGCTGATACTACTTAAAATCCTGACTCAGAGCCATACTGTTCCTCAGTGCTCCTTAACTGTGCAGTGCTGCTCAAACTGTGTGGTAGGCAAGCGTCTTAAGGTGTGGACAAGCATACTCATCTACTTGGGTCTTGCACCTGCAGGGTTTGGAACCTAGCCCCTCAGAGAGGAAAAATTAGTATGTTAAGTAACTTCACCATAGAGTACCAAACACTTCGTAGCCATTAAAATCCTCGTATAGTGTAGCTTTTTGGCTGTATTCCAGCTTTCACTGTCAAACAGTTCCTTCAAATTAGCTGTCTTTTAATACACTGCTTTTTCAGGAACCTGATGATGCAAAATTTCCATTTAAAGGAATACACGATGTTGGATTTTACAGTTCTTTGCTATATGTATTGAAAATATGCTTGACAGCCTGAGTTAGCTGTAAAGAGTTGGGGAAGAGCAATCAAATTTTATATTTGTACAAAATAAATAAGAGTATTCAGTCCTTTCTGGCACAAAGTGCTTTACAAAGATAGATGCTGGTACTACTCAGCTATGTAGGCAACCGTTATGCACCCACAACAGTAGCCCACACAGGCAGCCTGGGGGATTGGAGTCGTATTTATTACGAAGAGGAGAGTTGCACTGTGTACTCTGTTTTTGTCTATAGAATCTCGCAGAGATATGCTGGAAAGGTTTGAATGTCTTGTAAGCTGGGTGGCACTTGTGATACTGATCAGAGCTTATCTGTAGTGCTGCTTATTTGGAGAAATTGAGCTCAAGACATGGTGCAGACTGAATTTATGGTACAGATAACTGAGTATTGTTGCTGTCTTTGTCACAGAGACCATTGAATCATATGGCAAATTTGAATTGGGTCGTTAGAACTGTACAAAAAGGTTAGAAGAATATATCCAGAATATGAGCTAAATAATCTTCATAGCAGAATGGCAACATTAGCTCACATTCCTGTTTAGCCATGTTTTTCAGGAACTTCATTAAATACAGGTTTACATGTCAGATCATGTGGATCATCCTCTCTGAAAAACTAAGGCCTTGTATAATTTCCTCAGATTAGACATCCCAAATCAAGAATTTCAGATACCAACATACCTCTTCTTTTTCACAGCTGGAGAAAGAAGGGCTAAGATCTCCCCTTACATACATGGCTATTACTTCAGCCTCTTTGGGCCTTTGCATTGACCAGAGATTTCTCAGGCAGAGCTCAGTCCTGGACAAGTCTCTTGCTTTACCTAGTCTAATCCCCCTTTTTTAATTCCTTTCACAAGACTGCTGCCTGCCCTGAAGCTTCTTTGTAGGGCATAATTTTCAATCCTTTGATTCTAGTAAGCAAATTGGGGAGAGGGGTTACAAAGTAATACTTAATTATGAATGTTAGATAGAAAGATTTTGATTGTGATGGTCTGTTTTCCTGTTTGGTAGAAACACGTTCTTAATAGTGGAGTCTATCTCAGAACATGGATTGGTTTTGGGACTGCTGTTTGTACTTGAAGTAACTAGACACTTGCAAAATTGTGCAATGCTGGAACTGTTCTCTACTTAGCTGAGACTAATGTTATTAAAAGAAATGGTGGATAAATAAGGAAATGAACATCCTGTTGCCAGGTCAACCACATTCCTTATTTGTAAGTATCAGTGTGTATATGAGGAGGATAACATGTAGTGATGGCAGACAAGAGCTACAAGCTCTCCATAGCACTGTGGGAGGGAAAGGTTGTAGAAAATAATGCCTTTAGCAACAGTGACCTAAACCCTTCATTCTCTTATCACTGTGTGTACATGAGGAAGAGGGAGAATTATGAAAAGGATCAAAAGGCAAAATTCTGTTTCTTAATTAACTGTATTTCAGTTTCCTGAGGACACATACAACATATTTCTGTGTGTTTTCTCAGATTTCACTGGTGATGGGAGACACTGGATCAAAGATATTGCCTCTTAAACTGCCCCCAATTTCTTTGTGTTTACAGTAGATGATTTACTGCCTTTCCAGGTTTCGACTTTAATCTTGTAAATGTTTTTTCAGAGTTTCATTGCAAACTTTCTTGTGAAATCTACTTATTATGTAAAAAATAAAAAGGAGAAGAAAGTGTTTTTTTATTATCTTTTTTTTTTTTTTAGATTTCTTTTCTTTCAGCACTGTCAGCTGGATCTGTACCATCAAGCCAAAGGTTGTGTTGTTATGATGAAAACATGCAGTGGCCAGAGTCTTCCTTTTCTAGGTTGTTGGCCTTAGAATTGCCAAAAGCAGTGGCTTATCTATGTGAAAAAACAGTGATGTTTGAAAGTTTAAAGTAAGTTGCACCACTAAGCCTATAAAGCAGTTATTTCGAGAGTGTGCCCTGTATCTTATTGGCGCTGATTTCCAGAAAACCAGGTATGATTCTAGCTCTGGTCTCTTGTTCCCTAGGAATAAGGCTAGGAGTACTGTGGTGGGAAATGTGCTTATGCTTGAAATGGAGGCAGTGTCTGTCTCTTTTCAGCAGGTATTCTTGCAGCCTGTTAAGGGTTGCACAGATGGACTCTAAAGGGAGTCTCTTTCAGTCCTTTAACTGTAATGATACCAACTAAGATAATTTTTTTTAAAGTGGGGTTTAAAAGTTAGGCTTCCAAATAAGCACCATCTTTTTTTCTGAACTGCTGGGTACCCAGCAGTTCCTGTTTTAATCTGCAGAGCATTAATGGGGTGCCCAGCATTTTAGAAAATCAGGGCACTTACATAAGTACCTACATGCAGATGAAGTCTGACAGGCACCCAGTTTTGAAATTCTTGCCTACTGGGTGCTGTGTGGGTGGTCAAGAAATTTTAAGTGGGCTCCTTGGGGCTGCAAGATGGAATCGTTGATATAAAACGCTTTCTAGCTGGCAATGATTTTATGAAAAGTGGCTGCTAATCTTTTCTACCATAGCATGTTTCCTTCTCCTTTCCTTGTTTCATAAGACAGTCTTCATTTGACTGCGGGGAAATCAAGCCGAAAGTATTGTTGTATCATGTGTTACAGCTGCTCCCATGTCGTTTTCTGTTCTATTTGCATAAGTCAGAACAGAATTGAAGTACTCTTCTTTCCACCAAAGCTTTCTGTTTTGGTGAGGAGGAAAAGAAAACCAACAACTTGTCTCATCGGTTTAGAAAACTGTAGTTTCATCTGTACGAAAGTGCTTTGCAAAACAAAGGGAAACAATGGCTTTTGCTGACATTGTACAAGAGAGAACCCAGGGAGATCCCAGGGTATTTTATTATTTCTGAAATGCAAATGACAGTGAAAAAGGGACACTTCTCTGTACATGAAAGCTTCGTCTTTCTCTTGCCCAGCTCTGAAGATAGAAATACAGTATTTGTCTTCTGTTTAGAATAAGCAAATGATTGGCGTAAAGTGTTCAAGTGTGTGTTTTTCTTTTATCTCCCACAAGTACTGTTTTCCCTCTTTCCATTCAGTTAAGTCATGTTCTGTATTTTATGCAACCTAGAAAAGGCTCTGTGTTCTTAATCTTGTTATCTGCTTTCTCAGCATTTATTCATTTTTCAATTGCCTATAGAAGTGGAAAGGTTAAGATACAGTAGCTGGGCTCTGTGATGGCAGAATCTTTCTTTGTAGAACTGCCGCTTTCATTTTCTTCTCAATTTGCTTTTTGTTTTATACACTTCAGCATTATGATAATGACACATTATGTTAGATACAGGTCTTCTGTTCTTCTGTAAATGCACATAGCATGTTCATGGAACTGAATATAATGATGATGTATGTAGGCATGATCGAACAGAAGCGCTAACCTGTAAAATAAGACGTATTGTTATTAATTGGAAAATATGATCTAGCATAAGTTATTCAATACAAAAGTTGTCACAAATTACCCATGTCCTCTTTACGGAGTTTGTTATAGCAGTGTGTGTACACACCAGCGTGTTACCGATGCATCAAGGTCTTTGTTTTGATACCCAGAAGTGCTATCTGGGCTTTGATTTGCTTCTCTGTGTTCTGTCATGCCACGTTAAAAAGCTTTGGTAGAGGATGTTCCCAGTAAAACAAATTAAGTCTGCGGACTGTGCTTTTATTAATTATTTTCCATATTCTCTGTTAGATGGATACTTTTCAGGTTGGTTTTACTCTTATGGAAAATTGTCTTGATAGATGAGTAGCTCAGAGCAACATCTGTAATTTATGGATATAGCAAATGCATGCAGTCTCTCACTGTCTTTACAGATGTGCTTTAGGGCAAGTGAGATGCTTGGATAATGGAAAGGGGGAGTGTTAATAAATCTCAGTCAGGAAGACAATACTTACATCTTTTCTTTAAAACATATTCAAAGCCAAATTCTAAATTACTTTTTTAAGCATCATTGATGCTTTTCTTCATACTATTGCTATTGTTATATTGAATGCTAGATAATATGCTTGATGTGTAATTTAAAAATACAAGTAATTAGACTGTGAGATTTGTTTTTCAAAACAAAACTAGTAAATCACTCAGACCCCATAAAAATGTAGTGTAGTGCTTTTGATTAGTTGTTGGAATCATTTAAGTTGTCCTCGGTGTTTGTTTCAGAATTAGAGAAACTATTACTGTATATTGGGAAAATGATTGCTGTATTATTAATAACATTATTGTATTGTAATCTGTAAGGACCATGAAGAAAATGAACAACATAGAAATTGCTGCTCTGGAACAGACCAGTGATCCGTACAATCTTGTGTCCTGTCTCTGACAGTAGCCAATATGTGATGATTCAGAGGAAGAAATACACACAGCCAATTGTGTTATAGTGTACCACAGAGGGAAATTTCTTTCTGGCCCCAGATGGTGCTCAGTTTATGCCTTAAAGCATGAGGATTGATAGCCATTGTAAATTTTACCTTAGCTAGTGTAACCAAATTGGATTGCTCCTTGTTGTCCAGAACGTGCCCTTCACCTGGCCTTCATAGAATTACAGTCCTGTCCCTTATTGCTGGATTCATAGCCTTTGTGTTTGCTGTTTTAAGCAGATGTGGTATTGCAGTCCAAGGACTTATGCTACTATTTTACATGATGTCACACACCATTGTATTTTTCATTGATAACAGCCCGGCTCAATGCTTTTGGCTAAGCTGAAAATGATATTTTCCTGTGGGACAGAGCAGCCACTGCACACACCCTGTGTGAATTCCTGGTGCAGAAATTTCTCTGCCAGCTGGCAGGTGTCCTAGTCTCAACACAGGAGCCTTGTCATGGGAAGAGTTGAAGACTACACCTAGAACTGGTACTCCAAGACTGTGTGTCATTGCAGTGGTCTGAAAGGATTGAAGTTGGGCTGGGATCATTACCATACTCTACAAATCTTGACTTCAGCAGCCTGTGGAGGGAAAGTCAGTGTCAATGCTGGTGAATCTGTTCTTTCTACATTCTGCAAAACTGGTGTTATATGTGCTTAGATGAAAACGCTGAGATGCAAGGTGCTGCTAGAGAAAAGAATATTGTTTTATTGCAATGCATATGTGACATTTGGACCAAAACTTACGGAAGTTCCCTGGATTCAGCTGTCACAGAAGCGGAGACCAAGGTCTTTGTATTAAGCCTTGGTACATTTCATTTGTTACATACCCATCTAATAAAGCCCTGTAGTCTGACAGGTGCTTTCTGACATCTGACACTCTAGTAAAATAGTTGTTTATTGCAGACAAAAACTGACCTGATTTTAGGCTGGCATTCAAATTGCAAGGCAGTGCAGGCCTTTGAAACTGCTTTCACTGTTACTGTTACCCTTCCAGGTCTTCTTGGGTACAGGCTAGTTTGATGGATAACAGCATGCATATCTTAACTGGTTTGTGCATTGCCATTTAGTAAGTCTTTCTCCATGTCCAGGGTAAGGAGAATCCACAACAGTACTTATGCAATTACTGTCCTTCTCGTCTTTGCCTCTGTGGGTGAAGATCAGTCTCTGACTTCACAGATAATGTTCAAAAAACAGCAAGCAGTTATCACAGGAAGCAGATTTTGTTCAGCAGCTTACAGACTTGTCATTAGGAGCTGCCTTTCAGCCTTCCAAATGTGTGCTCCACTGTCATTTTGCTGCTCCTTGGGAGATAATTAAACAACTCATGTCTCCTTGCCAAATGACCAGTCAAAGCCAGGGAATCTGGGTTTCCTGAATGACAGCGGAACACCAGAGCAATCTTGGGAGAAAAAATTCCCCTTCTCACTGAGGGAGGTAGGCTGAGCTTTGTTTTAGACTCCTTCAATATTACTGTTGATGACTCTTCCAGAGGGATCATCTAGGCTTTAAATCAGCAGCAAGAAATAACCTTTTTGTTAATTGGTAAGTGGCAACACATCACGTGGCCCATCTGTGAACCTCAGCTGATCAAATCCAGCAGAAATTGTCCTTGAGTTGTCAGGCTGTAGGAGCTGGCACGTTGCCTCTTCCTTCATAGCAGAGTCCAGTTCTACCAGCACTGCAGTAGTTGGATGCTCACTTGAAGTAGTGACATTTTGTATGTCGATGAGGAAGCCTTTTTGTGTGAAGGAAGGGACTTGTGATGATATGCTGCTGCTTAAGCTTTGGAAAAGGCTTCTGTTGTCCCTGGACTTCCACAGGCAGGGTTGGTCCTCATGGGATTACATGGTTATGTCCCCTCACTCTGTCTTCCTTTTCTCAGCTCAGAAACAAGGCGTTAGCAGGAAAGGCTACTTCAGGTGGAGTTCCTTCAGAAGCAACCTTTCAGTTTTATCCTCTCATGCGCCTGCTTTCCCCCAGCCCATATTGGTTCAGCACTGGGGCAGCTGACTCAGAGCCAGCTGGCTGCAGGACTGGAAATCCGAATGCAGCAGTCTCTGTGTATCAACAACTGTAGAGGGACAGCATTCATTTGCAGCCATGCTGTCTGACAATGGGAAATTAGTGTTTTCTTGCCGAAGACAAATGAAGTTTTGAATACCGGCAGATGAACTGCAAAATTCTGCCAGCTTAATCCCAAAGCCCAGAATTTCTTATACCCCTCGGGACCCCCTCGGGTCTTCCATAAAGGGCCACAAAACACTTTGTAATAGTGTGTAGGTGTGATAATAAGGTAGTTACATAGTCAGGGAACTGTATACCTTGGGAAAAAAATAAGTTTGGTGTGGTTTAAAGATGAAGTGCACTGATTTAAAGACAAGAAATAAGAAGCCAGCTCTGTGGGTATTCACATATTAGACTAACATTCTAGAAACACGCAAAGAAACACTTTTAAGCCTTCAGTGTGCAAATTATCCGCTAAGTAAATCCGATATTTCTGTAAAGCTCTTGCTCTTTCACTTGCTCTGTGATACACTTTACCTTGGTCTTAACTACCTCACATTTCTCCTCATTTTAATTACCTTTTCTTATGTACCTTTACAAGTTTCAAAATTCAGAAATCCCCAGGCCATGGTTTTAAGAAGAAAGCAAGCTTTGATATTGAATAATGCGGATAAACATGGGATGGTTACTGTGAATCCAGGACCTTCTATGAAGTCTCACAGTTCTACTTTGTGCCCCATGCTTGGCTGAGCTTTTGTAAAGCTGATGCATGAGTGCTCAGAATAAAAGGAATGGAGGGGTTGAACCCTCAGGCCGCTTTATGCGTTGGGGCACATCCTGCATTGGCAATTACACAGCTGCAGTGAGACATGCATGTCCCTGCCTACCACTTGGCAGTGCCACATTTCTCTGGCTTTGAAGGATCTGGGAAGAAGCTGCCATCCACTGGAGCATGCTGGACTGTGCTGAAGCCCCTTTAAAACTCTGAGCTCCCCTTGGTAAGTCCTTGCCCACTTCAGGCTAATAACAAAACAAGATGAACAAAATCTTCCTTCCCAGTCCCATGCAGTCTTTTAGCCCCTGTTGACATTTGATGAGGGTTGCTTTGACCCAACAGCCCCTCCTAGTCATGGAGGCAAATTCTCGCCTCTGGGGTTGGGAAGTCTCCCGGTCCCTGTTGACCTCGGGATTCAGGTCTGCCACAGCAGTCAGATGCTGTCAGTTGGCTGCTGGGTGGCATCTTTTAGCTGTCTGCAGCAGCAGCCTCTTGACCCACCTGTTCAGCAGTGCAGCGGCAATCCCAGGGCAACAGCAGCTCCTACTACATTTTGGAAAGCTGTTTGAGCAATACCGTGCATGGCTGTGTTCACTTCAAAGCAAAGAGGTGAGGTGGCATAATTGCCCCAATGCAAGGAGTGCTCAGAAAGCAGGAGGGGACCTACTGCAGTGGTGCTGAATGAATTAACATATGCTCATGGAGTGGTTTTTTTTTTTTTAAAGCAAGACAGGGAACTTTCCTGCTGGGTGAGGTAAGGGAGCTGCTGTTTTGCATTACGTCCCAGCCAGAGCTGTGAGAAAGCAAGGAATATTCTTTCTGTCACTGACGCATATTAACCTCCCTTTGCAGAGATGGGACTCGCACAGTGGCAGTGTCTGGATGCTGCAGATTACCCAGGAGAGTGTGTATTGTGCAGGCATCAAGTTTCAGCAGTGTTGGATTTTCTTTGTTGATTTTGTAACGGCCATGTTAAATTGATTTTCATGAACCATGGAAGTTGTTCAATGGGAAGAAGGCTAATTGTCCCTTTGGTCTGTTCTCCTGTCCCTGCATGCGTCCAGGGAATCTCAGACCTCTGGGTAATCCCAGAAACGCATTCACAGGGAGGTGTGATTTGTGTTTGATGCGCAAAATGGTGATTCATTGTAATCTTCCCTATATGTGCACTCAAGAGGCCAAACCTCATTTTTGTTTGGCTTGTCCCCGAGTGCTATTGAATGGACTTATTGTGTGAAATAACCATGAGTGTCAATCTGTGGTATTTCACCTCAGAAATTAATAATACTTTCTTGAGACAGTCTCCCTCAACTGTCAAAGCTGTAATACTGCTGAGCGATGAGGCCTGGAGGGGGTTTGGGGAATGAGCTTCTCTGCATAGGTGCGATCGTGATGTCAGCCCAGACAAACTGTACTAAACACACGTTGGAATTTGCTGTCAATTTTAAATGTCCTTTCAGGAAAACGACTTAGTTCTTTCCAAGTAATTTTCCTTCATCTTTTTTAATCCTGCATTGCAAATCTACCTCCATATGAGTAGTTTCTCGCTGCCAGAAACTCCCCTTCAGGAAAAACAAAGCAAACCCACCCATCTCCAGCACAGTCACTTGCGTACTATTAGAATCAACCCAAATTTGGTGCCAGTTGATAGACTATAAGGGCTGCTGTATGACTCCTAAGTACTTCTTGTTAGGAGGGAGGCAAACATGTCAGTGCTATATTTAAAACAGAAGTATGGACAGTGCAAAGCTATTGTCCTTAAAATTATTCAGAGAAATATTTAACATTAATGGCCAGATGTATATTTTTAAGACACCGATAGTTTATTGCTTTCTGTAATGTTTTTAAACCAGGCATCCTAATTAGATAGTTTTATGTGTGCTGTGCCTAGTCAACTGTACGGGTAGGGGAAGGTCTATTATATCTGGTCCCTTTAGTACCTTGGTTTTTACAGGAATTAGCATACTCTGGAAAAAATCACTTCAGATGCTATACGAAAAAGTCATTTGGTTCATCATCCTGGAATGCTTCTAGAGAACATCTGCATGTTTCTTGATTCCCTACTCCATCTTCATTGGTCAGTGTCATTCCCTAAAACACCATGTCTTGGTTCCTGTGAGAACGTCCTCTAATGCAGTAAAAGCATTAGCGCCCACTAATCTCTTTTAAGTTGCTTTACTGCTTTTGATTCCTGAATGTGATAAAGTAAATAAAATTGCAGGCTTTGCTTGCTTCTCTGGTATTCGGTGGATATTGTTATTATTTACTTTATTTGTAAACAAATGCAGGCCAGCTTATTTACACATATACAATTGAAAATGTCAGCTTGAGTCCCTTGCTGTTGCAGACTGTATTATATCGAGCAGCACCATTAAAGTAGTAACTCTACTTTTTAACGGGTAAGGCACCTTGATAAACACTTTATTCTTCTGCTCCCTGTTACTGCAGTACTGCAGTGCATAAAATGCATCTTAAATTTAGGCCTCCTTGGTACTGTGAGGTGGCAAGGGGTGCTGTGTCTTGTTCACAGCATAGTAGGTTGGATTTCTTTGCTTTGGATGCTCCAGTTAGCTGTTCTGCAACCAAATTGTCCTGGTACCTGAGAAACTGCTTCTAATTTTCAGCCTAGTGGCCAGTTTATACCTCTTCTCTTCTTGCATCAGCATTTTTCCTGGCTGGCGTTTACCCTATTGTAATTACAGATAACATTCCAGTTGCCTCTCAAGCTAAACATCTCAGCTCCTCTGGCCTTCTCTTGTAAAATAGGCACATCTGGACTGGTATGGCAGCACTTGTCTGCCTGGTGCCCATTTGTGAATCTCTTCCTTGAATATTGAAGACGTTATCACATGCAGTTTTTGAAAGAAAGCCCTAGTACAGTGGCATTAATATTTTTCTATCTGCTGGAGATGCCTTGACTGATGCTTCCTAACATCACATTTGTCTCTTTCATAGCTGAATTGCACAGACCATACATTCACTACCTTAGTAATTTCTTACTGATGAGCTCTCAGCTTTATTGCAGAAGTTTCTGCAGCTAACTCCCAAGTGCAGAATCACTGTTTCTTTTGGGGTGGTTATTGCAATCCTATTCAGTGTTTTCAGTGTCACCTCACATCACTGACTCTCATTAGCACGCTTGTTTATGCCAGGGTTATTAATGAAAATGCTAAACTATCCTCGAAAACCCTCAGTAGTCAAGTTCCCTGCCATCTGACGTTCTTCCCCTTAATGCTTCTTGTTGCTGTATTTCCTTGACCAAGCTGCCTACTCACCAGCTACTGTTTTCTAAACTGACAAATGGTTTCCACTGGAAATGCTTTACTGAAGTCCAGCTACATGAGACTGACTGAGTATCTTTTGTCTTTGTTGAAAACATTGATTATCTTACCGTGTCAGCATGGAGAACTCTTTGAATTGTATCCCATTTTGCCTTTATGTCCATGTTACTCATTAACCTTTCTTTCAATATTTGTTCTAAATGCCCTGATATTCCTGAGGTCGGACCAACACGTATGTCTGCACTCATTCATATTGCTTTTCTATTCTTAATGCAGGCATTACATATACTGTTCTCTTGTCAGATGGTATCAATTCTAACTGGATAGACTATTGTAAAAATACTTGCTACCACTTTGAACTGCACAGACTATTGTAAAAAATATTTGCCACCAGACCACAGCAGTCTATTATTTCTATGGGCTAGCATTATTATGGAGCTGTGAGAATGAAAGGCATAGTTCTGTTTGGCTTTATTTTCTGAAGGGAAGCTCTAACTGTGGTGAGATGAGAGAGCTTAGTCGTGTTACGCAGGTGAGAAATCCTAGGCTGATTTTTTATTTAGCCTTTTTAATGTATGCATTGGTTCACATTTCAGTGGCTGTTTACAAAAACATATTTTATTGGAATAAGAATGGAAACAAAATGAATGATACACTGGTTTCCATTAAAAAAAAATCAACTGTTGTCATTATGTCCAAGAAGGGGAAATAACTTTGGAAACTCACTTCTCACCAGCTGAGTTGGTAATAGAGATTGAGAAGCACTGAAATAATTTTCTTAAAGGGCTGTTTTCATTTTGATAGGGCTGTCTTTTTCTTGCATTTTAACAGTTCTTGAACAGTCATCAAATATCTTGAATGTGACATGACATGGCAGTACATGTTGTAATCTTTTATTAATATAGGGTGTATGATGATAAATTATGCCAGCTATGTATTCATTCATGGATTGTGGTCAGCAGAATGTAGTCTCCATATCAGTTTAATTTAATTACTTTGATGGGAAATATTTTATTTTATTTTATTTTACTTCTGTGCTTGATGAACTTAATCTCAGAAAGGCAGAATGCCATCTCCCGAGCTGAGATTTGTCCATTATACTCGGACAAGACCTGTTCTCTTTTTCAAAAAAAAAGCTGTGAACTATGTAAAGGACCCAAGTGATGAGGGGAGCTCTGTTTTACATTCGTTTGTATCACAGCACTAGTACCTCAGTGTCCCCTGCTATTAGGTGGGGAACTGCTTTTATTGCACTCATCTGAAAAGGAGAATGTGTAGTGTTGAGTCATTGGTTGTCCATCTGTGGAGGAGTTTGATAATAAGCTGAGTCTGCTTCTCGCACAGGGGAAGTTGCCGCCAGATGGTCCCACTATGTTGGCTGAATCTTCTTTGACAAAAGGATATTCTTCAGTTTCACTCCATCTTCCA
This sequence comes from Chauna torquata, assembly GCA_013399475.1. Taxonomy (NCBI): domain Eukaryota; kingdom Metazoa; phylum Chordata; class Aves; order Anseriformes; family Anhimidae; genus Chauna; species Chauna torquata. The sequence continues at coordinate 166,182 of VXAL01015553.1, forward strand.
TTTTAGTTTTCAGTTTGCTGCATGTGGATTTTATGGCTGATAAAGATATGGGGTCTGTTAAACACGCAGTCTGACTAATTTCAGCTGTACTATGCATATGAATACAGTAAGTAAAATTCGGCCAATTTTGGTTCTTGTGCCAGAGAATTTCCACATGTAAAAAACATGTTCAGATGAGCATTTGTTTGTTTTTCTTTTTCAGAGCTATGCAAAAGGAAAAAAAAAAGAAAGAAACCTTAAGTATGGTTATCACTTGCATTGCAGTGCACTGTCAACTATGGATTGATAACAATTTCTAAGAGAAACATATAGGTTTTGCCTGGAAACTCAGTGAAAAAAAGATTTATAATAACTTTTCAGCTTCCATTTTTGCATTGATGGCAGATAACAAATAGTAAAAGAATGTTTTTTGGCTTTGTTGCTACCATATAATGCAGAGCTCATGCACATATTTAATATATATTTTTTAAAAAGGCAGTTTGATAAATGATTGGCCAAGTATTGCAATCACACACAGTATGGACAGCGGTACTATCATTTCTCCATCAGTAGTGCAGGGTTTACATTTGCATCAGATGCTAACGTAAATGTCTTTACGTTTTCTGTTTGCTTAGGTATAAAATGATTTGGGTAATGGATTCTTTATTGCAGTACACCTTGTGGCTGTGCAACTGATTTAATCTGGTACCGTGCCTACCGCTTGCTATGGTAGGTAAGAAGATCGTATAGTGTAGCAAGGTATAATTTAATAAAATGTCTGAGACCCTGAAAAGCTGTTTTGCCTTCCAGGGCTTTCCAACTCAGTTTAAATATTCACATGGCTTTGCAGTTAAGTGTTGACAGGAACATATAGCTTCTCATCTATTTGAACATATAGCTTCTCATCTATTGCATTTGAGGAGGAAAAGAGTAAAAAACTGTAAAACTTTTTTTTAAAATTCTTTTTGAAAGATTTCTAATTCTTCTAAGGCAGCACTCAAGTATTCAGACTTTAATTCTGCCTCAGAGGAGTTCCAGCCATTACATGTTTCTTGTCTGGGTCCCATACTTCATTTAGGGGTATATAAGTTACCTGATTATAAACAAACTAGAGATGAATTGCCTGTAGACCATGTAGCCTTTGTGTAGAACTTGGAAAGACTGTAAAGTGCAAGGAAGTGTTAGCACTAAGCATCCCAAAAATATACTGTACTGTTGTACTCTGGCAAGTACCTAACAGCCCAGATAAGCTTCATGTTGTGATGTGAGACTTCTCTTAGTACTAAAGAGCTGTCAAGGGGTTGCAGTTTCTTTAGGTACCATAATTTATTGTTACAAAAAGGAACTTAGTAAGTGTAACTGAACTATGTTGCCTGTAGACATGAAACTACCCTTCCAAATTCCTCTGCTTTTTCATACTAGTTATTAATGGAGGGGAGGATTTTCTAAATGATCTAAGTGCCATAAGGTCAGAGATTTCATGCAAAATCAATTTGTAAGTCTTCTGTCTGAGATTATTTCTGCTCATTATTATTATCTTTTTAACAAATTCTGGGTGTACTTTCATGAAACTTGTCTGAATTGCCTTCGTGTCTGCATAACCTTTTAACAGCAGTATGGTGAGCTGCCATTTTTCCCAAATCCCAGGTTCTTTGGTTGTACACCAGCTGGTTGGCAGCTGAAACTTCTGCGTTTCTGACTTGTGACACCTCTCAGAGTTGCTATGCTTGCAGCTCCTCTGTGCTTCAGTTCCTACAGACCTTAGCTGTAGTCTAGCAGCATTGACTTACTTGAAAGGAAATCCTGAAATTCCTGTTCTGTAGGAAACATGGATAATTTACATTTTTATTCCTATAGGGAACAAAAGTTCCCTAGCTATGTTCCAAAGGCTGGTATTGTTTGTGGAGTAGAAAGATGAAAATTCCTGCCCAGCTATGCTCTGAAGTCCTTTAGATGACTTTTGGAAACCCCACACTGAGTCTTTGGCTGCATTCAGAAAGGACCACAAGCAGAGAGCAGCTATTGCCAAGTTTTCTGTGGTAAGAATGAAAATAATGTATTGATGAGTTAGATTTGAACTTTTGCTTCATTTTTACCATTTGTGATCATTATTATTACCTCCACCACTAGAATAATTCTCAGAGTTTGGCCTGTGGCTACAACTATTCTGTTCCATCTGTTGCAGAGATGCAGATTTAAACAGGCAGAAAAATACCATCCCAACTCAATCCATGTATTTCTACATCAGGCAAAATTTGACACTTTCAGTATAAAAAAAAAATTACTTCGGACAAAAGATTTTCTGTATCTGCTCATCTCAGGTGATTTCATGGCTCCTTCCCGTAATACATTCAGTGCTTAGGAAGAAACAACAGAGTGGCAGGAGTTGTAGTGCAGAGAAGGCTCTTGTGCCTGCTGATGCATTAGCTGTATGGAATAAACCTTCACTGATTTTACTAATACAGTTCTATAAATGATAGATAGTGCCTGAGGCCCTTTCTGTTCCTTTGGAGTAATGGTAGCATTGGTAGGACCTTACAGCAGCAGAGCAATATGGTGAAAACGATAGGCAGATAAGGTAGTAGCTGTTGTTTGCTAAGTGAAACAGCAAAAGACAGCGAGTACCTTGTGTTCTGTGTTTCCAGTTTAACAACTGCAGTACTTTGAGTGTTGTGCAGTGTGAATAAAATGTTAGCATCACTTTCAAGGATGTTTTGGATCATGCCCCTTCAATGTTCAGAGTAAAAGCTAAAGGGACAAGTTCCACATCTTTTCACTTCTGTGCGCCTTTCCTTCCTTTGCTGCCCTTACTAATCATTTGTATAACTCCCCCCACCTTTGTTTTTAAACAGCCTGTCATAGCTCCATTGTTTCTTCCATCCCTTTCTGCTGAAGATGTTGTATTCTCTTCCTACAGCTGTTAAAATGGTGCACCCTGAATCTTCTTTACAACATTATTCTGCCTGCTGGAAAGCAAAACATTGCGTGTGGATATAATGTAGTTTTGTTTAAAGTGGTAATTAAATGAGAAGCAGTATATTGGGAGGCAGAGTAGCCAAGTGCCTAAGAACAGAGTGGAAATTTTAATGTTTTTCATGGTCTTCTGCTACAATTCGCTTAAGAAGATAGAAGTAATGGGATATCTACCATAAGGAAAGAAGTTCTCTTGTTGGTTCCCATTTAAACTCCTTTTTGCAGACCATTTCAAGAAGTACAAACCTCAAAATCCCCTCTGACTTCACTTCCCAATGAAGCTCACGTTTGATTATTCCTGTTTTCCAGTTTCTTTGACAGCTCAGCATCAGTCCTTCCTCTACCTCATGCAATTTTAAGATCCTGTTCAATAAACCAAAACAAATATAAACATGGTTCTTTACGCCAGTTATCCTGAGTGGGGGAAGAAAGAAAAACAATGGAAAGGCACAACTGGATGTGCAGTGGGGTGCTTTAACAAGACAGATCACACCCTAAATTCGGAGTGTTGCCCTAACTTTGAAATTCTTTACTTTCTGGTCTGTTCTGACTATCCATGGGCCCTTCCCTTCCCTTCCCTTCCCTCCCTCCATTCCCCTCCCTCCACAAGCACCGTGGAGGCTGACTCTGATCCCTCCTTTTTCTCCCTTGCCTACACTCTCACTGTTGTTGGCTCCATGCCTTACTAAGCCAGGATAGTGTCATGAATACTGCATGCTCTTCAAATGTGCGTGTCTGATGTGCAAAGTTATAAAGTAAATGCTTCTGTACATAGAAACTGGGGGGAGGGGGAATATCACCAGAACTAAGAAAATTGTGTGCTTTCTGAAGAGAGAAAACACATTGAAAACGGTCATTTGTGAATGACAGATAAGCCCAGTGAATCATATGCAGCATTCTAAAATCTAGGGTGTATCATAAAAAATCATGTGAAGTAGGGCCCTCAAGATTATCTGTGTATCCTCCATCTCGAGGGCAGTTCAGCTGTACCTGAAACATTGCTACTAGATGCTTATCTAACCTTTTCAAAGAGATTTTCATGATGGAAGTTAAGCAAGAACCTTAAGCGGCATATTTAATTCATGGATGGTTTTCTTATACCCCTGAACCTGAACATGGAGGACATTTTACTTCTTCCTCTTTGCAGCAACCCTTCGTGCATGTTATATATATGTTAGCTTACTTCTCAGTCTCTCGCTTCCTCAGACGGAGCACATCTCATTCTTTCAGCATTAGCTCAAAGGGTCTGCTGTCTAGACATTGCTCATTCTTGTCTTCTCTCCTCTAGATTCTCTCTAAGTGGTGTGCAGTCAGTGGATTTTTGGAAATGTGGAGTCCTAAACTGAACAAACTACTTCAGAGGAGGCTTTGTTAGCACTTAACACTGTAACGTTCAGGGGTTTTATTTTCTTCCCCCCAGCAGTGTGACAGTGTTGACTGATGTTTGATTTCTGAGCCATTTTACCCCCCCACACACACACACCTTCCCCCCAGGTCCTTTTCTGTCTCCTAGCCAGTGATTTTGCATCCAGTATTTGTGCAGTTGATTGTTCTGACCTTCAGCTGGCTGACAAGATCTGAAGTATTACACTAAGCGTTTGTCTTTACCAAGGCACATCCTATCTATTTGAGGCCACTTTTCCATTTTCTTAGGATTGTTTGGGATTCTAATCCTGTTCTCCAGCACTTTTTGCACTTTGCAACTTGATGTGGTCTGCAAACACAGCAACGGTATCGCATCATCTCAGGCATTGATGAAATGGTTGTATTCTATGAGTCTCAGTAAGACAAGAAGCTAGTGATAGCTATCCTTCAAATATAGTTTTTCAACTAGTAGTATGCCTGCTTTATGTTACTCATATTCCCTTTGAAAATGTTGCCTCAGGTAGGTTAGGGCATCATTGGTAGGTTTTCTAATAATGTTTGGGTTGATGTCATTTGTGTCAACTGTTACCAATCACTGTGCTATCCAGTCCATGCCTGTAGATCAAGTCTTTGCTGTTCTATAACCTTGCCAATTACTGGTAGGTGTACTGAAATCTGATTATCTCTGTTCTTTTTCTTCTCTGTATAACTGCTGCTTTCTCGTCTTTAAGTAACACTTTGTCTTCCACAAGTTCCTAAAGACTTTTCTCTCCCACAAGGTTGTTGCCATTGCTTATAGCAGGCTGACACTTTTTACTTATGCTTGCTTGTAATTATCTGATTGTAGGTGTCAGATAACGTGCATGAAAGTTTCAACTTTCGATTAATGTGCTGTTTTTAATTACTATTACTGCCCTCCTGTTATTTAACAAAGTTGTTCTTTGATAGCTTTTTGAGATGAAGGCTGTTGTCCTTTTCAGCCGTTTGTGATGTACCTTTTCTATTTTATTCCAGAGACTTGAGGCCAGGTTCTGACCTAACCTTAGTGCCTCAGTATCTTTGGCTGTCAGGAGATGTGAGCTCCACTCAGAATAAGCCAAGAGCATTTAAACTGTCTTAAGGTAAATCATCCTAACTGTGCCCCAGGCCACATTTAGGAGGTGAAGCCATCTTTGCTTTTTGCCCTTTAAGGCAAGCTCAGCAGATCTCTAGCTCATCTGGGAAATGAGCTCACTGAGTTTACATGAAATATTCTTTGACTTAACTTTTCTTTGCTTTGAATGCAGTACTTCTTTAAAGTGCCTTTAGAAAGTGATCTTTTTTCCTTCCCTTTACCACACATTAAGAGGTGAAAACCTTGCCCCACTGAAATCAGTAGGAGCTTCAGTTAGGTCAAGAATTTCACCCTAGAATTTAAAGTATGGTTATGTTGTGCAAACCTTAAGTAATGCTCTTCATTTTTCTAAGCTCACGTTTTCTCTCTAACCACTCTTCAGTTGAAACTAAATAGAGAATAAGGAGATCAGTACATATAATCTTGATTTTTGCCCAGAGAAAACCAACGTTATATGAATTTTTATGTTTTTTCTACATAGAAGAAGGCCAAGTTCTCTGGAATCTATTTCATTACACGTTACATAAATTTGGATAAAGAATGGATTTGTGTCTCAGTGAACAATTCCAGGAAATCTGAGTTGAGCTGATGATGCTGAGATTGGCATTACCTTTTCATGCTTTTGCTTTTCCATCTGCAAAATGAGGATAATGATACTGGTATTTCTTTAAAGCACCTGGAGATTTTTGGGTGAGAATTTTTGGCTATATTCTGTAAGTGATTCTTCCTTACTTTCCAGAAACCTTTTCAGGCTTCCATTAAAAAAAAAAAAAAGTGGGGGGGCATTCAGCTCTTTGTACAGCCACTTATAAACTTCAGTGTTACTAGACCTGTGACTTCTTTTACAAAAATGAGTCACGAGAGATGAGCTGGTCCTTTTGCAGCCCTTGGTCTTGCTGCTGAGCTAGAAAAGGTTGGGATTTTTGCTTCCCAGCAGAAACATCAACCAGCATTGATGTTTCCAGGGAGTGAGTGCAACGTAGGTGTCTTGCGCTTAGCTCTCTACTGGGACTCCAAAACATATGCTCTATTAGGACAGCCCTATACTAGCTTCACTTTCTAAGTGCCATTTAGGATATATTTAAATTAATGAAGGGATTAAAGGATGTTGGTACTTAGAATAGCAGAGAGCTGTTCCTAATGACATAGAACAGAGGTTCAGAAAGGAACAGGTCCGACTACACCATTACATAAGAAACAAAGAGAAAAGAAAACAAATTTGCTTGGAGATCAACAGTTCTGCATTGGTAAGAGAGGAAGATAAAGAGACTGAGAAGCCTTATTAGTTTTTTGTAGTTTCTTGACTATCAGAGGGAAGATTTGCTAATTATCAGGAGAGTTTTGTTGCTGTTTTTTGAACAACTGAGGGTTTTAGATGAGGATTCAGAAAAGTAGCTGTTACATAATCTATGGCACTGAAACATCCTGAGGTTTTTGTGTGACTCCCTTGGCACGGAGTGAAGTAGGGATAAAGGACTTATGTTTCTTAAAATTACTTTTTCAGCACACTGAACAATTCTGGGGTCTCAGGGGTACAGCCTAGCCCAGACTGACAGTCAAGTCACATCACAGGCTGCTGTCCCAGTGGAAATGGGAATCAGCAGACAACTTCCATTAGAGGCTACCGTTGAGATTACTGCAGCATATCAGAAGTACTGCTTGTGTTCCAAAGAGTAATTGCACATTGCTAGAACATGTCCCAGTTTGCTTCATGGTGGAAATAGTCGATATTGGCTTGGGGGGGAAGGAAACAGAAATGCATACTGCAGGAGGGAAAAGCTCTAAACCAGTATTGCTATCTCTTGGCATATTCTCTGTGAGATATTTCCTTGCTGAGGGCTAAGTCTTTAAAAGCATGTACCTTTCCACTCACAATCATTTACAGTGTTACATGTTTTCCAAGTTTAAAATCTAAAATGTTATTCAGATTTTTTTTTTGATGCACCTTTAAATCCAAGGTTTTTCAAACTTCAGCTTCTTGCTTTGGGAAACCATTTCACTGCCTATTAAATTTTACTGTGAAACGTCTTTATATCCCAATGGTCTGATTTTTCTTAATTTCTTCCTGTTATGCTTAGATCTTTCTCTTTATTTGAACCCACAAAATTCCTAGCTTCACACCCTTCAAATATTTGTAGATTTTATGTAAAGCTTTTCTATGTCCTCTCCATTTTTCGTCTCTTTGGGTCTTTGGATGTCTGCCCTGTGAATTCTTGTATTGTTTTCCCACATTAAGATGATTGGCACCACATGCGTAGTCCTAAAACGGTCCTTTCCTTGTACATGTGTGTTCATCTTCCAGTTACGCCTCTGCCTGTTCAGCCTAATCTCTCATTTGGCAATTTGTTGCCAAAGTAGTTGGCAAATATGTTTTTCACCAATACTGTTCACAGGCCATTTCTGAAAGCTTTTTGCCCTGTTCTGGTGCCAAAATGTAAGTTAGCTAATTTAAACCCTTAAAAAAGATTAGCATAGAGAAATGATTGAAATGTTTATTGGGTAGTGGAAAGCTTTGAGGTTAATGGTTGTGCATTCAAAGATGATTGTGAGGAAGGGAGGGCAGGAAGAGTCCCTGGGTAGTCTCCACACCTGAGGAAAAGCTGCAGCAGCCCTGGGGCCATTGGCAGTTGGCATCTTCTTGCTGCTCCGTCTTGTGCTGGAAGACTGGACCACCACGAAGCAGCTCCAGTGTAGTGGCATGCAAAGGCTGATTTAAAACTGCAGTTGCATCTCGCTCCCTGTCTTTGCCAAGTATTCTGTGGCAAGAGCTAACGATTGGCATCGCTGCCTCCCCAGGCGCGCCTTCTTAGGAGGGTGTCCTGCTCAAGTTATCTGAATTTGGTTCTTCCTTCTGTACCTCAGCCCAGCAAGACCTGGGCTGATTTTTTTTTCTCTGTGGGCACTAATGCTTAGTTCAGCTGTGCAGATTTTCACTGCCTCTTTTGTCAGCCAAGGAGGACACTCGTGGGGAAGTGCTGATTGCACCTTGTGTTTCTGTCATATGCTTCTGGTTCAGAAGAATGGTGTGCATTGTGTTTACTTAGCTAGAAGAAGAAAGCATTTATTTTTCAAACCATTGGAGAGGGTGCGTTCTGCAAAGCAAACTTCTTTTTACCTTGCTGTATTACTTCCCTTGATGGCCTATTGATTCACATTACTCAACCAAGTCAACCAGACCCAGCCTTCTGCCCAGATATGTGTCTCAGCGTCTTGCAATTTCACATCTTAAGCAGGGCTTAGATTTTTCTTCTGTGATGGGATTAAGCTCTGTAACTGCAGGTTCTTCCTGCACGTTTCTTTTGGGCTCATGTTGAGTGAACACAGCGCAGGTATACGTGGAAGCAGAAGTAGTGGGTTCTGTCCTGGGCGCTGAACACCTTTTCACCAGTGGTTGGGATTTCTGCTCCTACAGCGGCCTCCTGCTTTCCCACATGGCATTGGTAGGGGTGAGATCTCAGATGAGCATGAGATGAAAGTGAAACAGGAGACATGAGAATGGAAGGAGTTTGGATGAGTTGTAGCACCCCTACTTTGTCCAACAGCTTTGAGATGTTGGCCTGACTCAGTGTCTCCTGAGATTTTAGCAGCATGCTGCTGCTGGGAGAGGCAGACCTGCTTTGCTCCTGGCCACTTGCTTCCCTTGTGTTGGCAGCTGACTGACCCTCTTGAGCCAGCTCAGCTCACTAAACCTCCAAAGAATCAACAGTTTATAAACATGTGAGTTACGTGACTGTCTCAGCAGGTCAGCTCAGCTCTGGAGCCCCTTCCAGAGGGCAGCAGGTTGTCTCTTCTAGGAGCAAGCCGCAGGCTGACCAATCTCCCGTGAAACAACAACCCCTAGGCAGAGGTCTTTGTCACTTCACCAGTGCCTTTAGACTGCCTTTAAACCTAATAAAAATTCTCTTATTTAGCTGCATCTAGATCTTTCCTAGTGTGGACGAAGCTCCAGTGGAGTATTACAAAAGCTGCTTTGACATTTGTGCTTCCTTTTTGACAGAGTAGTTACTGTATTTTTAAGTCACATCTTATAGTGCACGTGGCCGTATAATTTACAAATTGCATATTGGTAGCCCAGAACACTAGATTTTCTGTTCAGCTACTGTGATACTTTTTGTACTGCTTTTTCAGTCTGAGAAGTGGTGACATTTTCCCAGTTTCTGTTGGTGGAGGTTGGTGATACAAGACTATCCTCATCAGAAGGCAACACTGCAGTTCCTATCAGCCACTCAGCTTTTATACAGTAATAACTAAAATAAGACATTTTGTATTTATTTACTGGCATATTGTCATAATTGTAACATTGGTCTTAACTGGAAGATAAAACTAAGAGATGCAAAAGGAAGATTAAGTTATTAATGTACTCTGCTTCTAGCTTTCACTTCATTTGATTGTAAATTGTTTGCAGTAAAATTGTGAATTAGTAGCTTTGATAAAGCCCTATAAATTCCTTCAGTATCACATTTAATTGAGGAGGAATTGGGTCTCTAACCTTCATGGAGTATAACTGTAGCTGGATGCATTTCTAGGGGCTAATTATCCATTCCTCCATATCATTTGCTTGAACTCTCAATTACTCACTGTTCAATGAACATTGGGTGGATGCTGGAAAATGTCTAAGAACATGTGAGATGGAAGCTTAGGCAGGAAGATGCTCTCGCTACCAAACATGAATCTCAAAAGACACTCCACAGAGGGCTTCTGAACTGGAGTGGCTCTCAGAAACATGTATGGCTCTCTGAAAGCAGTGCAAAATTTTAATTCTAATCTGGTAGGGAGACAAGGGTTACACTGAAAGCAGGTTTTCTATGCTTCGTAAGAAGAACAGGTTGAAATAGCTGTTTCTCCTGAAAGGGAAAAATACTGCATGAACTTCATGGTTAGTTGTCTCTCTGCCTCTTATGTGGGTACAGGAGAGGAATCCTAAAATGTAGGCAAGGTGAATTTGGGCTTACTGTGAGGTATTGGTACTGTCATTCCATTGCTTTGTGAGTGAGGTGATTTCTTCCTGTGTATTGTAGAGCTAGAAGAACGATACACCCTGTGAAGCAGTGTCTTTTGTCTCACCTGTTTTGCTTTTACCAAACCCCAGTGGGACAGTAAGAACAGCTTTTAGGGGCATTATTTTGAATTTTTAAAGAGGAGCCGTGGAGAAAGCGATCCTTTTATAGGGAGCAAGTGGGGTGCACAGTGGCTGTGGCAGGCCCAGGAGGCAGGGGGCGGCTGCAGGCCCTGCTGCGTGCAGCGGTTCTGTCTGCCGGTGGGGGAGGAGGAGGGCCCTTCCCTGGCGCAGAAGGCTGAAGCTCCAGTTTGTGTGCACAAATGACTGGGTTCGGGTATTAATTAGAGAGCATAATTTGTTTGGAGAGTCAAGGATTAAAGGAACTCTTGTCTTCCTGTCAGAACAGTTTTGTCTGCGTTGTGCTATCTGAGAAATCAGATTGCACAATGGGAGTAATGCGTGGACTATCCAAGAGCAAATCAGAATATGCTGGTATTAGACCCAGGGGTTTTTCTTCTTCTCTGGTGCACTCCTTATGTCTGAAGAAAAGCTCCTGTTCCCTTCACTGTTAGGTTTAACTGCTGTTGTGTGCTACATGGTGGCTCTTGTTGGCTGTATGGGGATTAGTCTGGTTGTCAGTGGGGATGGCTTCTTTACCTCAGGCATTCAAGATACAATGCTAGTCACGTGTCATGCTTTTTGGACTTTGAACCTCTAATTCTAACTTATTTTCCCTGATGTAATGATTCTTCATCCTAGAAAGAATAAGCAGCAACACCGATCTATTGCCAGCTTTGTTCAAGTCACGGGGAAGTGCAGTAGTTGTTGTTTTGCCTGTTTGTAAAACAACAGAAGTGAAAGCAAAATGCTTGAATAAAATGAGCAAAAACAAACAAACAATAACAAAAAAAATGTAACACAAAACCTATTTATCTTTCTCACTGGGTAAATGCAGCTGTACAGACTGTGAGTGCGGTATACAAAGAGCTTGTGCTGGGTATGGGTGAGCATGCATGTGCAAGGAGAGGATGTTACCTGCAGTTGGTAACCTTATTATTAAGCTGAAATGAAACAGGCAAATGAAAGATGCAGGGATTTGGTTTTGAGTTTTGTTGATTTGGTTTGTTGTTGTTGTGTGGTTGTTTGTTTTGTTCTTTGTCCTGCAAAGACCAGGATATCTTATCTGTGGCTTTGTTGCTTTGGACAGTTTGTGTCCTTCTTAACAGCTGTTTATCTCTTTGAATTAAGTTATGTTGGTTAACACTGTGCAGAAGTCAGATCTCAGAGGAGTGCTGGATATCCCAGGCTTTTTTCAACTGGATATGTAGTGTGTTGCTATAACAGTTGAATTTCACCAGCGCTGGTGTAGTATACTCAGCATGCAGTCACATCATATGCTGGCTCTGGAGCTTTTGTTGCCTACACTGTCATTGTATATTAAGAATTAGCGAGCAATGTGTACTAGATTGTTTTAGACGTGTTTTATATATGATTCCTAACATACCCTGACAGACTGCACTACCCTAGCTGCGCTGTGTTGGTAGTACTGGAAGGAAAACCAGCCGCTGTTGTTAAGTTCGGAATATAAGTTCAGTTCATTTGCAGCCTCAAATTCTTATTTATACATAGCTTTATGAAACAAACAGGCATCTGTTGGGATGATAGTTTCTGCACTTGTCTTAATACTTTTCACCAAAAGTATCTTCCAAATTCTGCATAGATTTAGAAAAGCATGCATCACTCATGTTTCCTAATGGAATACTTGCAAACTTGCCTTTACATATTAGATCTCCTAAGAAGCAAGATAATATGTGACTTTTAAGAAGATACTATCTATTGGCAGAAAGAGAGAACATTTAATGAGGATTGAGTTAGGCAGTGCTTGTTGCTCAGTTGTTTGAGAAATTAGTGGTAAACTGGGCCATGCTTATAGGGCCTAATCCTATTGCTGTTGGACCATTTGAGTCATTTGTGGACTCTGGATAGAGCAACATTAGATTTTTAATGCTGACACAGATAAATAAATGATTTTTTTCAGAGGTTTCTGTATTTGCTTCAGTCTTATATATCTCCTGTATATCTTGAATCTAGTAGAGTGGCATGAAAAAAAACTGCAGCATGCCAGCTCAGGTCTTGGGATGAAGGAGAAAGAAGCTGGCTATGACAGTTTTAAGTGAAGGAGAAGTTCCGGGAACAGGGAAAGATGAAGAAGCGAAAAAAATGTGAAAAACAGGCAATGTGAATGGTAAAGCATGAAAAGAAAAGCATAGGGCCAGAACAAAGGAGGAAGTAAACATGAGGAAACTGAAGTGCAAGTGTCAAAGAAAAGAGAAAACAAGGGAAGGAAATAGAGGAAAACAGATTATTATGTCAGCAAGTTTTTTTTTTTTTTTTTAATATGTAAAGCAAGAAGTGTTTCAGGATGTGAATGTGTTTGTGTAGAAATGAATATGTAGTTTGAATCTTTTTAAAATATACGTTTAATCCAGAATTTTTGAACTAAATTGGAGACCTGTGGGCTTAGTGGAGCCATATCCCATTTAGCTATACCAACAGATGGCTGCATTAGTGGCTATCTCACATATAGTTGCATTCCTCCATCTTATTGCTCCTCCGCCCTGGGTTCTTCCTATTCTGCCATATGGCCAAAAGTGATAAATGGTGAGGTCTTGAGCTGGTTCTGCTGGTAAGTGGCTGCCTGAGAACAGGTGAATCCAGACAGATCAGTTATCTGGTCTTGAAATGTAATAGCAAATTTTGTGGGATGTGAGCGTGGACACAAGGAACATTGTGTTACCATGTTGTTTTGGATGAAATGGGATATTTGAAGTGTGGCAGTAGTCAGCAGAATGGTAAAGAGAGCATCCAGTGCATGCCTAAAGCATGTGCTAAATGGACATTAGAAACACCAGCAGAAAAAAATCAAGACACTTTTCCACTGGGGACAGCAGTATAATGTGTTTCTATAAATCTTGATTGTTTGGGAAAATGTGTATGCTAGTTAATAGGAACATTCAATCCTGTCAGCTGAGAATTGACAGGAAGAACACCAAAGCAGACAAGCAGCAGCAAACACTCTGAAGGAAAATTTTTGGAGTCCTGTCTAGTCTGCAACTTTTGAGTTCTTCATTTTTCCAACCTATAATGTGAAAATTTAAAATCAGAAATGAAATGTATCAGGAAACCTAAAAGCAAGTGACAGTTTGAAACGAGAGGGAAATGTACTACTCAGATCTTCTGTATACCAGGGTAAAGGAAACATGCTTTATATTGTTTATGTATCTGCAAAGCTGTGGTATTATTAGAAATTCATTTCAAACCAAGGAGCTCAAAATAAAACTCCCGTTTAGGAACAGTTGTACTGCTCAACTTACCACATTGATGTTTATAGCCAACTAATCTGAATGCCTCAATTCCTTAGAAATCTCCAAGACTCTTGAAGGTGTGAGCATCTTCCCACACTGTCAGATTTGAATATTTAATCTAGAGTCTGAACTTAGTCAAAATGCAGCTCCTTTGGCAATGGTAACTGCCTTTGAAGTTTCTGGATCTTCTACGTTCCATATTTCCTGTTTAAAATTAAAAGAACAAAGCATTCTTGAATAGCACACTGTGCAAAACCTGGATCTCAGACATCTGCCATCTAATGTGATGAGCCAGACAAAAGAAGTTTGGGACCATTCCATTCATCTTCTCATCAAACAACCCGCCCTAGGTAAGAGAAGTTCCTGCAAGTCAGAGCTGATGTGGTTGGTTGTATTCTCAATTAGAGGCCAGCCAGACTAAGGGCTTCATAAAGAAAGTTTGCTCACATGCTTTGTTGATGAGGATGATGAAATACCCCGCACTGTTGTAAGGACTTTTATTGATGATTTTTTTTGGACAGAAAAAGCTCTACATTCATTGCACCTGCCTTTCTCTGATTTTCACAGGTCATTTCTGATTCAGCTTACACAGACCATGCATGTTTGTTCCCTGTCTATAGACCATGAGCTCTCCCAGATTCTAGGCAACAAGACTCATGATCCTGCTTCTTAGGATGTGCCTGTTTTGCGTGCATGGAGACAGCCAGGCCAGATGAGGTTTGTGGCATTAAAAGCTTTGTGTCTGGAAAAAACAAGGAATTGAAGTCAACTTGAAATTTGCCTGATTGCACCAGGTCTAGAATATTATTTTCAGTTTAGTCTCAAGGTGGAAATGATTTTAGCAATGCTGATGACAAATACCTCACTCTAGGCTGAATGATGCATTCTCATCTTCATGCACTCCCTTGAAGCATTTAGTGTTAGACTGAGGTCACTCTGTCCTTGTGCAGAAAGTGGCAGAAAGTACAGAATAGACTCCAGCAGCACAGAGGGAGATGCAGAGGACAAATAACTCTAATTTGCTTTTACCGAAATTATTGCTGCCGTGTAAGGTTGGGACAAACCAGCTTGTGAATAGGGACCAGGAAGCTGAAGTTGGATCTGAGTAAGGCAGAGTTGAGGACAGAGGAGAGCTGGAGGACACCTTTGGCCAAGGCCAAGTCTGCTTACCCTCTATTGTCCTGTACAGCATGTCATTTAAAAACACTGCTGGATTCTTCTGTGCTGCCAGGCTCCTGAGTGGCAAGCTCTGTGATTAATGATTTCTGCCATCTCTAGTAGGTGGGAGGTTCTCTCCTAGCCAGATGATGCTTAGTCATGGTTTTATAGGACCCTCATGTCCTGTCTGGGCTAGAGCAATGCAGTATATACGTGGGCATAAAGCCATTGATTTTAGGCAACTGCAGTCACACAGAGCGCTGCAGCATTTCACCTCAGCAGTGTGCACTCGTGGTAGCACAATGCACCATTTCTTTCCTCTGAAGTACTCCTGTAGCTGCTGGGCCATTTGGCAGTCTGAACAGGGAGTAAGAGCCCGTAATGGCGGCTGAATTTTTGGCGACACCCAGTTTCGTCAGACTATTGCAGAAGGGATCTGGAACAGCTTTTCTGTTAGAACAGCTATTTTATTTATAAACCTGCATTGATGACTGAGGAAACGTGTTGTTGAAAAATGTTTGAATAGATGCCATTTTTAGAAGTTTGAAACACCTAATGTATACCATATAGGTGGTCATTTCTTCATGTATAATCATAAACATCATAAAATACTGAACGTGATCACGCAACATGTAATCTTTGCACAGTATCAAGGTCAAGGATCAAGGCTATTGATAAAATAGCAGGAGATGGAAAGAAAATATTCCCACTTTTATTAAAGATTCAGTGGTCAGTATGTTTTAATATTGCTCATCAAGCAGTTAACAGTTGTTTGGTCAAAGTGACTCAAGTAATTTTTCTTTTTGACTGTTACAGTCTGGTTCTTTTGCCTATCTAATTGCAGAATTTAATGATTCCCTTTTCTGAATAATTCAGGTGCTGACTTGCTGGTAGAAAACTTCCACATCACAGATAGTGAGAGATTTGTATTTCTTTTAAACTGTATTCCATAAACAAATAGAAAAAACTCCCCAGAAAGCATGCTGAAAGACAGTAGAAGGCATCTGACATTGTTATTGTTTGTTTGTTTTTCTTTGGCAAAACCTCCATAGAGGTATCTGGTGGATGCTGTTTTTCTGCTGCCGTTTGGATGGGAGCTGGTTGCTCATCAGGAGCCATGCATGCTGTGGGAGAGGGCTGTCGAAGGCCTGCTTGGATAAGGTTTAGGTTATGCCCTTGCTAGCCATTAGTGGTGTGCAGTAGGAGCAGAGCTGTAGCACCATTCTGTCAGTGCTGAAGACCTAGTGTCCACATGAATGTATTTTTGAGGTGTTGGATTAGTTCTGGCTTGGTCCCACACGCGCCACTAGCGGTTGGCAAGCGCGGGCTGTGCTGCTGGAGTGCTGCTGCTGATTCAGGTACGCTCCAAAGGAATCCTGCACCATGCTCCGCTGGGAGACTTGCTGATCTGAACTACAAACTGGTGTAGATGCAGCTGTTAAATGCCTGGGTTTAGCTCTTGAACAAGTAAACGGATATGTGAGACCACAGGAACAGGATCTTGGAGGAAGTGACAATACTAGTTCTGACTTACGCACTGCTAGCTAAAATCAAGGCCCAAAAAAGAATAATATCTATAAAAAAAATCTTCTAGTGTTATTGACTTGGCTTCAGATACAGCAGAAAATGAGGAGGCTCTTTCTGGGGCTAAAACAAAAAGAAATAAGGGAATCAGCATTAAAACAAGAGGATAAGAGTCCAGAAACACTAGTGCAATTATCTCTGTAGGATAGCTGCAGATATCATTTTGATATAATCTATGATGAATAAGCCACTAGATTCAAGAAGTGCATGCATATTGAAAGCATAAAGCAGTTCTAGTCCTGTACTAGTATTTGCAAATGTATTTAAAAAAAGAGAACATGCACCTTAAAAATCAAACTCTAATTACACAAAATGAAGATGAGATGATTCCTGTCAATTGGAGCATGTGCTGCCAAAGTGAAGACTCCATACGAAGTGAACTGAATGTTACGGTGAGTATGTCAACATAAAGGGAGTAATAAGGATTCTGTAAAGAAAAACTGTTTGACCACTTTCTTACAAATGACATGTTTACTACAGGCCTATTTTTGAAATGCTGTCACTTCAATAAATTAACAAATTTCTGCTTATTAAGCTACATTGTTCAGGTATCTCATAAGCAGCGTGAATGCCTACAAATCTAACCAGACTGTTTAGCAAAATAGAAGACTTTAGGACACTAACACAACTAACTCTGTGAAGTTGGTTTATCAAAAGGGGAAAAGCCTTTTAAAAAGTAATTTTTAAGTACTGTGCTGATTTTTGTATTTAATATGTGACAGTCTATCACATCTTGACTTTGCAGGCAATAGTTTTTTTTTAATCTACATCTGGGATGAAGGAAGCCATAAACGTGGTCTTGCTTAACAAGTTCAAGCTCTAGTCTGTATTAATTTGAACATAAGATGGTATTGGAGCTACACTATTAACTGGAAAATTTCTGGTTAAGCACATTTTGATCCTGGTCATATTGGCTGCTTAAAGTGTACTTACACACAGCTTGAACCGATTTGGATGTTATTCTTCCTCTTCAGTCATTTCTGCCCTGATCTGTATTCCTGCCCTCCAGTGTAATGTTACTCAGAAATCTCTCGTTCTCCTGCGCAGTTAGACAAGTGCCTTTGCTCTTTGTAAACGTTGTTGCAATTTTTATAAATCGTAGAAGAAAATTACATGATCTTAAAAGCTATTGCTCAGTTCCCTGCATTAAATATTCATATTTTACCATTCTGTTTCCATCTGCTATCGTAAGTAGTTCAGCCCAGAGTGACATCTCTCTGTTACCAGGGTGGCTGAGAGTCCTGCCTGCATTCTCAGCAGAGCAATGTTCCCAGGATCAGGGCCTGAAACTGAATCGAGCATTTCTCCCAGCCCTGAAGGGCGTGCGCCCGAGCTACGCACTGAAGTGCTGGCAATCTTACTCTGTCATTTTAGATGAGAGGATTAGCTCTTTCTTTAATTGTTTTTAAATAAATACCAAGACGATCATAGCTTTATGTGTCAGGGCTTAATGCAATTTTTTTCTTAAACACCAACTCAATGAACAGATTTTTACAATGTGTAGCTGCTCAGTCATTTTGTATGGCTTTTTAATCTCTAGAGGCCAGATGGAAGTGTGATCCTTTGGTGTTGCTTGTTTTGCATAATGTGGGAATTGGAACTACATTTGAATAAGCACATAGTCATTGATGTGTAAGTACATAAATATTTGTCTCTTCCATCTATGTATTTTCTCTTCTACTGTTTTGGTTTGGATTTTGCATTTTGTTTTTTAATGACAGTTTTCCCTAGAGAAAACTACTACAAGTAGATTGTATGCCCTGACAGCAAAGGCACAGAAGAAAACAGTTATTTTGGTGAAGGAGATTTAAGAGAGAAACAGACACTCAGTTGCTAGGTTCTTTTAGGGCAGACCTTGGTTTCTGATAAAACTGCTACTGGACTGATCTGGAGTGTTGTAGGATTTTTTTTTTTTTCTTCTTTATAGTCTCTATTTCAAGCTCACCTGTGATCCTGACTTTGATTTTAGCTGCGTTTATGGATGTATTCTCTGCTATTAAGACTGCAATCAATTGATTGAAATCCATAAATAATAAACATCGTTTCAATTTAAGATGCAGTAACAAGATGCTATTGGGAGAAGTTTTATGTACTTCAGAAGCTTTTTATAGCTAATTCCCTCCAGAGTCAAATCCTGACATGTTGCTAGCGAGAGGAAGCTAATGGCTTTACCACATGTTTCTTGAAGGCCATGTGACAAATCCTATCCAGCAATTGAAGTAGAGGACGCTCATGCACCTGTCTGCGGAAGTGTTACATGAAAAGTCCTCAGACATATTTTAGCATCTACCAGTAAGCTGAGCAACTTGACCTGCTTTAGGCTTCATAGGATATATAGCATTAAATTAACCACAAGAAATAGGGGGGGAAAAAGAAAGACATACTAACATGAAAAAACACATTTTATTGCACTTAAGTTATAAGAAAATAAAATTTCTAAGTGAATCAAACCATAGACACAATCCCTTTAAAGGTTGTTTTCCTCCATCATGTCAGGTTGTTACATAACTAAAATTAACCAGCTGGAATCTGATTGTTTTAAATCAGACTATAAATAAAACAAAAACAAAAAAAAGGAGGAAAAAAGATCGCCTAGGATACAGTGTTAAACCACTTTCACAGTTCAGCTTGAGTTGTGGCTCTTGGAGAATGAGGCAAACCATTTGACTCTTTTCATTTCTCATTTTGTTTGCATGTGACATCTTTACAAAAACTTAAGTTTTTGCTCTGTCAGTTCCTCCCAGCAATAACTGTAACAGTTGTTTTTTTCTCAAATACTGTAAAACACTAAGACTGACCAGCAACTTTATTTTCATTTTTGTATTTTATAATATTTTTTAAAAATTTTGTCAGTTTTTTTTATGTATGTTCATTCCATTCACCACAGCCCTCACAAAGAAAAATTTCCCCACAGAACAGGCTGCAATAGCTTTGTTCTAAGGAATGTGTTTTAATTTTTGCCCAGAAAAAAGAAAATAAGCTTTGCACACACACTCAATTCTTTATTTGCAGGCAAACTTCACTCTTAATTGTCTGAAACTCTTCCACTCTCAGCCTCTTAGAGGCACAGTTGGCTCAAGTTTCAGTGGCAAAAAGTCTTTTTCTGTAACCAAACTAGAGCAAATTTGGAATTCAGTCTGGGACTAAAACGTCACAGCAGAAAAAAAAAAATAAAAAAAAATAATTTGCTTTTCTTTCTTTCATTTAGCAGCATAAATAAGTTTGGCCACTGGGAATACAGTACAGGGGTGGGACAACAATCCCATAATTGAAGACCTACTTCTAGCACCAGCATTGCGAATTAAATCCATCAGAGGACTCTCAAAACCCAGGACAACTTGCCACCTCAGAGCAACTTATGCATTGAAGAGTGTTGATGGAAGCAACAGTAAATAGATTAAACAGAGGCTAATACTGTGATTGACATTGGCAATGGTTGGCAAAAAAAAAAAAAAAAAAGGAATAAAAGAAAAAAAAGAAAAAGCTCTGATAAAACTGTACAAAACAATTCACAGTAATATTTCAGCTTTTCCACATCAGGAATGGACTCTTTTTGTTTTTGTTTTCATTGCAGATGCTCTCTAGTTTTTGAAAGTCAACCAGTGACTGCTCCTAGAGGTTGGGAGGGACCTCTGGAGGTTGTCTGGTCCAACCCCCTGCTCAGAGCAGGGCTAAGGGGAGAGCGTGTTGCTCGGAGGGGCTGCCAGGACCCAGGGTGGCCCAGGGGTGCACGAGCAGGCTTGCATGTGCAGCTTCTTTCAAGATCTTTGTGGTAAAATAACCTGTTAACAAGAATTGTAACAATTTTTTTTTTCACCTCCAAATTGCTCAAGGAAGCAGCTGGAGGAAAGTAAAGAAATAATTGCACCTGGTTTCATTTCAAAAGTCGTATTTTTGCAAAGCTGCCCCGGTCAAAAGTGTAGCCTTTTTATGTGACGAGACAGTAAATGCCTCACTTGTCAGTTATAGTTCGTCATCTTTGTCTTCTCCTTCGTAGTCTGTAGGTCTTTAGGATCTGTTGCCCCAAGCCAACATCCTGCACCACCAAGGACAAGGGATTTTTTTTTTTCCTTTTTCTTTTTTTTCTTTTTTCTTTTTTTTTTTTTTTAGGGGGAGGGAAAGGAGAACATCGTCTACATGTTTGGACAAATTCATCTTTCTGCCCTTCACTTCATATCCACGTCAAAGTCCAACACCAGCAGCTTTGTTTCCTCAGTCCCATTTCGACTTCCAACCGCACACACTAGCTTTGTGTTAGAAGCTCTGATTCGCCACACGACGCCTCCACTTCCCCCACTCTCCAATGTAACTAGATTTCGGATAAATTCACCCGTTTTCAAGTCCCAAAGTTTTACAGTCCCATCATCTGAGCTGGTAATTACAAAGTTCTTGTTGAACTGTAAACAGGTCACAGCACTCTGATGCTTGTTGGGACCTAGAAGAGTAAACCAGAATATTTTTGTAATTAGAAAGCAATGACAGACAGCACTGCATCTAATATAAATACCTGTCTGTACAGCTGTTTCTATCTATTAGATGCATTAACCCTGTTTTTGTGCTTTAAAAGGTACAGAAGCCTTCCCTGTGTTTTCAAAAAGTGAATGCAGGCATAAAAAATATTCCCCAGTATTTCCTTCTTTGCTACAGTGATCTTGTTTCATTGTATACCAACAGCAGGGTAAGTGTATACTTGGAAATTCATGAAAATGATCTTAACCATCCAGAATGAGGTGACCACTATAAGTGTTCATCTCCAAGTCCCTTTGAAGTGTTACTACGGGATTACTCTATTAGTAAATGTTGATGAATATATATAGACACATGAACTGTTAAAACTGCAGCCTGATTTCTAGTGAAGTTTAATTTTCTGCTGCAGCTAGCGTTGCTGGGATAAAATATAAGACCTTTTTTGAGGGGGGAATAAAACAGTGTGTTCATGTGCAAGATGCCTGAGTGGAAACTGAAATCTTCCTTATTACCAAAATAAAGAAAACATCTTTCACTCATTTCTTTTGATTTATTGCAATAGACAGTGTACTTTGCCTCCTGATCCAATTAATCAGTAGGCTTTGAAACATCCAAGTGACCCCTAAATAAATATGTCGACTGACTGTTTTGAGATGTCATTTCCTACATATTTCTGTGGCTTATTAGGCTAATACACTCATAGCAAATTTCTATCAGTCCAAACCATCTGCCTCTCATAATAGGCAACTGATTTGAGTAGATTAGATTAAATACATTTTGTTTCTCTAAATCAGAGGAAGATCATACAGCTGCCATCAGAAAAACGATATTTAAGTTGTAAATGGTCCATGGTTGTTTCTTTGTATGTAATTTTTAGAAGCTTTTACATAGGACCTGCAGTATAGATTACTGCAGGCAGCTTGATTTACATTAAGGTAGTTTGAGCTCACCTTGCAATGTCTGTAAACATTGTCCTGTTTTAATGTCCCAGATTTTGACTGTAGAATCGGCATTCCCAGACACGAGTATATTGTCCTTGAGTTCCATTCCACTTGTTAAAGACTGGTGTCCTGTGAGTGTGTGAATGCAGTTTCCTGTCTCCACATCCCAAACTCGGATGGAGGTGTCAAGAGATCCGCTCACCACGTGGATACCATCAAACTACAAGAAAGGTAAATCTATTATAAACAATTATATTAGGATCTTACAATGCTCTATATGAAGAAGGCTATTAAGCACTTAATTCACTAAGTGCAACATTAGATACTATATATGTATATATTTGGAAACTGCATTACAAACTAAGAATTCAGTCTATGTAGAGATCGCCACGTTTGATATTAGAGCAGGTGATTCGTGGGCAGTGTAATTTCCTGTTGTAGACATGGCTTATGAGATAGTTTGAGGAGAAAGACATTGAACCACTGGTCTTTCAAATAAAATACAACTTTTAAACAGAACAGAATCCTGACTATATTGCAGCATACAACAGTAAGAGGATGTTGTTTTCATAATAAAGAAGTTAAAAAGCCAAACCTGTTTTTCACAAGTCAGAGGAACTTTAAGCTGGAGAAGGGCACCAACATTAATCCAGAGCCAGCTACGTACAAAAGCCAAAAAATAGCAAAAATGGAGGGAATGGAATTGAAAAATGATGGGTTTAGCTATTCTATAATCATAATTGTGTGCAGTAAGGAACTTTTAACTTCCTAGTCATTGTTGGGAAAAGTATACAGGCTAACAGAGATGTCCAAATTCTTGGATTTTCTGGGTATATATATATAAACCAAAAATATGTAGAACTTGAACACGTAGGGAAATCAGCTAAGAGATTAGATACTTTTGACCACGAGGATCGAACATGTAAAGAATATAAAGGTGGAAAGTAACTTGAGTGATAGTGACAATGACATAAGAGTCCAGGATTCTCAAAAAAAAAGGAAGGAAAAAGAGCAGTAGAATAAAAAACAGTGGGCTTCAAGGAGGAATACTTCAATAAATTCAGACTTCCTTCCCATGAGGTTTTTATATATCTATTCGCTGAGGGGAAGAAGAGTTCAGGAGAGTTGGCACTTTCTTAAAGACACAAACCATCCTTGTGTGAAGGAAAGATAGGAAGTGTAGTAAATTACCAAGACCCACTTGGCTGAAGTACAAGGAATTGTACAAAAAGTAGAAACTAGATCAATAGATGCGTATAAAAGAGTACACTGGGACAAAATCAGAAAGGCAGAGCACAAAACAAGACAAAACTAGCAGAAGCTGTTAAGCATGATAAAACACTATTATGTTTAAAAAAAAAAAAANAGTTTTTTGGGAAAAAAAAAAAAAAAGTAATCTCAGTGGGAAGGAAACACCAAATGAGGCCAGCTATTTAACTTTTTTTGCTTCAGTCCTCAGCCATCTGAGTGCAGGCTAACAGCACTAACACCGGTGACAACTGAATACAAGTTTCTGCTAGAATAGGGGAAAAAAACACTTAAGGCAAGTTGTTTTAAGACAGTCCCAGAGACATCTGCTGCTCTCTTTGAGAACTCATGGAAGATAGACAAGTCTTCAGATGACAAATACAATTTCTCTCTTTATTGAGGGAGATGATGATGGGAGATGGAAAATTATGGATCAGTCAGTCTAACTTCAATTTCCAGAAGGAACTAACAAATAATCTCTCAGGTTGTAAGCCCTTAACAATGTGGTAAGTAGCAGCAAATGTCCATTTTTGGGAAAACGAGCTTAACCAATATTTTTTTCTGTGACAGTAAAAAGCCACATGAAACAGCAGATGTCTTGGTTTTATTGTCATAAAGAGGGAGGCAAATTTGGTGCAGGGATACTATCAGTTCAGAACTTTGTTCACCGTGTAGTTAAAGATATCAGAAAGAGTTCCAGGGGCTCTGGCAATTAGTATTTTCTTTAGGACTCGTGTGACATTTAGAACTGACCCAAAGCAAAAAGTGTCTGCCCCCTAGACATTTGTTTTATAATACCAAGTTCCATTTACAGGTTATAAATACTATCAGTGTGTGTAACATAACCCAATTATTTGATCCATTATTACTACAGTATCAGAGCAAGACATAAATATTCATCAGCCAGAACAAGAGCCACTAGTGAACATAAGGCAGAATAATATATACTGTTCCCAAACTGCACCAGATGAACTCAAACGGTAATATTTTTAAGAGATAGGAAGTACAGCATTTTTAACTTGTTTGCTGCTTGTCTAGAATACTCCTCAACATATGAATGTAAAGGAAGGGCTAGAGATTTATGATAAATTTTACTACATATTTTTCAAAAGAAAACCAATTAGGTATTTTGTTCGCATTTAATCTATTATGGTGAGAAACACCTTATGATGAAAGCATTTAGGAAAAATGGCTCTAGCACAGAGCTTCACCGTGCCACAAACCAGACTAGTTATATGCCGAATGCAATTTCCCAGTTGTGAACTGTATTTGTTAATTTATTTTCCAAGTTCTGACAGATTGTGGTGAGAACAGGCACAAGCATGAAATTAATTTATTTCTCCTTTCAGTGCCTGGAAGTGATGCTTTGACTCTGTGAATGAACAAGATGATCTTTTGGATTAGTAAAGGCAAGAAGAGTCTACATGAGGTCTATGTTTGTCTTTGCCAGCACAGTTCTGGTGGAAAGTCATGTGACAGGTAAGCAACAGAACTATGCCACAGAGTAGTACCAATAATAACCTGCATCTACAATAACATGTCTCTGATGACAAAGCCTCACAACTGTAAGCCTCTACTCAGAGAAGAGGAAGTAGAAGACTGGAGATTTAGGTCAGGGTATTCAAATTCTAGGTTCAGCCTTACTGTGAATTACAGTTTGGAACTACAAGATATGACTACAAAATAAGGATAAACAGATTCGTATAATTCACAACACTAATCCAATGAGGTTTCTGGCACTTTTTCAGAAGCTGTATTATCTGATTTATTTAAGTAGTAACATTAGAACTTCTTTTGGGGAAACCAAAAAAGTAGCTCCAAAATACATGCAAAAATAAAAAAAACAAAATAAAACAAACAAACCTTGCAAAACTGCTTAACTTGCTGGTACACAGATTTGGGCTTTATTGTATTGGGTGCTTTAAAAATGCTCCTCTAAAAAAGCTTCAGTCTCTATATTAAGACAACATATAACCAGTATTAAAAAATGGAAAAGGGGAATATCACAGATGACCCCATATTCCTGTGGCCTGTATAATTCTGGAGAAGGTACTCACAATTTTATAAATGAGGCGAAATACACTGACTTTAAATGCTACTTAAGGAAACTAAAGCAGCAGATGCAAATCACTTACCTGTAAGGAATAGACTCTGTTAGTATGCCCTTGCAGCGTGTGCAGACAGGTCTCTGTCTCTGGATCCCACACTTTGACCATAAAATCATATGCACCACTTACAACCCTTCTGCCATCATATTGAACGCACCGAACTGCAGCTACGTGGCCCATCAGAACATGTAAACACTGGCCCGTCTCTATGTCCCAAACTCTCAGTGTAGCGTCTCGAGAACCACTGACCACTCTGGAGGAACAAGAAAACCCCTCCTATACTTAGCATTGGAAATAAAAGTATTAAAACAAATAGATTTGGCTATAAATCAGTTATGAGTTTTAATTTGGGACACTAGNACACTGGCCCGTCTCTATGTCCCAAACTCTCAGTGTAGCGTCTCGAGAACCACTGACCACTCTGGAGGAACAAGAAAACCCCTCCTATACTTAGC
>VXAL01015553.1:197503-218240 GCA_013399475.1 Chauna torquata
AAAAAAATCTTAACATGGAACAAAGTCACTGTCTTGCGTTGCTCAATTTGTAAGAATACCTATAAAAATAAAGCATGAAATGGTCACGGAATAGTTGTGGAATATTCTTGTGTTGTTACATGGCCCAGCTCCAAAAATGTGCATGTGTATGTTCAATATTAAATACAAATATTTCCAATCAAGTCTCTGAGATTAGCTCCCTCACAAAGACTGGCATATGCATAGGCGTTCACCAAATTCTACAGAATTTTTTAAAACAGCAGTGAAAGAATTTTGTTGTATAAAGCATCACATTTTAATTTCTTAATATGGTGCTCAGAAATTAATGTAAAAACATGGTAAGCTAAAATATAAATTATTTCCTTTCTGTAAGAATACACTGCTTTTTGTGCATGGCTAATCTGGCTTGTCTGAAGCAAAAAAAAATAACCAGAGATGATTCTACTTTGTTCATAGCACCATGTACATAGCTCAGAAACTTACCTTAGGTGATTTAAGTTCTCCTCGCCGCCAGTTGGTATCAATTCTGTGTTGTCTAATATACGCACTTTTCCACGGACTATGTATAAAGCCTGGTTTTATTACTTTTCTCCTTTTGATATGTAATGGTTCATCAATCCCTAAAATGGATTTAAAAAAAAACAGGAGGGGGGAGAGGGAGCGATGAGTCCACCCCCAATAAAACAATTTCTCTTCCTCCCAAACCTTATAGTGATCTCTGAAATTAAATACTGCATTGACGTAACGACCCCCTGACAAAGTTCTGCTCATCTTCTCCATGCCAATATTTGCATTTTGTGTCAGCGACACCACTCTGCTCCTTAGCTCTCTATACTACATCTTTCCTTGTCTTCCAAGCATAATCATTACTGTAATCATGTGGCTGAAAATGCTCTTGCTCATCACTCCTTGCTAGAAATCTACTAGCTTGGTTTTGGATCCCTTTTTCTGAGGAAAGCAGAATATTGCCTTCTTCAAATGAGTATCAGCCAGCAAACTCCACAACTGCTCATACTCTCATTTTGAAACCCTTCAAAAAGTAAATCTTTCTTCATGTGGTCCTCCTCTCTAGTCATGCATCTTCATTACCTTTAAGTTCACTGTGATTCTTGATATTAGTGATCTCTAAATTTTTTTTTTTTTTAAAGGTATGCTCTCGCCTGGCTTCAATTTATGTACAGTTGTGCCACGTCTGAATTGACACTTAAGAGGTAGTGCTTTGTTTCATCCTTGCTACTACAGCTTTTCTTTTTTTCCCCAATTCTCTTTCTCACCCATCCGTCTTTTCTACACAGCTTCTCTCTCTACCGCATCTCATTACTAGCCTGAGTCTGGTCTGTTGCCAGTACGTGGATTTCACTCTTCTGCTTTTAGTCCCTTTTCTGGTGTTCTATCTGCAAGTCTTGAATTAACTGCGCCTTCATATTACTGAGCACCTCACTAAGTCTAAGTCTCACTAAAATACCATTTTGTCAGTGCTCACATGCCTAGCCCTGTTTATTTTTACTTCTCAGCTCACAAATGTAGACTCATGCTCCTCAACATTTTCGTTTTTTCTCATTCTGTCATCTTAATGCTTTTTTCACTGAAATTTGTAAAAGGAGCATCTGCAGAGAAGATTTACGAGGTTAGATACCTGGCCTTTAAAAATACCCAGCTACATTCATACTATTATCATTTTTAAAACCTTTGCATAGACCTCTCACAAGTTCTTGCCTCAGTACTTTGCGGCAGACTGGATGGTACCTGCGTTTGCCCATGTCCAGTAAGGACACTGCTCTGAGGTCATGTGCATTGTGCTCTGCCTCCATGAACAGACTGCTTGTTCATATATTTCTGCTTAAAATTAAAAGTTTACGTTTTTCTTGTTTTCACATAAGTAGTTATTTTCCTGGGAGCCTTTTACTGCCCATTCACATTACTGCTGAACCACCGTATCTTCTTGATTTGGCATGAACAGGTGACATCAACATGGCTTATGGAATGTGTCGCCTTCTCTGAGCAATCAAGTTACCATCTTCTTCCCCTACCCTACAAAATTTCTCTGTTAATTTTCCTACAGCTGACATGAAATTACAGTGCCCATTCTACCTGACAACTGCAGTTTCTCCTCCATGTTATTCACAAACTGCAAGACTATCCACCTATCATTTTTCCATCTCTTATTTGCTCAGTACAACTACCTCAAAGGAGGCTGTAGCAAGGTAGGGGTCGGTCTCTTCTCCCAAGCAACAAGTGGTAAGACAAGAGGAGATGGCCTCAAGTTGTGCCAGCAGAGGTTTAGGTTGGATATTAGGAAAAATTTCTTAACTGAAAGGGTTGTGAAGCATTGGAACAGGCTGCCCAGGGAAGCAGTTGAGTCACCATCCCTGGAGGTCTTCAAAAGACGTGTAGGTGTGGTGCTTAGGGACAAGGTTTAGTGGTAGGCCTAGCAGTGCGAGGTTAATGGTTGGACTAGATGATCTTAGAGGTCTTTTCCAACCTAAATGATTCTATGATTCTATTTTGAATAAAAATAATCCTTAAAAAGCAAAAATAATTGTATTCTAAAAACATACACCTAGTATACCTTATGAACAGGATGTTCAAACTTAAGTCCAGTTTCATTTCTAGTACTCCATGGATTATTTCTGCTTCCTACTTTAAACAAAGATGTGCACCATGTAGCTCAAAGCATCACCAGCGGTAAATTTAAAGTCACCCGAATTCCCTTCATAAAACTTTAAGCTTATTATGTAAATGAACTGCACTTTTTATGACAGCAACACTTTGACCATTACATTCATCTTTTTGCTCAGCCTTACCCTCCTCTTTGCATTTCTCTCTCCAGAGAAGATTATCTTCAGCCAGAATCCTCCAGTAACGGCATGTCTGGGCTGCCTGCAGAAGGTCCCTGGGTTCCAGGAATGACAGCACATACAGTGCCAGCTGTGAAAAAAGGAAGTATATTTTCCTTTCAAAAGCAATTCAGAAAAGTGAAGTAACTCAAAGTATTATCACACATCAGAAATACAGAAAATTGAAACAATAAATTATTAAATGATCTCAGAAACCTAACAGAGCTACAGTTTGTTCCAGTGAGCACATGATTTTTCATCATACAGCAATCATCTTAAATAACTAAATCCATACAATCACATAAAAAATGTATATTATTTGCAAGAGTCTAGATGTCAGCTGAAATCACTGGCTATTATGCTTTTTTTAAATGTCATCCTTATTACTTTGAACCATTACCGGATGTACTAAAATAATTATGTCTACAGTATTTTATCTAATAAATGCACCAGAACTTATTTTGAGAGTATTACCAGAAAATACAACTCTCACCATGAGAACTGAGGTATGCTGTGATGAACAGCATCACGCAGTAGTGATGCTGTTCGTATTTTCAAATACAGAAAACGTAAATGCTATTTGTGCTCAAGTTCAAAAGTACTCTGCAGCTGCAGAAAATCCAGCATACCTATTGCTCAATTTCTGATTAGAATGTAAACATACTCTTAAGTGATGCTACAGGGAGTTTTATAGACTGGGATGCAGAGGGACTGAAATATGTAACTTTGATATTGCATACAGTATATGTTACCAAAAAAAAAAAAAAAACCCTATGGGAAATCCCAGTAAGCAGCATAAGATGGATTGAACTTTTCTGTGTGACAACATGAAATGTTACTGGGAGAATGCAGACCTCAGCTGACTGAGCTAAGCCATATAATGACCATGATAAAACCCCCCAAATCTCCATAAATATCTTCAGATGTTTTGGAGTCTTAAACAGGGACAGAGGCACCTAAAACACAATCCAAAATACAGGGACTGATACCCTTCAGGGTATCATGGACAACTAGGGCTTTTCTACTGAACGGCAACAATGTATTTCCCCAGTCATGGAAAATAAAAGCGTAACAGGCAGGAAATTGGCTTCCATGGCTAAAAACTCCACAGAGACAATGTTGAAAAAAAGTGATGCAAAGAACTACTTACATTTAGAAACAGTGGGGTCTTTGTCAGTACTAGGATGCAAAAGTTGTCAGGGAAATCAGATCATCCACGTTTACTGCTGCTTGACATATCTTTTTGTGCTTAGGATTTTTGAATTTAATTTTTAACTGGAGTATGTTGTATATAAATAGAATCTGCCCTTCAAAGAAGCACAGACTGAAATTCAGTAAGGAAGTTGACCTAAGCAGATTTTTGACCTTATTATGTGAGAAACGTTCACTTTTAGTAACCTAGCCCAGTGAATGACTGGGCAGGAAATAAAAATTCAGGATGCCAGGAGTGCATGCACTTTGATTGCACTTACATACCTTGCTGGCAAGTCATCACCTGCCTCCCACACTGAGCACACAGGACTCCACATCTGTGGGATGTGTGCCTTACCGGGCACATTAGATCCCACATGCATCCCAGGCCATAAAGCTGAGGAACAGTCATTCTGCCCCTACTCAATTATGGAGTCAGAATTTAGGATTTGCTGTAAGGCTCTCTGATACAAGAGCAACAACTGCACCTGGCCTTTTAGACTTTCTGTTTTAATTCCTGATACTTAAAATTATTTAAGAAATGCTGTTTCCTAACACACATCAGATAGATGCTCTCGCACACAGCAATACTCAAAGCATGAAACAGATCCTTTCCATTTCTGCTGGATGTTCCTTAACTGACAGAAGAGTTTGTTTAAATATCACTTGTCCTAGCTATACAAGTATGAACATTTCCTAAGATAGTGTTAATTAAAATCTGTGAGCCAACTGATTTTAAAACAGGTTACATATGGGTGACATTTATTTTAGACTACATTTGGCTAAATAGTCATCAAGGGTCAACACAACTCACGGTTGACTTTAGGATTAGCAGCGTACAAAAGATGAAGGCCCTTTGTCTCACTTCATGGGTCTAGTTATAAGAAAGCTTCAGGTAGCAAAGATTTGACCTTTGACTCAACTGTACTTGGGCCTGCTCCCCTTTATAGTGTCAATAACACTCAATAATAAGCTGTCTCTCACTTTCTCTTCCACTCGTACCATGGCACCAACAAAATTTCTTTGGCCGATTTCAGCAACACTCCTAACCTGTTGATTTCTAGACCTAGTCTTCACAAACAAGTAATTTCAGTAATTATTTCTAATTGCTCCGTAAGAAAACACGTATTCATTTTGGATTAATTGTTTGACTGCAGGTTTCCTCAGGAGGAAAGCAAACATTTTCTTGGTTATTCAGGTATTAAGGTACCGTCTTTCTATCGCTGAAAACATTTTCGAAGAACAGGCCTCCTGCCCAAATCAGCTTCATGTTCTGGTTAGGTAATAAAATCGCATTACGTACCACAACACTGGAGATACCTATAGATGTTAATGCAGAGTGACAACTCAAGACAGTGTGCTTTCACAGGATGCTGGCTTTGGTAGGGAAGCCTGCTTACACGGAATTACTGACCCTACCAAATTATTATTGCTCACCCGACTTACTCATCACCCCCTGCTGAAGCCAGTGTAAGTAGCAGGAGACAGAATCACTGAAGAGATCTGGGTTAATGATCTTCAAAATGGAGAGGAGATGGAGTTAGCTTGATGGTTTTTTTTTGTTTGTTTGTTAACTCAGTTAATTTTGCTGACAGTGACTGGGGGTTAGGAGGCAAAAATGATTTAAGCCAGCTTCCATGGCCACGTCAGCCTTTCATGAAACTAAGCACCTTACAACGTTCTGGTTTCAAGAGGCAAGAATGACTACTAAAAATAAATAAAATTAAACACAAGTATCATATCATGGAGACAAGAAACAATTAAGAGATGAGGAATATTTTACAGCTAAATAACATAGCCTTTCTGTGAAGAAATTGCTAAAACTGCAGTAACAACATGATCACTAGTTACAATGCAACTACATCACTGGTTGCGCTTGAGTTAGTTTTGGCTCTAAGTCAGGCAAAGAAAGACAACTCAACTCAGCTCAACTCAACGAGTTACTGCTATCAATTATTAAATTTCGTGATCTAATAGGTGCAGAAGTGACAAAATATCTCCTGTCTTCTCAAAATCTAAAGTCTTGCTTCCTTCCTCTGCCTCTGAACTAAGGCTGCCTTAGGCAGCTTCTTTACAAAAACGGCAACAATGAGAGGTCTTATTAAACCCCTCTCCTTCCTCAGTGTCCCCTACATATATGAAGAAGGCTACCACACAGAGCGTTTCTGTAAATAGTGACATCAGTAAGTTAACATTCATTGCATCAACAGCTTCCAACCCTTACAAATGCTAAGCAGCAAAACCCAAGGGAAGGCTGTGACATTTCCTAATCCAAGAAGATATGACAGTATACAAATGGAAAGAAGGGTCACGTACATCTAAGTATTTCAAAAATAGAATATACACCAGAAAGAATGTCAAGAAATGGAGATACAGAACAGACTTCACAGTAAATAAAAGCATATGAAACATAGCAACCAAATCCTAGCACCAGAGTATCTATTAGGAACTTGTTTTCAAATGTGTTAGTAAATGAACACTTACAAATATCAGCCCTCATGAAAATTTTCACATGGCAAACCCAACGTGTAGTAGATCTGGCAAAAGAAAACGCGCTTCCTCCTCACTCCAGACAACAAAACAAGTTCCCATTCACTAATATCAATTGGGGTCAGAAGTATCATTTCTAAATGAACTAAAATGCATTTGTTTAATGACTGTAGCAAACTGGGTTTATAATCTTTCATATCCAACCCCATGTTCTAGTCGTGAGGACACCAAGAATTATTCTTCTGTGGACAACATTTACTTACACATGCAGAAAAGCACACATGCTCAAGTCTAAGTTTTAGTTTCTCCTTAACCTGATGCAATATGATCTGATTTGCTGTAAAGGATTTACTGCAGGATATCGAGTTGATTAGGGTTTGACTTTTATCCTTAGCAAGAAGGGCTTTTCTGGGTTTACTGTTGTTATTTATTTTTTGGTACAGACTTTAGGGCTTAGTTTGTTTAAAATAAATTCAAAAGTAATATTCATCAAAAAAACACCACTTAAAGCATTAAACGACAATGCTTATACTTACAGAATAATGTGCAGAAAGGTCTTACATCTGGAGGAAATTTTTGTATGGGCACGCTATAAAAGAACTAGTTCTCAAAATACAAATACAGTCTATCCAGTTAAGATACAGAGATATTTGTAAAGCTATCGGGACTTTGTTTAAAGGAGTCATCCATACTTCCAGGTATCTAAATGCCTATCAAAACATAAAGGTATGTTAATCTGGAATTACACTTACTATGTTATGGCAGTGTATCAACTTATGGGCCTTTTTAACATCAATTTACATCACTATGTTGGCAAAAACAAATGCCACAATTACCATGGAAGTATTTAAAACGTGGCAACTGATGCACTGTCCTATATTAACCTGTATTTCTCACCTCTTTTGGAAGCAAGGAGATGAAGTCTCTTTGAAACTGGGGCTCTATCACTTGCATCATGTGTTTTACTTGTGTTGGTTCACAACTGTCAATAAGTTCATCTAAAGCAAGTAATTTCTCTGGTCCACTCCAGCTCTGCAAGAAAGAAAACAAAAGAAAGAAAAAAAAATAGAAACAGTAAGCTTAGTTTATATTAGTAAGTGTCGTTGCTTTGCCAAAAAGGCACGTTAACTTTCCTTGCTGACCTATATATATGCGTATAAAAAGCCAGCAAGATAAATGCTCATGTAAATTACACAAAAATGAGAAGTTAATCAACACAAATATTCAAAATTACTACATTGATTCTTAAGCTAAGAAAGAATTTGTTATACACACACATACAGATTAGCAATTAAATAGATAATAATATTTAATAATAATAATTAAAATAATTAAGCTTCTTTTGAAGTTGATGAAATCTATGCACATATTACTGACAATGAAGGGGTTGCCACAGAGCGTGCGCTCGCTCTCTCTTTTTCTATTGTACATTCAAGTGAGAAGATAACTTTTAACCTTAATGTTTCATCTGACAGACCAAACAACTTTAAGTGGAATGAGAGGAAAGGCAAGAAACTTCCTCTAGAAATACACTGGCTTATTGCCTGCTTATTACTATGGTATGTCCCTGAGTGACAATGCTGTATTTCAGAATCCTGGCTATAAACCAACGCATATTTGTAGGTATCAATTTACACTTGAATAAACAGGGAATTTTGACTGGTAATTTTCTTACTTCACATTTTTACTAATGGGCACCATAAAGTTGGAAGATTTTAATAAGGCACTCATCTGAGAGCATAGCAGATTAGCAGCATCATTTGTAGAAAAAAATTAGTAACTGAATATAGTGCACATCTAAAAAGCATGTCTTAAACTCATCTGTGCTCATCAAACAGTTTAGATTTATTATGTGAAAACAATTTAAAGAAAAAATAATTTCTACAGGAAAAAAACAACAACCACTGCTAGCTGACTGATTTAGCAACAGAATTAGAGCATGAATAAAGCCTTAGAGGAGAGAAAATGAGGCATCACAGTTTTTGAGAGCAAATTCACATTCACATTCTTCAATGTCTTCTAGAGTGACATTTACAAGTAAATTAGCACATACAAATTATATTACAGTTATGGTAAGAGGCTAAGTGAAATTAAATAAAAAAAGGCAAGATATCTTAGAATTAAGATTTCCGTACTAATCTGCCAGGTATCTAAGGACCTTTATTGCTTACGCTGTAAATTCCTGTTCTCTGGATCTCATTCTGACAATTAACTCTGGCCTGTGCAATACTACAACACTGATATTCTGCAAGGTTTCTGTAGGACAACAAGGCAAGTTAAGGAGAAGGTAGAATTTCTGAAGGTGAATGAAAAGCGGATAAATACCCTGCTTTACTTGGTGGAAAAAGATCATCATGTTGCATCATTTCTCCCTAATTAAAATTCTGAAATATTTAGAAAGTCAAGAAAAGTATCATTTACCCAAAGGATGGCCCACCTGACTTTCAGGTGACCCTGTTCTAGCAGTGCAGTGACAGCGATGTCAAGCTGCCTTAACTCTGGAGTGAGCACGTGCCTGGACAGCTACCACAAAGCAGCCAGTGAGCGGCGGCTTATTCACCCCATCTACATGCTCTTGCTCTAGAGCAGACGCGTGGAAGAGTTTGACATCTGCTGTGACTGAGGAAGTGAAGGGGAAGGGGCCGAGGAAGGAAGTTCCTGTGACCTGAGCCTTTGCACATTCTGCTGGCAAGCGGTAACATGCTCTAAGCTACCAAGAAAGTACTGCCCACCCAGGTGTGTGTATGCATCTTGTCACCACGAGAGAGAGGGGTTTCCGTATCTCAGATGTTAGTAGGCCTCAGGTCTCCAGCACCTCAGAATGTTCAAAAGAAACAAAAATCTCTCAGCATAAATTGCAGCGGTGCTGTTAAAAACAGCTTTTATTATAAATCTCTTTCAATAGAAACATTTGCATCACAGAAGAGTTCTCTGTGCATCGTGCACTGGAGAACTGTTTCTCACCAACTTTCCACTTGTTTGTTTCACTAACGCCAAGCTTGGTTGGCATTAGGTACAAACGGTTGGAATCTTTAATCTTAGCTGTCAACCATGTTTGAATTTAGGAGAATTAAATAAAGAAAAACTAATACCTGCGCTGCTTCCTCATTCTCTAAGTTTTCAAGGTCAGTCTATTCTTAATTTATAAGCAGCTATATTAAATTAAAACAAATCAACCTGAATAGCATTGTGTATCACTGTGGCAAACACTGACGGCAACTGTGAACACATTATTAATTCATAATTTCACTGTGCACTGTCTGTAACTCTCTTCCATTTCTAATTTTAAAATGCAATACAGAGCTGCACAGAAAAGAGAACAGAGAAGATACAAGAATGGGAAAGAAGATGCTAATAAATAAAAGCAGCACCCCCTTTCATCTGTCCATTCATCAGGACATTATAGGATGGCTACAGGCAGGTACCTAAGGCTCTTTTTAAGCAATCAGCTGCTAAAACGTTTTGTTTTGTTTTTTTCTCTAGGACATTGTCCCCTTAAGTCTTTCACTTAACCAAACAGACCCCCAGCTACAGTCAGTAAGGGGTCTGCAAGGGAAGCGTTTGGCATGAAAAATATTGATGAAGTGAGTAATCTTGCCAGATGAACACAACTGTTTCTGTTAATGAAGGCAAGACAAGGAAATTAGTGTTTCTGGACCCCAAAGCTTGATCTGTTTGCACAAAATTGCATTGAGTAGAGAGCAGAAGAAATACGTTTGTGGCTTTGATGAGAAACAACAGTGAACAAATGTTGGAGAAGAGGGGAAAAAAAATGTAAATGGGCGCCAGTCTGCAACGGTTCAAACACTTTAGATGACCGAAGAAGTCTGAGACACCTGGTATAGTGTCCAGATACCTTGGACTTCTACCAGGTGATTCCCTTTCAAATTGAAGACCCTTGTAAAGAATATACTTTATCTTTAAGATGCGTTTATTTAATTAATTTTCCTTGTCTTCAAAACTTAATTTTAAGTTTAATGTAAAATTAAAACAAAGCTTTTATTATGTGCAGGGGTTCCCCCAGGAAAGGTAACTCCAGGACTCCTTCTCATGCCCCTGGGGAACCCGGCAGGGCCTGTTGCTACTGCTGAGCTCCTTCAATGATTTGAAGTCCCCCTCTTCGCCCCCCAGTTCCCCACGGAGGTCTTGCTTCGTCAGCCTGGGCCTTTCGGGTGGCTCATACCATCTCGTCATCCGGGATGCTGCTCCTGCAACCACAGCACTGCCTACATGAAAAATATCCCTTTGTTTTCTCCTTCACTATGATGTGTAAACCTCTTTCCTTTCTTTTTCAGGCATGCAAAACAGCTTTATTTCAACACAAAGAACATCTCTGCTGTTTCTACAACTTCCACCTCATCACTCCCTTCTGACTTGCCACCTCTCCTTTCATCATCTCCTTCCGTTTCTGTGCCTCTGCTCTACCACGAGCTACGCTTTTCTGTCACACAGCTCCAACCCGTTAACTCCAGTTTGCACAATTACAGTTTGTAGCAATTAGATCCTTTTTCTATTACAGGTATCTTAAGGACACCTATTTTAAACATGTTACACTGTGGTAACAATTTTAGGGTGCTGTTCTTGCTACTGTATTGTGCTAATGGAGGTGTGCTGTTTTACAGAGAGACCTGTGGAAAGGGCTATTGCGGGTCCTGCTGCTGCCCAGCTCTTGGGTTGGTTACTGAGCACCCTGCCATCTCAAAGGTTATCCTGGCCTGGATAATCATAGCACATAAGCAAAATCCCCTGAAAGAAAGACCATCTGCATCAGCAAGCAGCTTGTCACAGCAGGAGGGGCTCAGGAGCAGTGGGTGCTGAAGCCTCCCAGCAATGAAGACTGAAGCTGCTGCAGGCTGAACATCCCTGCCACACGTGCCCCGAACCTGCCCAGAGGAGCGGCAACTGCTACAGCCCCTTACGTCCTTGCTGTGGGTTAGACAACGGCTTCACCTGCAGTTTCTTCTGAAAGCGGTCTAGTTTGCACGTGTCAAACTGCTCTGCGACCCAAGCCAACGGGAAATGAGCAGGGAGAATCAGCAGATTTGTTTTACGTCTCCACCACTGCTCTGAACCAAACTGGAAATGCAAAACAGAAAAGCTGTATGTTGCTGCAGTGTGGGTCCTTCCCATTCTGGGTGTAGGGGCTGTACATCAATACCGAAACCCTGAACTTCCACTTTAAAGTAGGAAGTGCTGTAATGCTGCTTATGATATAATCTTTGCTGCCTGCTTCACGTAAGAGGTGGACTACTTGGTCTTGTACATTTATGCATTTGCAAGTGTCTTTGGAAGAGTACGAAATGAAGAATGGTAAGTAATTTGAATTACGGTGGCTTAGCCAACTCTTTACGTGAAAAATAGAGACAGTACTCTTGCCAGACAGAAATGGCAAAAGGATTTTGGACACTATCTAAACCACTGAGAAAACAATGCTTCCAATCTGAGGTAAAATAATAGCGTTCACTAGTTATTCAAAGTGATCGCCTGTACTCGTTGTGTATGGAACAACTTTTCAACATCACTGTGTATGACGCAACATATTTCAAGAAAATTCAAAATTTTGATCACATTACTTAAATAAAACCCAACACTGTAAGTATGTGAAGTAGGAATGTAGAGAGAAAAATAGAATTTAGCATTTAAAGCAGTACTGTCTCTGACTGAGTTTAGCATGCAGTTGATTTTTTTCTTTATGGCAAGCAATTTGGTGACTTAAAAATATTTGCTGTTCCAAATAAAATAAGTTTCTTGTAAAAGAAAAAATCTTGTAAAGATACACTTGGGCACTGAGTTTTAAAAATCTTACAGTGGATATTAAAAAGACGTGAAGCCAAGAGCCACTGCAAAACAGAAAAACAGGCCTTTAAGAAATTAAATGGCTTGAACCTATCAAGATGCTTTTCTATTTTTGTTTCCAGACTAACATTTCATTGAAATCAATAATACATCTTCATTTTTAAAGGGAAAGTGCAAATACACTTCCAGCTGTTTCTCCTTTCTGCATTAGTTTTTGTCATTTTCAAACTAAAAGACCTAGATGAACTATAAAATGTAAGCAGCAATAACGTAAAAAATAAATGAAACAAACAAACAAACAACTCTTAGACACATCTTCAGTTTTCTTAGTATTTGAGCGGTCTTGCTTCTAAATTTGAAAAAAAGAAACCAAAGGAGAGCAACTGAAGGCCAAGGTACAGGTGAGGGACCTCAAAATAACTGAGTATCACTGGTTACTGCTGGCTTCTACGCCAAAGGACAGTTCTACCTTGAAACAGGACATATGGCCAGCTAATGTGCCCCTGGAAATTTAGCTTTAAAATTAATTGGAAATATATTTTCACATAAAATAAGACAGTGCTCTTAAACAGGCTTAGGAGACATAAAGTACATAAAGCAGAAGGGCTTCCCATTTCTGTTTCTGTACAGGGAAAACTTTGTATTGGAAGAATGATGACACGTGCCATTTAATTCTGCCCTCTGGGCAGAGCTAGCTCCCCTTACTTGAAGATTGTGCTTTCATCATTTGACTATTTAAGACTTGCCCCCTTCATAAAATTCATATGGAAAATAAAAACACGGAAAATGAGCGTGCTTGGCATTAGCCAAGGAGGCGTAACGTTGAAATGCAGCTATGTGACTCTGAAAGCTTCTGGTTCTAAAATAAGGGACCCCCTTTTGTGAATACAATAAAAACTGGCAGTGAGAGTAGTAATCACTGAGTGCTACTAGATGATCTCTAGTTACGAAAGAGAGGCCTCTCACTCAAGAGTCCAGATCAGAATTTAGGAATTAGTGCTGCAACTGAGTATTTTTAAAAACTGAAAGTATCTAATTATATATTTAATGGAGAACATACTTTCTCCATTACCAAAACCAGTATTTGCGACCCTAAAATAATAACAACCTAATTATATGCAAAATTTCCTTGGGCTTATGGACTTCTTTTCCTAATCCTAACCAAACAGCAAACAGCATTGCTTTTTACTGTCAAGCGCGTTTGCGTCATCCTCTCAAACATTTCAGCCTTTCATAATTTTTTAAATATGTAACTATTGACAACTAGTGATCTTATGTGAGAAAATACATGTTATGCATTGCACATAAAATAGCTTTTGTCAGTACGAAGGCTTTAACAAAATGTTAAAATACAACATAGC
Source organism: Chauna torquata (assembly GCA_013399475.1). Taxonomy (NCBI): domain Eukaryota; kingdom Metazoa; phylum Chordata; class Aves; order Anseriformes; family Anhimidae; genus Chauna; species Chauna torquata. The sequence continues at coordinate 211,179 of VXAL01015553.1, forward strand.
ATTGCATTAGGTATCACATATACAAAGTACCATTCAAATATGATTCCTAAGGGTTAAAAAGACAAATTTCTCTGAACTGTCTTAAAAAAAGATACACCTTAACAACTACATGTGAGCATTTTTAAGAAACTGAATGATGTGTACAAGAATATGTTAATTCCAAACTTCCACTGTTTTAAGCAGATTATAAATGTGTAAAACTAAAGAGGGAAGAGAGTTCTACATTATTATTTTAATGTTCAGAACTGACAGTGATTGAGATCAATGGTACTATGTGGCAGTGTGAATCAAGCCAAAAGCATGTTCCTGCCTGCAAAATTGTATGCTCGCTACTGTATCTACAATATTGCTGTTCTCTCTTTGGAAACGTCTGTTACAATAATTGAAACTATGCCTGTGTTAGTTACTCTTTCCTTCTGAAAACATTTTTAGAAGTGACGGTTTATTAATCAAGATTTGAAGACATAATATTTCCATTTTTCAAATCAACGACTAGGACTCATCCCTACTTCTTAGAAGCACGCAGCAAAGCGGCAGTGAAGAGCTCTCTGGGATACACTTCATGCCCCAGGAGCACAGGCCTGCCCCAAAGTGCGTTTGCGTTAATGCACACAGAACTGGCTCAGCTGCTGTCAAACTGGTGTCACGCAGGTTTCAGTTTCTACCTGTGTGAGTGCATACCACTGCACCTCGTACCATTGTTGTTGGGTTGGTTTTTTTTTGGTCAGATGAAGTTTTAGACATTGCTGAAGGCTGTTGGAAAAAGACAGAAAGCCTCTTTTCCCTCTCCTTGCAATGTTAGATGTGAATACCAGCTGACGTTGTGTTCAGTATTCAAACATCAGTAAAAATACACACTGAGTTTCCGTTTAACCTATTTTTGCTAAACATTTCTTTCTATTCTTAGAAGACACCAGACTTACAATAAATTTAGTGCTATACCTACACTGAAGCAAACCACGCAGTCACGCTTGCTAGTCTCCAAGTGAAAATGTCTCCAGTTAGCTTGAGGCCATGGAGGCAGCCGTTACATGTTGGACAGAATTTGCAGGAAATGTGAAAGCATCAAACAGTATGGGTTATTTTATTAAGAAACCAGAGAAAGCAGTATTTTTTGTGAGTTTCTACAGTAGGTAGCTAAAATGGGCAACTGCAGTTCCTTGAAGTTGATGCCCGTTTGTTTTTTCAACAGTACACAAAATCAATGACGGAGACATTCTGGGATATATAGCAAGGACTACCTTTACTGAAGCAGCCTTTCACTTAAATCATAGAGGTGAGCTGCTTCAGATGTCTCTTTCTCTAAGCAGGGGTTACCTGAAACATTTTCAGCCATTCCTGAAGGCCCGTAGGTGGCTGCACAGATGTAATGCGGCGACGCTGCTGTCCCTGGCCATTGGCTGCCCTCAGGTCCCCAAAAGTAGTAGGTGTGGCAGAGCACGGCACCAGCCCCGTGGTACTAGAATACAAAGCAAAAGTGAAAGTTGCATGTAAAACATTGAGCAAAATTTAGAAGCTATGGCAGAAAAAGAAATCTACTACACGAGTTGCGGCTATTACTTAAAGTCTTAAACTTCCTGCAAAGGCAACAACATGAAAATGTCCTGTTGGTCGCTCAAGGCGTCAGCTCCCTCGCTCTGACAGATTCCCCTGTTTCCACTGCAGTACTATCTTCTGGCTAGGGGGGAAACGGGGATCATCTTCCAAGGCTGAAAAACCAGCACTCCATCAACTGGCCTCCAGGTTGTCTATAAAGATGCATGTTCTCATATTCCTTTTCTTGCCAGAGTACTTCTGGGCTGCATTTCTGCCTTCTGGCTGGTGGTGCAGGGAGCCAGAGCTCAGAGTCTCACCTGTATGTGACGTGCTATTGCTGCTTCATCGACAAACAGAAAAATATCTATTTTTAGCTCTTAATATATTTTTGTTGACAAAGAGATATTAATATCAAACAATTCTAGTGCCCTAGTGATTGGAACTGGACTTTGAAGTACTTGTATAGAGTATCTTAAAGTTTGTGTGCTGATGGAGTGACACAGGAATTAAAGGGGGGGGCAAAGCGAGGAGGGAAAAGGAGCCAAAGGTGCTCCCTGAATTACAGTTTGATTTTTTCACTCTGACATGTTAAAAACCAGCTCATTCATATGGGACAGGGCTTTAAAAAAAGCCAGGATTAAGCTGCTATTGTAGGAGCCTAAAGTAATACAGCTGACTGAGTTGTCTCTTTTTTTCTTTTTTCTTTTTAAACATAATGTAAAGTACTTCGTTCACAGAATGTCAACGCTGTATTCCCTAGCAGGAAATTTGGAACTCTAGTATAGTGTTTTCACAAACATTAAGATTTTAAATACAGTTGTGAGACTCCAGAAAAATAGAACCTTTGCTTTTATTTAGGATAAACCCAGCTTTTTAGCAGGCATTTACTTGGGGGTTTACTGACATTTCACTGGCTACAGGAATAGCTTTGAAGGATGCAAGGCAGGTTCCTTTTAATATTGCCATCATCAAAATCTACAAATATTTCACTCTTTATTCTTCCTTGTTCTGAAGGACAACCATAGCATGTTCTAGCATTTACCCAAACTGTTACAGAAAAGTAAAGCATGATCTGAATAGGCTTCTTTTTAATGATTTTACTGAGCAATAACAGAAACAGAACGTGATACAAAAATACTGTTTCACAGATCAGGGATCCTCTTAATGACATTTGTTTAGTGGCTTTACCTGTTACATGCCCACAAAGTTGATCAGAACTGTCAGTTTTAAAGAGTGTCTGATCCTAGGCAAAATGAAACAAGTAGACACAAGAGCTGCAGGATTTGCCTAAACGTTATTATAGAAAATAGAATCAAACATTAAGAGAGAGGATCAGATGTTATTTAAGGATTCTTTTATGCCAATAATGACTCAAAATCCAAGCAATGACAGTAGAAAGCATTTTTTTTAAATAAAATCTGTATTTACAGCCTACTCATTCTCATCACCTGCACAGAGACCCTGCAGAAGGCCTATCATTTAAGCTTCAAAATAAGGCTCTTCGGCTCGTATTGGATCTGAGCAATACATAGCCTTGAGCTTGCCACAGCAGAACAGTTACACGTCAATTTCTTCTGCGGTAAACTGGTTCTCATTCAAAAACAGCTATTCAAAACAAGATCTAGAAGTCTCTTTCTTTGACCCGAGATTAAACCACAAGATTTTTGCTTATACTTTATTTTTTCTGTTTGCTTTCTTCCACCTGAAACAGCCAGTCCGGTTTCTGCGGAAGCTGGACAAGTACAGCGGTTCCTTTGAACGTGACAGATACACTTGACAAGAAGTGTACTTTCTTTGTTTCTGAACTGTTTACTTTTACGTGAGTGCAGAGGGCGGTGCGTCACATGAAGAACCGCTGGATGAACGAGAGTGTTTTTCCATTAGAATACTGGAAAAACCTGGAGAAGCTACTGACTTGCGAGACGTGGAAGCTGCAACACGTGCTTCTCGGCAGCAAGACACTGTCTCTTTTTCCCTGCTGCAGTGTTTACATATCTGAAAAGCAACCAGGGAACCTCCTCTCCCACATCATCCTAACTTTTCACTCATCACCTGATAAACCTCTTAAAGGAAGAAAAATAAAATGTATGTTACTTCTGAAGGGTCCAGCAGCGCCTGAACGCTGCAATAGTGCATTCAACAGAACTAGCGTCCCCAGCCAGCTTTAGGAGGCAAGCACGATGCTTGTAGGAGGGCTGATGCTTCTTACATGGAAAAAAAATGTATAATGGTGTAAGTTCAAAACCGATGGAAAGCTTTGCAGCATCAGAGCACAATCGTTATGGCAACTATGTAGTAAGAGCTGCAGTTGTAGCGCGTGCATCCAGGGCCCTACTCTACCACCACCTCTCGTGTTTAGGAGTGCTCTACCCTGCGAGGCGTCTGACCGGAACAAACGCCGCTCTTTGTGCGACGTGGTACCATTCAGGAGTAGTACGGAAGCAGACTAGAACCCTTAATAATTTCACATCGTGGATAACAAGTACGTGTGTGTTCCCGTTAAGATCAGATGGTCTGCTCTGCCTACATAAATTTCCATTCTCTCATTCCTGTTGCCATAGCAAAGTGATACATTTGATCACAGTTTGTAATAGTCTTAGGGTTTACCATTGTGCCCCTTTTTAACAATCTGATTGATTTTATTCCCAGGAATGCTTCAGCCCTCGAAAAGTCTCTGAGTAAATGGGCGTGCTATATTTAGAATTAAACACAAACCTCAACCGAACAAATGCAAGTCTGGCTACTCCATTAAAACTCATCTTCGTGTACGTGATTTAAATTAGCTAAGCAACACATGAACACTGATACCACCCCTTCTTCTGCTTTGCAGTGCTTTAACGTTAACAGGAGCTATGAATCAGGCTTAGCGAGACTGGAAAGCTGGGATATACACAAGAATCACGATCCAGTGGTCTGTTATTGCATTTAATTACCTTGTGTATTCTGAGACTTTGCAGGGTTTCTTTCCCAGAGAGAAAGAACGGACCTCGGAGCCATGGTCCAACTTTCTCTTCATCTGCAAGGTGAGGGAAAAGAGTAACAACATGGTTTTAGTTACATGACCAGCCTTACTTACACGTACTTCTGTAAAATGAATCCATTTTTACTTTTGACTTTAATATCAAATTTCAACAAAGTTGACACTCATAAGATCTTTTAAAGCAACATTTTAGTTTCTGGCTTTAACTAACAATCTTTAATACATGTTTTTATATGGTACATGTACATATTAATGCTGTTTTGAGGTCCAAAACCCCCTGGAATTACATTCCTTTTATTTCCAAATTTCAAATATTAAAAAGTGCGCCTAACTCTGCGTCGCTGTGTTTGCTAAACTGTTCTCTCTCTAGTCTCCAGGGAGGGGAGGGAAAAAACTAAACCAAACCCCTTCATTCTCTGTGTCTACGTTCACTGCTAAAAGTCTCATGCAAATGGTTAAATTTTAGGTAACGTGTCTGCATTATAAAGCAAATATCCATTTTAGAGCCTAAAAAATTCCAATACATCTTTTCTTTTGCCCACCACCCTTTTATTTTAAAGTTGTACACCGAAAGCATTTGTAAAACTGCAGTAAAACTGACCGAAAGAGTAACAGACATTTTTACAAAAAGGCTAAGGATGAAAACCAGTGAATCTCGGTCTTGAATGTCACCCACAATTAGATATGATCAAAACCAAATAATGAGCAGGGCAGCTGCTAGAAGGGGAAGCCAGTCTGCAAAAATTACCAGAGAGATGGAAACCAGTGAAAGCCATATTTATCCAGTCAGACAAATAAAGATTACTTTCTACATATTTGGGTAATCTTTAACCACAGGCTTTTGGACTCAGCGAGATGTAGTTATGCCAAATGCAGCTTCTGTGGGTTTTGTTGGTTTTCTTTTTTTTTTCTTTCTTTTTTTTTTTTTTTTAAAGCTGTGATATACCGGAACACTTTAACCAGCAGAATGATACTTGCTGCTGTTTAGAACTGTGAGCTGCAAAATGCATGAACTACCTGTGTAACAACTTGGACTTTATTTTTACCATTTTCCCCTTCTTTTTCAAAATTTCATGCTTAAGACACACAGTTTAAAAGTTGGCATCTTACACATACCACTGATTTGATCTTTTTTTTAATACTGTTATATCTTTATTTAACCATTTATTGTATCAGTCTACCTGTCTAAAAAAAAAATAAGAAAAAAAAAAAATACTAAAACCAAGCAGGATGATGGTCCATATAGTGTTGTCTTGATTTTTTTTTTCTTTTAAAATACCTTTATGGCTTTCCCCAGAAGAAGTCATTGAAGACCTTGTGTTCTGTTTTGCTGGTGATTACAGAGGTAGGAAAACTACGGTTAACTCTGCTCGTTTCCCAGTAGCAGCTACAAGGTACAGCCCTGTTTTCCTGCCCTGCCTCACATGGGACACCGCACAGCGTTGCACCAGGCAAGCAGTAAACCAGAACAGCCCCAGGCGCTACCGAAGCACCGACCTCACCCTCGCCGCTTCCCCAAATCCCAGGAAGAGCAGTCCCCCGCGCTTCCCCCGCAAACACCGGTTGTGAGCATCCCTGAGAAATGATGGATACCATCTTTTATCGCTGTACTAGACTAGCGAGCCATCAGAATTGCTGGAAGCACAAATGAGACGTTTTAGCACGGATTTCAGTATTCGATGATAGACTTTTCAGAAAAGGCTTTCCCCGTTGGAGGAAAATCTCTATTCCCAGCTTGTCTGTCTGGGAGACTATAATAGCATTCCCCTCCTGGTTCTCCTAAGACGGAGACGCAGTTTTCCGAGAGCACACCTTAAAAATAACAAGTAGGAAGCCTGCAGCAGAACAGGCAGTTACAGTAATTTACTCTTTTGCGGTAGCAAAGAAAACAATATGCAGTTCTACGTTCGGTTGCCTAACGGCGATTTCAACGGTTTCTTTTGGGCTTATTTTCCAGTATTTTAGGGAACTTTCTCATCAGGTCCACCGCGCAGCCAGACTTCCAGCACCTCAGGAGGTGCTAAGTAAATACGTGGCCAAAATCGCCGTTTGGCACCCGAAGAAGATAAAACTTTCCCTGCAGCCGAGCGGTCTGGTGACGGGGCTGAGGCACCAGCCAGGCATCCGTGCCACCGACACACACAGCCTGCCGGGGGCACATCCTCCCCGCACGGACGTGACCGGCCGCGCCGAAGCGCGGCTCCGCCGGACGGTGCGCGTTTGCCGAGACGGCGGCGGGGAGGCAGGGAGGGAGAGAGGCGGGGAGGGAGGCAGGGAAGGAGGGAGGCAGGGAGCGAGGGGGGGACGAGCGGGCGGCGAGCCCCGCGCCGCGCCGCGGCCCCCTGCGCTCTGCGGCCCCACTCACTTTGTAGAAGATCATCTTGAGGGTGCCGTAGAAGCCCATGGCGTCGGCGCGCTTCCCCCTGCGCGCCCGGCGGCCGGGCAGGCGCTGGCAGTACAGCCCCTTCTCCGGCAGGTAGGTCCCCGCCTCCCGCCCCGACATGCTCGGCCGCGGCGGCGGCGGGCACCCGCGGGGCGGCTCGGCC
>VXAL01015553.1:218626-249821 GCA_013399475.1 Chauna torquata
GGCCCCCCCGGCCCCCGCCCGCTCCCTGCCCGGGCAGGCGGCCCTCGGGCGGCACCGAGCCAGCGCCGCTCGGCCTCCAGCCCCGCGCAGGGTTCTCCCCTGCATCTCAGCGCAAGCCCCAGGTAATCACTTGTTAAGGAACGCTCCTTTTCCAGCCCTTTCCTACTCGGTGCACACCCACAAATCTGCTCGATTCACCCTTACGCGTATATTCAAGGGCACCGGAGTTCCTGACATGCGGTTGGGCTCTCAGGCAGATACCTGCAACCAGCACAGCAGCGAGGCAGGATTGGGTGGTTTTTTGTTTTTTTTTTAGTTTCTATACAGCCAGCTGAAATGAGACACTCCAGCTTCTGCAGTTTTTCCTTGGCCTGTTTGTTTGTTTCTGCAAAGTTTTCTGCCTGAGTAGTAACAAAAGCAGCACAGAGCATCCCCAGAACATGATCTGAAGCCGCAACATTCGCCTGTAATTTTCCCTGGGAGCAGCGGGAACCGGAGGTGCTCAGCAGCCCTCCAGACTGATGCACTCGCGCAGAAGCAAACACGTAGCCCGTTCCCGCTGGCCTAAGAGGAAACCATCTTTTCCCTATCATGCAAAGTAGTATGAAAAAAGTACAGAAAAGAACACGCATCTTCAGAAGAGGAACTGCTTTCTGCAAGACCCTTCAGCTTCCCCATTAGTACTTTAAAATTCTCCTCTTCATTATTACTTTACGATAGCTGAGTGCGCTCACTAGGAGCTAGCACATAGACCAGGTGAGATCACTGCACCACACAGCACACAAGATAGTGCTTCTGCACAGTTTTACCATCTCCCACTCGCTCCTTCCCATCTCCCAGCGAAAATGGCTCTGCCCATCAAATCTCGGCATTTATGCCATTATCCATTAAACTGCAGTGCTGTATATTTTATGAGAACAAAATGGTCTTGAGTTGACTTCATACCTCAGCTACGAAGAGAGCTGTACATATCCCTGGAGACTATTACTGTCTTCCTTTGCTAGCACATCACATGCAAAAGGGAAGGGAAAAAACACAGGCTGCGTATATACATTAAATAATCACAGGAAGCAAATTAATACCCAAATCATCAGAGTACGAAAGAAGTCGAACGTTATCGCTGTGGGGATTTAAAAGTACTTTATATACATGCATGCATAATGCACCCTGTAACGTTCCTGGCTGTCCCTGCCCCTTCCCCAGCCTGTGAGCGCGCTCGACGCGGAGGGGTGACAGCGGCTGCGTCCCAGCGGGCGCCGGCAGGAAATCCCTGGGGATCAGCCTCTCCCCAGCCCAAAGACAAGTGTAACCTGACAGCATAACTGGATTTCTCTTTTGAACAAGATGTGCTTCAGAGTAAGCAGTCAATGAGTTGAATAATAATTAGAAATTACTATTTTCCTCTCTTTTGGAGTATTACTATTGCCGATTCCTTCTCTTCTGATAATGATTGGCAGATATTCTCTCATGGTTAAAAAAAAAAAATCACTGACAACTGTTAATCTGTTCACCTCAGTCAGGACCCGTGCAGTAAACCCAACATCCACTTGTTAGTGGTGGAAAACTTGGTATATCAGATATTTAAGCGCACAAGAGGTTTCGCATTCTTCCTAATTTTAGATACAGATACCACTGACAGATTTTGACATTTTAATGGTGACTTACTTTCTTCTAGCAGTCTACCTTTCTCAGAGCAAAAGACAAAAACTGCATATGGATCTCACTTATTTAATGTTTTTCTCTACAGCGTAACCACTCTGCAAATAAAAACTTCAGGCAGAGAGTGCGATTCAAAACTGAGAGAGTCTCTGGGTAGCAGCAGGATTCCAGTGGGGCATCTGCTCTTCCCCCAAACGCCTAGCTGTCGCCTGGGCTCTCTGCAGTCGATGGAGAGGAAGATGCTCCTCCAGGGGCAAAGGGCACCTCCTGTTTGGTTCCCACTCCCCATTTCTCTCTAGAAATGGCTTTCTTGCCCTCCCTTGACTTTGAGATTCCCCCACCCTTGGCAAAGCTCAGTGTCATGAAAACACCATGTAAGAAAGAGCATGAGAAATGATTTAAGACCTTGCATATGTAGGGGGGAACGGACAAAACTGCAAAGACTGAGCAGTGCTGCAGGTCACGCAACTTTTCTTTGCATCTTCCTGAAAAATATAATGGTGGACAAATAAGCCCCTGACTCCTCAGATACTTCTGAGAGCCCAACAGCAAGTAGCAGAGATGATGCATCCATTTATAACTTCACTGACATTTGCAATAATCTTTACTGCAGTAACTTAATATGCTCTAAGCATACTTAATGGTATCAAGTAAATGCTCATCACAAATTAACATACATTGAGGCAGACTACAGCTTATAAAACGATTTTAAGAGAAAAGCAAAAGTTGCTGTGTTTCCCTATTTCATATGTATTCAATTTCAAAGGTTGGTTTTATTTTGTTTTAGCTGAAGATAATTGTGGTTTTAAAAACTTGAAAAATCAGCATGTAATTCATGACATTTAGAAAAATGTCTACACCAAAATTACATAGTTTCCAGTGGACACAAGTCCAATCTTATTTCCCGTCAGTACTGCCAGCTCTTAATTAATAAAAATTCACATCATCCAATTCTTTTCCTGTTGGCAACATTTCTAGCACCTTTACCAGTTTGTCATGTGGCATGCTGTAATTAAGACCGTCTATTACTTCTAATGAAAGACTAGAATGAATTACAGAAATCACCCGCAGAGCTATATAATCCCCAGAAGAAGGGAGATTACAGTGCAACAGACCAAAGAAACAACATTCCTGTTTTTTTTTTGGTTGGAGAAACATTTTGGCGTGAAGGGGCCAAAGGATGGTCTGGCTGCAGCAATGGACAGTCAGCATTTTGGAAGCACACTGGTGCTTAAACCAGGGAACACAAAACACGCCTGCGTGCGTAATTGGCATTTCACATACACATATGCGCCTTATGAGCATAATGTGTGCAGGAGGAACTGTGGAGCAATATGGTTTGGTATCTCCATTAATATTGGTAAATGCATCACTCAAGACGGTGCCAGAAGGGATTCTGTGTACTCTGCACATTTAGCAGACATTTAGCAGACTGCCTCCTTTAGAGACATTTCAGAGGGATTTTTCTGTGGTGTCTAATAGGATTGCTTTTTTTTTTTTTTTTCCTTCTTTTCCTCACCCAGGAAAGCAAATGCCCTAATCAAGTGGGGCTGAATCCTTGCCTGCATACGATTTAGCCCAGAGACAGCAACGAAGACCCAAGGAAGGAGAGTCAGGCTCAGTTATTTTTCCCTTTTTCAAATTTGGACCAGCCTATGTTTTAAACACTTCCCTTCTGCTCCGTAATCGAGTTAGGGCAGCTGCAGCACTCAGCGCTTTGTCTGCTATATTTGACCTCTCCATCCGACCACATACTTCATTTAATTTGCCAAATGCTCCCATTCAGGCAAGAATCTGGCCCCACGGAGAGGTACTTCTGCCATCTGCTTTAGACATTTAACTGCAGCTTCAGCTCTTAAATGTAGGTGTGCTAAACTAAGCTCCCCATTCAGTCAACGAGAAAGGCAGATGCTAGAGTCCGACTTGTGTGAACTCCTGGAAGAGGAGGAAAAAACCCCATCCTATAACAAGTATTAAACATATCACCAAGTAACTCAAGGCAGGCCTTTCCTCTACAAAAGGGCACTGCTATTGTTGTCACATCTTTGCTTTTTTTGAATGCCTTAGGAAACAAACCCCTGGGATCTCGGAAAGCCCGTGTTTTCATGGTTTCTCCCAGTTTGGCTCAGGCCAGGCAGTGACCTTAAGGCTGTTGTCACTGATTTAAGATTCACTAGCGTGCATGCTAGGTGCCAAGCGGGAGCCATTTCATGAGTAAACTCCACACCTGCGGGCAGGGTGAGAGAGAAGTTTTAGGACGCTGGTCAGTTGAGGAAAAGTGGTATCTGAACAACAGGGAAGGCTGAAGGTGCAGCGTAGGCTTATGGTGCGGCTCACCACACCGGTGTCACCAGGCGTTTGTGTAGAATATGCGATTACAGTAACGACGTGACAGAATGGACTTAGAGAAATGAATTTAAGTGCACAAGTTTGAGATTAACAGCCATCACCCTGAGCACGAAGGAGGAAGGAAACGTACCTCGGCTCCCTGGAATGCAGTTTAGATGGAGGCATTTGTAATCAATTTACTTGTAATTTCAGCAGGAGGCTCAGCAAGGCCCACGCCAGCATGTTTTCCTCAGTATAGTTACAGACAGAAATTTAAGCTTATGATCTCATGTCATACAAGTCAAACAATCCTGCTTTATTGCATTGCAACATGTACTGACCACGAGATTACTGATCAATAACACATGCTTGCGGAATTGAGGGACTTGAAGTTTGGGATGAAGGAAGGAGGTACTGCTGTAAATTGCACAGTCTTCAAAGGCTTACTTGAATGCAGTGGCGAAGACATCACGAAGTATGATAGGTGTTACTAAATTGTTTTACTAATTGTATAATGTTTCCTGGCAAAGTATCTTGAAGACTGCTTTCAAACTGAAATTTTCCACATGTTGTTATTCTTTAATTCCATGCAAAGTAAGGTACTGTAGGTTAACAAAATCGTAAACAGCCTTTAAAGTCCTCCTCCCACCCCAGGAAGGAAAAAGGCACAGATAGCAACTGAATATTAGATTAATATTAATAAATCCTGATTTTATGAGAATAGTATGAACTTTATAAATACCGCTTTCAAAGGTATGTGTCTGTAGCAGAGATTTCCCATAAACCATTTCCTTTTAACATTTGCCCTTAAAAATAATTTAAGTTTTAAATCAACTGTGATAGGATTCAAAAGGCGTGCTAGTTAATAGCCACAAAAATAGCTTTGAGAATGATTTACACATGAAGTGTACAGAACAGACTTCATTAGATATTTAGAATAAACTTCAAATTATGTTTCAGGAACAGGGAGACTGCAAAGACAGGCATAATGTAATACGGCATCCCCATGTCTCCAGCAGAGCGGAACTCCCCTCCAAAGGTCATTTTTCCTGTCCTCTGTGTTGGTTGCCCGTAGTCGGGCACAGAAATTGAAACATCCGCTTAGATTATTTGAAAGGACCACAGCCGCAGCTGTTGCACACCCATTTACCGGGGGACAGTTGCACGCGCTGTTTCTTGGTGGCAACACCAGCTGAAAGATGTCCCAGTCTCACCTGCTCGTTCCTCTCCCTGCAAGGCACTCACCCTTATTTCTGCAGGCACAAACGTCTGTAGAAGTGCTTTGTGAACCAGATTAGTAAACTGAGAAAGGCTGAGGGGAGATAGTTTTAAGCTGCTTCCTTTTTTTTTTTTTGTAAACCTGCTATTACTGGTTTAATTTTCCACCATGTCCTCACGAACAACCGAGCCAACAGAAGCAGACGAGCAACACACAGAAAGGGCATAAACTTATTGAGCCAACTACACCACACAGAAAAGGCATGTGGAGCTGTGACCCGAGCGTCCCACGCTGGGACCATAAGCCTATTATTTACACCTAGAGGCATTACTCCTGGCCACAGCTCGACGTGCGTTTAAGCCAGCACAGCCGCTGAAAACAAGCGGTCCCCGTACCCGTGGCCGCCCTCGGCCATCCATTTCCACGCTGGCACCACCTTCGCAGGTGTGCCATCCCAGCAGCCGCCGTATGGCTGCGGGGTGAACCGGGGTGACAGCTGACCTAGGAGCTGCCCCACAGCCGGGGCAGAGTGCCCACCTCCCTCGCTGCCTGGCCACAGCGACGTCTGGCCCCCACGGCGAGGGGGTACAGACCACCCTCCTGGTTCCTTCCCCCAAGCCCCCCAGAAGAGCTACAGCAGATGTTTGCCAAACTGCAGCCTTAGGTGAGAAGGTAAGGAACTGTGGTTCAGGCTTTGTCCTCCCTGCCATAGGGACTGCATTATTACCACGGAGCAACTTAGTTGCACTGAAAAACATACTTCAGCCTCTGTCAAATAAAAATGGACACAAAAGCATTAGGGTTTCACCATAAAACAAGTACAATGAGGTGAACCACAGGCTGGGGGTATAATGTCAACCTTCCTTAAACATGTCATGTTAAAACTCCAGGGACCTTGTCTCATTAGAACTGTACATTATTTCACTGGAAAACAAAACAAGACATTTTCTTCCCAAAGCCTTTTTTTTCCTTGTTAAAGAAAAAGATAAGTGAAAACAAAAATATCAGTGGAGCTAGGCTTCATATTGCTTCTAACCCCCTGCGACAGTAACCACTTGGAGCTTACCTACACAGAAGTCTTGTATGGTTTGTTTTAAAACTCGCAATACCATCACATAATAAAGATTTTTTTGTAATGCATATTGTAAGGAGCAGATTTAAGGTCACTAATGCAACCTGCACTTTCACGTATTCGACTGCTTTCTGTGCAACAGGGACATTATGAGTTGCTTTCTTGTGTTTGGTCTCTACAGAGCATTAGTACATTATTCGTTTTTCAAAGGAAGAAGGAGATATTACATATAATGCATCTTGCAAAACATTCGCTAATGGCAGCAGATCTTCTTAAGAACTGCATCTTCATTCATTGTACTCCTATTAAAGTTAACTGTAATCTATTTATTATATCATTAAACTTAATATATTGTAAGATGAATTCTATTTATAGATGCAGTAATAGCTGTGCTAATCACTCAAGTTCACATTGAACTGGGTTGTGCCTCTGAGACGCAGCCGCAGTTGCTTCAGAGAGCAGAAGCAGGCAGCCAAAGCCCAGCCAGCCGGGCGCAACGCTGCCCGGGGTGGCTGGCACCGCGCGTCCCCTGCCCCTCCGCTGGGATCCCCACGCGCCACGGAGAACGAGGGTGTGAGCCACACCTGAGCAGCCGGCGGCCACCCGGGCACAGGGCATCCAGCTTGGGCACTACGAAGGTAGCAGTCCGTGCCTGACTCTTTGGGCTTTCCTGTGGTCATTTAGTAAAATATCCCTCCCGGGCTCCATTTTTAATAATTTTATATTACTGTTATAATCATCTCACAGATTCTGCCTGTGCCGAATGCTCCAGATGTAGTTCATAAAGTTAGAAAAACACATGCTTGAGACTTATTAAATCCTACCTCCTATGCACGAAGCACAAGCCCTTCTTGCTGATAAATGCATGACAACCACAATGCTTAAAAAAATATATATATATATACACACACACATACAGGGATCAGTTCCTTTTTTCAACATTTCAACCACTGAACTGGGTTGGTTTTGTTTGTTTATATTGACAAGAATGTTTCCAAATTAATGAAATGTGCATTTCTGTCTTTGAACACCAGTGGTGAAACTGTTTTCACTCAAATATGAGCAGGTTGGGAAATCAGCTTTGTACAGAAAAAGAAAGGCCTGCTTGGTCTTGGAGGGATTTCCAAAAAAGTCTGTGCTTTCCACAGAATGCAAATAGAGCATTGGTATCTGCTGCCTGTTGTCTGATAAGTTTTTATTTTCTTTGGAGATAGCTTAATTTTGATTGCCAAGGGAAGTGCTTGTTTATCTGGCATAATGTACAGAAATCTATTTACAAAACAGTTTCTGTCCCTCATCTCTGGTCCACGAGAATGATAAGGGGGTTAGTGGTGAGCCCTTGGGCTACAGACTGAAGAATTCCTGGAATTACAGATTATACCAGAGGGATTTAGGAAGAATTTGAGGAATAAACTGTTAAAAATGTCAAATTTATTTTCCTAACTGTATTACCTAAAGAGTATAAAGGTTATAAAACCAAACATTCAAGAGAGTTTGTGATGACAGATGTAAGATACTTTCACTCCTAAAAAGCTGCTTACCAAGACAGCCCTGTGCACGGTGCATACTAAATAAGACACAGAACCTGCGGAAAAGTGCTGGATTCATTTAAGGTATCTTCTTGTTACCACTTGTGCACGTGCCTCAAGTTTGCAAAGGCAAACCTGCGAATGTTTTTGGCATGGCATCCTGCAGGATTTCATAACATAAAAGGGAATTTAGTTTTCCCCCATATCGTCTGGCATCAGGGACTCCCCGTTCAGTTTGCAGCAGTGTGGAACAGCTTGAGCCTCCACCTTATCCACCAGGTAGCCAGTAGCGAGGACTAGGGCAGGATGCCACCCTCTTCCCCATTTTACGTGCAGGGCTTTAACCTCTCGATGCTCCCAGCCTGTTTTCTTTGCTCCCCAGATGGATGTGCTTCCCGGAGCCAGGGACACCGGGCATCTCCCCTCCACACGGCTCCCTGCCCCAGCTTTCCTGCCTGCCAGCCCCCCGCCTGCCTCCCCTGCACAACACCAGCCCCAGGCTCCTCAGCTCCCCGGCCCTCGGCTCCTCGCATCAATCCCCTGGCCCAGCAGCACCCAATTTGTGTTCTCCCTCCTGCCTGCTCCCACAGCATCTCAGTCTAAGGCAACTGACTGTCCCACCTTTGTTACTCCTCTCCTTTCCCATCCTCTTCTATGTTTCTTCCTTCCCAGGAGAACAGGGGAAACGTTCCTATACAACATCCAAGTATCAACAAGGGGGTGCCTGGGCTGCAGGACACAGGATATCTGGCTTTTTTCCTGTACTTGGCCACATCTTCTGCGGAGCAGCTGGTAGTAGCCCCTACGGTGAGCTTTGCCCCACTGCCTTTGGCTACAGCATTGCCGGGTGAGTCCAGGGGAAGGGTGGAGGTCAGTCTGGCCAGCATCCTGACCTGGTCAGACACAGGTCCCTCACAGCCTGAAGCACCTCTGGTACATGTCAATGGTTGTTTTCCTATACACACCTGTGGACACCCACTGTGCCCTACTGGTAAGCATCAGCAGTGTTTAAAAAAGGGGACAACCACATGTTGCACCTGCTTGAGCCAACATCTTTTCACTCCACTGCCCGTGTCTATGGCAGAGCACAGAAAAGGGGATTTACTCACCTTCCCTGTGGCCTCCTGAAGCACGGCCACGACAACTCGGGGGGCCCTCCCCGAGT
The DNA here is from genome assembly GCA_013399475.1 of Chauna torquata. Lineage (NCBI taxonomy): Eukaryota > Metazoa > Chordata > Aves > Anseriformes > Anhimidae > Chauna > Chauna torquata. Next base: position 227,599 of record VXAL01015553.1, read on the forward strand.
TGGTTTCTTGCCCTGAGTGCATTCTTTGGGCCGTGGGGGAATCAATGCCAAACCTTTGCACAACAGAAAGGCATGCCAAGCATGCTGGGGTCACACCAGGCTCTTTGAAGCCTCCCTAACCCACTGTCATTAACCTTACGCTGTGCAATTTTGCATCAAAAGGGAGCTAGCAAGCTAGGAAACCTGCCCAATCTAAACAAACTCTTCCTCGAACAGGTGCTTCGAGTCTGGAAACCAGATAGCACACTTGTCTGCCTCTACAAGAAATGCAGCACTGCATAATTAAGGGTAAGCAGTCCCTCATCCAGAACAGAGGGTTGAGAATTTTTAAGCAATTTTTTTTTTTTGCACTGAATCTAGCATTATTTAAGTAAGATTAGGGATACATATCTCTAATACAGTCAAGCCCAGAACAGGTATTGATATTAGAAATCTCTCATAAGTGCAAAAGGTATGAAATTAGGTGGCATGTTTCATGGTGTTTTAAAGATATTTTCAAAAGTGCTACCAAGGTAAAGCCTAAGAACTACAGCAGATAAAGAAAAATGCCCATAGCTTGGCACTGTGGTCCAAGCTTCTCTTGGAAAATCATTGTCTTCAGTAAAAGCTATAATATTTATACTTGAATAAAAAAAATTGCAACTCAACAAAACTGTTTCTACCATCAAGGGAAACCACATACTGTAATCTCTACACATCTACAGACTTCACATATTTAACCATTTCTCCAAAACTTTTGACAACTTGCCAGGTCAGCGTAATGCAATTGACGAGCTCCCTAAACCAAATCCATTCACTGTCGAATAAACAGCAAGTCAGTTATCTAAATTCCTGGGTTTTGAAACTTATAATTTCTTTATTTATAGACAGAATGGAGTAAATTAGAGATTTCAGTAATATTTCGCTTTCATTTGTAACCACAAAATTAGATGGCAACCACGGTTTTAAAATCTGTAATGTTATGGAGACACTTAGTATTTCTTAAATCCAATTACTGAAGCAAATGTAGCCCATCTAATGTTACTCAGTTAACGGAAAAGGAAACGAAAGGAACTACTGAAATACTACAAAGCAAAATGTCTAGGAATAGTCCAAGCCACCAATGTGGTAGGCTGCATGGGGGAAGCTTATTCTTTGCATCTTAAACTATTTTAATATTCTAGAAAGATTTCTATTTGAAATTAGTACACGAGGAGGGATTAAAGATGCTGCAAAGCCTGTGCAAACGTACATCCTAATTCATATTCCTTCTCTTTTACTGAAAGCAATTGCTAAAAGCATGTTATTAGCTATAAGATTGCTAAAGTTGTGCCAGAGATGTTCTGTGACCAAACTCTAGGGGTTTTTGCCCACTTTATTATCATATTCCATCTCTAATATTCAATCAACACCAAACTGGTTTACGTATGTCAACCTTTCTCACAGAATTGGAAAAAGAAATCCTGCTATACACGTCATATGCCTGCTGAAATTACAGGGAAAGACTGAATGGAAGTGGAAAAGGGAAGCGGGAGGGAGAAGCATGAGAACACCAGTCTGCAGTTTGCTATTTAGCAGAAGTCTCTGTTTTCTGATCAGAAAGTTGGCGAAATCTCAACACAGAGTACTGTTAGGGTCTTTGGAATTTAATGTCTTCAACGTGAGCTTCACATGTCGTGTTGTTCAATCTCTTTCATCTAATTCATACGCAGAACAAACTAGTGCCTTGAAAATCAGCCAGATCTGAATAACCTCCATTTTACTGTCTACATCCAGCAAAATGTGCTACAGGCCACTGACCAAATCATTTACATATCAACCTAAATTTAAATCTCTATACAACTACTTAAATATAGTCCTGATCTGCTTGTGAGCTGAATTCCCCCTTGGGACAAAATCTGAAAGCGTTCACTTTTGTCCCTTTTAAAATCACAGACAATGTTTAGGAATATTTGATTCAAAGCAAAATTCTGGGAAGAATTCACTTCCTGCTTGTATAAATATATTTCCCCATAAAAATTTGATAAAAACAGCCTTAATAGAATACTATTCAAAAGCATGAATGAGGTTGTAAAGTGATTTAAATTGGCAAGAACAAAGTTTAAATACACTTCTTCCCCACTAACTGTCCACAGCTTTTTTCACGGCCTGCAGGGACAGGCATGACTCATGCCTATGCTGTTCTTCAAATGCTCTATTTTAAAATGCAGATTTTTTCCACTGGTCTATTGTGCTCTACAAGTAACTGCAAACTGAAAGAGACTAAAATTAGAAGACAGACCACTATCGCCAGAGGGATTAGAAACTCCTAGGCTGTGTTGATTCAAAAAGCCAAATTGGTTGACCAATGAGGGAATCTTCTACGTTCGTTCCTGCTAGAATTCTGGCAAACTTTATTCAAAGTCTCTCCTGGCCACAAATTATTTGAAATCCATGTGTTTAGGAACAGAGGGTGGTCTCGAGGTTTGCATGTAACATTGCACTGAGTAATCCTCTTATTTTCTGGTATGCAAGACAAAGAAAAATGAAGGTGTTCACTCTGACCTAAGTCAATCATCACAAGAACGCTACCTGATCGCAAGTCATCTGGCCAAGGTTTTGTGGTGGTTTTTTGTTGTTGTTGTTGTTTTTTTCCTCTGGTTTTAAACCAACAAGTAAAGCAACATTCTTTTTATGTGCCTTATGAAAAGTCTGCTAATTTTTACCGATTCTGATTAACATAAAGTAAGTTTGGTAGAAAGCTAATTTAAGAAGTAATCAGTCAGCCTTGAGTTTAGACTGAGCAATCAACCTGCCAAAGACACTACAGAAGACACTAATCTTCCCTGTAATTTAGAGCAACATTTTAGGTACTGCAGACTACTAGGTTAAAAGCTAGAACAATAAGATAACTTCCAACTTAAGACAGGGATGTCAGTCTCCTTTATCAGTACAGTCCTTCAAAGAGCCCTCTGAAATTCTCTTCCTTTTAGACAGACAACCCTCTAATTTGTGGCAAGCTGTGTGGGCTACTTAATAGTCAGAAGTCACCATAGAGCTGCTATCAGAGTAGTATCTTGATAACCAGGAAAATGTGGGTAGGCTTTGTGCTTTTGTATAAAAGGAAAAAAATGCTAAGTACTTAATTTGCCATGTCACAGAGGACAATCAAATGCCTCTTACCAGGTGAGGATACCAAGAAGCAAGAACAATTATGCTGAATGGAATTTGTTCACTTCCCTGTTGATGATAACTATTTACATTGCTACATCACATGCATCTAGCTGAAGAACAGATTTTCACCAGTGGACAGCTGGCAGTTGTGTTGCACTGAAAAGAGCTGGAGAAATGTGAGCAGTGAGCTGGAATAGCTGTTCAGTATTACACACTAAATGTGGGAAAGAGAAAAGAGGAAGAGTCAGCGCAGAGTCTACATTGATCTAAAACACAGGTCGGCAGTTCCAAGACACTGAAAATCCAATTCATCTCCCATTTCCAACTTTCAGGGGACATCCGTTATAATCTGAAAGGTATCTGTTTTGAAGAGATGTGATTCTTAAGCAGTTCTCTAAGCAGAGGCAGGGTACACCAAGGTTAATGAGATGGCTGTAGCAAAGGAAATCTCATCTCAGAAGGAAAACAACGTAAGAAAAACATTCTCAGTCAATGACAGTGCCCCCCCCCCCCCCCAAAAAAAAGACAACATACTTTTTTTTGTTGCAGTAGAAAGCAGAACTCTAACAAGTTTAACAGATGCCCAAGAAAGACATAAGAAAACCAGGACAGCAGCCTAAGGAATAGTTATACAGGCTGTGAGAACAACTAGCAGGTTGAATCCAAGCCTAGCTCCTTGAAAGCTATTTTCTTTATCTGTGTCTGGCAGTTAGTACTTGTCTAGTTTTATCTCTACCTAAATAAGCAAGTAAGCAAGCGAAGTATCTTCAACTTCCGAGGAGAGCTTGTGCTCAAGGATACGCAACACCTACAGAAATCCCAACGAGTGGTTCAAATGAAGTTAATCTTTTCTCTCTGCTCAGGTATTCTACCTGTTCCTCTGCAGCTAAATCTATCGTCAGATTAAGCAGGCTGATCTCCAAACAAGACCCTGCAATGCAATCAGCCAGCTGATAGTGTCAGGAAGTGTTTTGAGGGTAGTTTGAAATTAGATGGACAAAGGCTGTTGCAGTAACACCCAGCTGGGCCCATCACGGCTCTGTCTTACACTCTGTAACAGAAGTTTGAACAGCAGTGTCTACATCGGAACAAATCTGGTCCTGCCCAATGAAAACTCCAGCCTGAAAGAATTTATCAACTGATTCCTTCCAGACAACACAAGAATTTCAGGAATGCAAGTTCTTTTTACCTGTGACAGATCTTTCTAAACCATCTACCAGTTCTTCCAGCCCTTATCTCCCCAAAACAAAATCACCATTCTCAGAAATACTCTGGAAAAGCATATGGGGAAGAATAAATTTCCCAGCACTCAGATGTAAAGCACCAAGCACCCCCTACCCCAGTATTATAGTCTTCAAAATGTTTTTAGATGAAAGGAAAAGGAGGAGCAGCTTGCAGTAGTTACCATATAATGCAATTATAAAACCTTTTATCTGTATGGATGCCAGTACTGAATTGCATTATTCTGTTCGAGGTCTTTGGAACTGAGGTGAGAATATTATCTTGATCTGCATTAAACTAATAACAGAATTGAGTATATTTGCTTCTTAGTGTTAAACTAATTTTAAGAAGCTCCTAATACGTTTGTTAGCACTTTTTGGGAGTGATCTCGAAGCTGGAAAAGAAGAGGACAGATAGCTCAATGTGTATAATAAGAGCTTGTGAAATAGCATCAATATTCCTTGTAATAAGATCACCCGTTCAAAGTAAGAACAGCTTAGAGACATGGGAGAGATCCCAGCTCACTGGGACCAAATGGAATAAGAGGCCCACAGGCTGAGGGTTTAACTAACCTAGAGCAGCAAAGGACTAAAACTTGGCTGGGAGTCAGACTGTTTCATGTTGTCATTTCCAACGTTGGGTTGTAAAGAAACCCTAGGGCAATGGCTGGGAACTGCAAGTCTACAAGCGCACATTCTCCATATTAATGCCCCTAATACAGACCAAAAAGGATGACTTTGTACTACATCAGAAAAAAACTGCAGTAGATAGGGAAAGAATCCTTTAGAAGGGGATGTTACTGCTATTTTCCTACTTTAAAACCCATTTTCAAAGCTAAGGGAAGATGACAATAGACAACCAAACATGTTCTACATCAAGAACAATCCTAGAGCAGAGGTACCAGAGTTACCGTCTACTCCAGAAACATTCCTCATGCCAACCACTATCTCCTAATGAAATACCCACATCCCTCTACAGATATTCTTCATTGTTAAAACAGGGATCGAGTGTACCTTTTGTAAACAAAATAGTCAAAATCAACTCTTGACATGGAAAGCCATGGGTAGAATCATAGAATCACAAGGTTGGAAAGGACCTACAAGATCATCCAGTCCAACCATCACCCTATCACCAATACTACCCACTAAGCTACTAAATCATGTCTTGCAGCATCTTGTCCAGGTGCTTCTTGAACACCGCGAGGGTCGGTGACTCCACCACCTCCCTGGTCAGGCCGTTCCAGTGCCTGACCACTTTCTGAGAGAAAAAGTTTTTCCTGATATCTAATCTAAATTTCCCCAGGCGCAACTTGCGGCCATTGCCTCGAGTCCTATCACTAGTTATCTGGAAGAAGAGGCCGACCCCCTCCTCATCACAACCTCCCTTCAGGCAGTTGTAGAGTGCAATGAGGTCTCCCCTGAGCCTCCTCTTCTCCAGACTAAACAATCCCAGCTCCCTCAGCCGCTCCTCATAAGGCTTGTGTTCCATACCCCTCACCAGTTTCGTTGCCCTTCTCTGGACACGTTCCAGGGCGTCGATGTCTTTCTTGTAGTGAGGGGCCCAAAACTGAACACAGTACTCGAGGTGCGGCCTCACCAAAGCTGAGTACAGGGGGATGATCACCTCCCTGCTCCTGCTGGCCACACTGTTTCTAATACAGGCCAGGATGCCATTGGCCTTCTTGGCCACTTGAGCACACTGCTGGCTCATGTTCAGCCTGGCATCGATCAACACTCCCAGGTCCCTTTCCTCATCGCTGTCTTCTAGCCACTCTGCCCCAAGCCTATAGCGTTGCATGGGGTTATTGTGGCCAAAGTGCAGGACCCGGCACTTGGCCTTGTTAAACCTCATCCCGTTCACCTCAGCCCAGCAGCCCAGCCTATCCAGATCCCTCTGAAGGGCCATCCGACCCTCAAGCAGATCGACACTACCTCCCAACTTGGTGTCGTCTGCAAACTTACTGAGGGTGCACTCAATCCCCTCATCTAGGTCATCAATAAAGATATTAAACAAGATAGACCCCAGTACCGACCCCTGGGGGACACCACTCATAACGGGACGCCAGCTGGACTTAACCCGCTGGGCACGGCCCTCCAGCCAGTTCTTTACCCAGAGAAGAGTATATCCTCTTCTGGAGATGACTCTACCAGAATTTGATGTTATGATTCCCTCCTTAATCTATTTCAGTCAGTGAGCTAAGCTGGTTTATAAAACTACATATAGTAGCAGATCTTTGGCAATAAATGCATTTTTTTCCTCAAACAGGCTAGAAAGTGATGACATGAGCAGCTTAACTGGCAGATCTGAAACAGCAGCAGAAGTCTGTTGGCAGGATGCACAATACCTGGAAGTAGCCTGAAGGGTGGCAGTTTATTCAGCCAGCATAGCTGGGTTGGAAGATGACATGTTCACAGTACCAACTGGTCAGACTCGCAGGAGCCAAAAAATACACTTGGTTCTCTATTGGTAGGATAAGTGATCTGAGTTAATTGGGAACTCACGGTACTGCCGAATTTGAACCCAGAGCTCATAAGCCCATATACCTGCTGCTTTAACCATCAAAACCTTTTCTGTCCTGAATCTGATATCTACAGAATGGCATACTTAACTTTAAAGGGTGGTTTTCTTTGAGAAAGGTCTGAAGGCAAATGACTTAATCCAACAGCAAAAGATGTATAGGAAAGTACAATTGTGGTTGCTACACATTGCTGTAGTTACAGGACCTATTTCTCCTGTATTGGCAGTTCCCTTCCCAGCTCATTCATACACACAAAAATCTATTGTGTGACAGGGCAGGCCAAGTCATCTGTTCCACAAGTGCTTTGAACAAATAGATACACAGATAACATTACTAAAACACATTTCATTTATTCAGTTCAAAAGGCAACGTAGCTGAGTAAATAAGTCTTTGGTCTACTCATCCTTTTTTTTTTTTTTTTAAAGGAGTCCTGAGTTCTGTTTCTAGTGCCACTACATGTGTCTTGGTGCAACATTTCTTGGCTCTGTGAAGAGAAAATTATAACAACCTATTCACAGGATAGATATACAAGAGGCCTAAGCTCTGTTAAGAATTACATATTAGTAAATACATGGAGTCAGCTCTTAGACAGCTAACAGCAACCAGCTGCAGTAAAGACTTGCTTTCAATTTACGAGACAGGCTAGAGAAGCAGTGAGAAACACCAGCACATGGTTTAACACACACTAGCAGCTGAAGTACAAACTTTTCAGAGTCCCTGGATACATGTTTGGGCTACCCATATGTTCTGAAGCCCACACCACAATGACTTCCCTCCTATTGTTCAGGCCAAATAAGTGAAGCTCGCACTTCCATTCTGCAGGTATCAAATGATACCTCAGAGAAACGAAGTCTAGTAACTTTTTACTGATTTGCTTTGGAGGTGTTTTTGGTTTCATCAGATGGAAAGGTTTTCCATCAAGATCTAAGTCGTTCTGCTCAGATATTATTCATAACATGCATTTGCACCAACATAGAAGTTTCAACTTTCAAAACTAACTGATTCTTGTTAAGGAAGATATGTACTCCAAACTCATTGACGAAATACCTACAAGTTTCAAATCACACACAGACCTTGTACTGCTGCACCAACTTACAAGATGATTTTACTACAGGGGCTTTTCTCCTGCTAGACTGATGCCAGCCAAGCCTCCCTAGGACTATGACTATCCTGCACGCTGACACGGTTGCGTTACTTCTGCAGCACCCGGGGAAGCAGCTCCCACCTTGCCCCAGGTGCTAACAGGCTTGCCTCAGCTGTTCGCCACTGACCCTTCCCTCCACAGCCCCATCCCCAGCTAGCAAAGCTGCTCTCATGCAAACACTCCTACCTAATCTGCTCCAATCAAACAAGCCAGGTTGGCAGAGCCTTACTATTTGAAAATATCCATTTCAGTTTGACAAACAACTTTGCCAGCAGATTTGAGAGGGCATTTCCCTTAAACAGAAGGGTTGCGCTGAGCTCACCCAGGCAAACAACCTACAGACTTAGACATGTGTTTATGAATGACTGCAGTGGGGTACGCTAAGCCCCTGGATTTTGCAGAGATGGAGCTGAGGAGCATCAGCATATTCTTTCCACCAGTTGTGCTGTGAGAGCAGAGCGTCCACAAACAGCTGGAAGAAATATTATCTTAAGGTGCTACAGCTTCTTGTTAAGAATGGATCTGAGCTCTTTGCCAACAAAAGTGCTCTTCTCACAGCTTAGCTGTAACCTAATGAAGGGTTTGGTTAGCACAGAAATAACAGGTAAGAAGTGGGACTCTAAAACGTAAGCCCTCATGGCTACATCAGCAGAACTGTTGTGCAAATGATCATTTCTATGAAAAGTACTTTGGCAGAAGTGATCGTATTCACAGCTTTCTTCTTTAATCAGAAAATCGGTTTGCTATCATGAAGGCATATTCACCGTCCAAGGGTTTTGCATGTAAGCATATAAGCTATCACAGATGACCTCTGAATAGATAATAAAAAATAACATGGTAGGCTACAACTTAGACCATATTTCAGTATAAAGATACCAAAAAAGATACCAAAAACTTCAACAAAGCCTAATCAGCTTTAGGACATCTACAATCTGACTTGAAGGACACGTTTAAAGTCTGTATTTGCAAGCTCTTTAAGAAATCCACTCATGTACAGAAATCTGCAGTACAAGAAAAATCCTGGGAGAGAGAGTTGAAATATACAAAAAGGTACAAAGTCAGAGACAGTACAAAGAATTTATGACCCTCTCTCTCTAACTCCTGTTTGAACACTTGATTCTCTCTCTCTTTTTTAAAGATCTGTTCGTTGGTTAATAAACACTACAGGCCAATTCTTCTTCCACCTATTTAGCAAGGCCATAATAATAAACCAATTGTGTTAAGTTGCAGCAGATATTACATGAAAGATTATTACTTACTCAAACACAGTAGGCTAATTTGATCAATCCTTTCATCAGTAAAAACATGAGCTTCTTTAAATATGGTATCTTTTCTTAAGATGACAAAGCTCCTCTTACCTCATAAAAGATTTCCTTCCATTTCAGCTGGGATCAGTTTCATACACCAAGATGTGTGCGAAAGGCAATTTATACAAATATTTTTACAAAAAATCCTTAAGATAATAATTGCAAAGTAGCTTTACAAAAAGAAAGCGACTTTACAGATAATTAGAGCTTACAATTTGATACTACAATTTGATTAAACAATACATAAGAAGTTTACCACAAAGATATATAACACAACATCAACCTCAACTAAAAATTGGAGACAGCTAACTTTTCTTGCGTTTGGAGAAGATATCGAAAGAAAACAATGCAAAAAGATATTAGCCTTACTTTTGAGTGCTGAGAGTAAACAATTTCTATACTCATTGTTAACCTGTGCCACATGAATTCAACCATTATTATTTATATCCTTTTAGTTCCAGAAACTTTTCTCACAGAACACCAGAAGCCATAAAGACAAAACAGTAACTGGGAATGCATTGAAGCAAGTAACAGGAATGTAAGTCTGAAGTGCAGTACGTGCTTTGTCATCATCTCTTCGTTATCAGTGCATAACAATTTTCTGCTATTTTCTGCAGTCTGCATTGAACAGAACACTGAAGAGTGATTATATGTCCAAACCTTAATAAAATGTCAAAATCCACTACTCCATTGTATCTGCAATTATGATGCTTTCCTCCTCCATACGGGATAGGAAAGACTACAATTTCGTATTCATGGCGTTCCAAGCACTAGGTTTTAAGTTGTGGCTTGCTGTATATAAGTTATTTGCCAACCAGAAAGGTATTATATAACCTCATATTTTAGTAAAAATAGCATTTTTGTTAATAAAAATACTGCTTCAGTTTCTAGAAGTGTTTTTTGAGTTGAAGAGTTTTAAACAGTTACTGGCTTTCACCGCAAAACAGATACTGTGGCCAACAGCTTATGTCACCTCTACGACAAAGACAAAGGGCAGCAGATTGGATTCTCTGCTGCAGTTTCAACTCTGTTCAAGTTGAAATGAGACGAGAAAAGGCCTTTGGGGAAAGAGGCTGCAAAATCTCTGTTTTGGCCTCAAAGCTTCTTCCCTTCGCCAGGGCCAAGCCTCACGCCTCCAGACTCTGGTGTCTGTCCAATGTCAATGGAGAAAGCAGCCGCACCTGACTGGGGTGGTCCTGCCTTCCTTCCAGAAGGAAGGAACCTCCATCCACCTCCTGCCCCAGGGTGCTGTCACCGCCCTTGGTGCCAGATACGAGATGGAAACGACAGGCAAACCAGACCTGCCCATCACTGGCCTCAAAGCAATGTTTGCCCTGCTCTCTCAAACCCCTGCCATGCAACAGTTTTCACAGTCAAGGTAAATCATGTCCTAAACTGCAGGCTGAAATCACCTCACCGAATTTCCATAGTGCAGACAACATCTTCTGACAAAACAGAACCAAACTTTTAACACCAATTTTTCTCTGTATTTTGGATGAACCCTCTTTTTCTCCAATGTGAATCATCACCTTGAAACTTGTTACCCAAAAGAAACAAGCTCCTCAGATAAGATGAAGTATGGTTCTCTATTTTTTTCTTTTTTAGTCATGCTACTGCCTACAGATGGTTGTTATGGGATTCTTCTCTCTATACTATGGAAAGCAGAATCACTGAGCTTGAACATCCATTGTGAAGCTGGTACACAATCTATGCTGTTCCCCTTGTAAGGGGGAACACATCAAACAGAAAACTTCTGTCAAGAATGCACAGCTAAACCTTAATGGCTGATACACAGTATTTAGTCGGCCTTTGTGCACTGACTGCTGCATAGCGGAACAGCAAATCTTACTGCAACCTTCTTGCCAGGAGAGTTAGCCCTCCTCTGAGTTAGGCTTTGATGCGTCAGAGAGGAAAGTATAATTCCTGTATTTTCTTGGGAAACAATGCAATCGTGATTGCGAGACATACTTGTCTGAATTAGGTATATAATACCAGGTCTCATAAGAGACGCTCTGAACTTCTAAAGCTTGCCTGACTGCGATAGGAGCTATTAAGGAGTCTGCTTTAATGGATAAGAAACATGACAACTCCCCACAGAGAATCAGTTGGTGCTGTGCTGGAAGGACTGAAAGTGCAGTCCTACCGTTGCGCTTGCCCTCACAGAGGCAAGAAGAAAAACATGGTTCTCAGTTAAGACTTCCAAAAATGCCTGTCCCGATCTTTGTTGAGAAATACTTGAGTTACGATCCTGGAATTCCTACACCCTTTCTGAAAGAATTTACTGCAATCAAATGGGGGAGGTTTTGGTATTCACGAACAAGTTCCCAGTGTAGGTAAAAGTGCATCTGCCACGCAAACATTCGCCACAATTTTGAATCTGGTTGCTGTGAAGAAATCCTTGAAATAGATCTTGGCGAGGCAGAAGCATCAAGTAAGCTCACCACCAAGTCAATCAGCCTGAGGACCACTGCTCCATCAGCCAGTACAGCATTCATCTTTCTGTGTTAGTACTCCTCTGAAAAATGACACACTGCACCTAGACTGTTGCCCGCCCTGTGAGACAGTTTGTTTTGTCTTAAATCCTGACAACTGGGGAGACAGAACAATAATCTCGTTGCTGCCCCTCGCCCACTCCCTTGAGGTAAAAAGGTCAACTAGCAGCCTACTGACTGGATTACCAGGGAGCACGGGTACCCACGGACCAGGTGTCACACCAAAATCCAATTTCTGCCTGGTAAACCACACCATCTGATGTACATTTTTCATCTGACTTACAGCACACGCTGAAACAGGAAATTTCTGTAACCAAAAAAAAAAAAGGTGATTCTCTTTTTCCTTTGGAAATAGCAGAACCCATGATAGCTATTACTTATAAATTCCTCATCAGACGATGTTCTCAGCTAACCAGAATAAATCTGTTATCTATCGTTTCAAGACCTCAGTGAACCATTGCACTGCAGCCAATGGAGACTGTACTCTTACTCTCCCTGGTACACACTGCTTAAACCAATACTGACCAGACTAAGTGCTTTCCATTATTCGCAGCTGACATCTGCCATGATAATTTGTCTGTCTGTTTCACACATGGGAGATACGTTTGTATTTCTCATATTGTCTTCAGAGGGAACAGGGTATTTGTTTCTTTGCACTTCCTATTTTGAATTAAGGCCATTTTCAATTCTTTATCAACATTATTCTCAGACAAGATCTTGCTCCTGATGTTATTCTCTTTGAGCATAGGCCTTCAGCCTCACTTTCCCACACCGTGTATCCATCCTGTACTTACGGTAAATCACGATATGCTGGAAAAAAAGTACCAGTTTGGTTCAGCTTTCTCTCCATACATCTGCAAAACTAATGTGAATTAGTTTTGTATTTCCTTTCTTCCTAAATAAATAAAGAATTCTGCAGTAAGCATAGAGGAAAGGCTGCAGGAACAGAAATGACTTAAACACTCACCAGTCATATGTGAAATGAGAGAACGCTAGAGATGGATCAGGATTATTCTAAACCCCTCCCTTGAAGCGACTTGATAGGAATAGGCTATAAAATTTCACTCTGAATTTTTATAAAAGATCCTTTCCATCCTTGTAATTCCAGAGACTGCTCAAGACCAGAAGCAAAACAAAAATATAGTACCTGTGACTTACACACAGCTTTACAGAATATATTTACAGTATAACATCTAAGAATTTTATTTAACCAAACTTGAGGATAGCTATTTGGTGACTGAAAAAATTAAATGGAAGAATGTGGCACCAATGTAAAATTAAAGAAGTGCATATGGCAGCAAAGTGGACTACTGCAAGGCTAGCGAGTAAAGTTACTAACCACCTTCCCTTCAGGACTTTGATATTGCGACAGGTATATGTTGCCTAGTGCTATTTCCACCTGCTGTACCTCAGGGTATACTTCTGTTTTAACAATGCACATTAAGGACCAAGATTGTGCTAATTTCCTAATTATTTTAATTTGCCTCTTACTTTTTGGAGAAGGTTTCCTAATTGAATACTAAACATAAAAAATGATTCATCACTGAAGCAACACTAAGCTCTTGACTTTGAAGCACAGCTGATAATACAGACTCCAGGGATGGAGGACTGGTCTCTTTTTTGCTGGGTAACCACTAGGTTGGCTGATTTGTCCAAACCCAACAAGGTCCACCAGCAGAGTTTTCTGCAGCAAGAATATTTGCAACGGAAGAACTGTTAAAGGCCTGTCTTCTACCACAGAAGCAGACAAAAGTGAAAAACTTCAGCAGGGCATTCTCTGTTGGCAGTGACTGACAGCTGTAGTTTCGCCCATGGTTTGTAAGCACAATGAAGCATCCAGTGCAGGAGATCAAGGAGGACCTCAGCATACCGGAGACAAAGCCACAGTGTCTGAAAACACATTGCAAAGTTTCAGAAATTTCCATCCTTCCACTGAAAACTTTGATGTGTTCTCACTACCACTCGGTTAATCCAAACTTTGATTACTCATTACATTCTGATTTCTCCACTGTTTTGTATTTCTATAGATAACTACACTATTGTTCTTTCCCTGAAGGTTTTAACAAACTTCTCCGAAACAAGTCAGTACAAAATACCATTAGTGGGACTAGATTCTGGATGGAATGTCATTCTACTTGATCTACAGCATTGTCTGTTGTCTGCCTTGTAGTTAGACATATTTCTTTCAGTCTTTAAAGCAACATCATCTCTTACCTTAAGGGCACTGAAGATCCTACCACATGCTTCATCACAAAACCCATGTGTAAAGAGTTTAACAGAAAAAAGATCTCAATCTGTTCAAATCTGTACATCTCCTAACAATTCTGAGCAATGTTAACTAGGCATTAAGCAAAAAGTTAGCAGTCACATGCATTATTTTTAAATAATGTGGAACAGGCAAGCAATATGCCTGTAAATATAATAATGCAGACAAATTCTATAAGTTTAAAAATATTTAAGGTAGGAACATGCATAAGACTTTCCTAGAGGTGGTCCTTAGACAACTTTTAAGACGTAATCTGCTTCTCCTAGGTCTCAATCATTTGTGATCCCCTATCACAAATACAATCACAGACCTGAAAGAGATTCTAGCTTGTGCCGTGAACATAATCGCTTTATACTTAGTGTGAAACTCCAGACATCGTGACTTCTTCTATAGTAAAAGCTTAAGTTATTTACTGGCCAAATACTCCCACTGAACTGCTTTTACACATGAACAGAATTCAAATTAACATTGAAATTACATCATGCCTATAAACATCCAGACCTAGATGACAAAGTTTCCTGTTACCACCTATCCACAGGCTGCAACAAAGTACATAGTGCTTTCTACTATGCAAGAACAAACCACCAAACTACTTCACAGTTGCCTTTCTTAGCTTACACCTAAAAGGACTTCAGAAATACACTTAGATATTTTGTTGTTGTTGTTGATCTCTACTCATCAAGTCACTTCACAGGAAGCCTTAACATTTCCTTAACTGTGTATCACAGGGCTAGCCAGTGCTCGGTATGGTCAACAAGCTATCCATTTGCCACACCTGGACACCATAGAGCTTTTGTACCACGTTGTCCTCCACTTTTAGCTGTGCCAATGGAAAACACTACTGCCCCCACTAGAGAACCAAAGGAACAATCCATAGGAGAGTTTTTAAATCCTCTTTAGGTGGAATTAGCTGGGTTAGCTCAAATCACCCATTCAAATTGGCTAAACTCTTCTGGCTGATTGCCCCAAAGCCGGTCTGGGAACGCTCACGCAAACTGCTCTGCCGGCTCTGTGAGGCTGCAACCAGCACCAAAGGGCCACAGCAAGCAGCTAGGGGCAGGTGAAGGTTTTCAGTGGCAGGGACTCTTGCCAAGCGAGTGGCTGTCTACAACTTTCAGCTTGTGATTTTTAGTCCAAGTAGTGATACTAGCACAAACAGTCAGAGGAGGGCATTTACAGCGACAGAAATGCTTACATCTGCTCTACATGCACCACGCATAGATGTTTGCTCTGAACACCTTGGCCAGCTAAAGTCGTTTTACCCCCAGGCATTCTACCACCTTTCCACAGGAGGTTACTGACCTTACAGTTCTGCTGCTCTTTCATCTCCTGTATGCAAAAAAAATCACCACTTTTAATAGCCTTTTAAACTTAACTAACTTCGCCTAAAGCAAATTAGAGCATTTACAGGATCCCTGTTGCCAGCAAAGCTGAAGGGAGGGAAGAACTGGCAGAGTGGCAGCACTGGCAAAAAAGGGAGAAAGGAAGAGGGTGGGTTGAGGGCACAGGTGTGCAAATAAAGCCTCCAGCCAGCAAAGCTGGTTCCAAAAGATGGCTTCTGTTCATAACCTCTTCTTGTACTTTTGTATAACTGCATTTTAAGACAGAGGTGCAAAACCAAAATGCTAGAGTTTATAAACTGGGGGGTGGAGGGGTGGCAGAACTATCACAACAGGGCCTTACTCTGGCCATCACTTTTTTTTTTTTTTTTTTGCTGTACTGCAACACACATCAAGAACTCAAATTATATTTGATTTAAAGAACTTTTTAGAGTTACAATTAACCAGTTCTGACCTTTATTCTTGCCAAGCACAGACTGAATGTGCTTAAAATGTGGAAGCTGACCAATGAACAGCACTTACCTTGCAATTCGAATCACATACCAAGCCCCACCTTAATCTTCAATTTTATCAATATAATTCTAAACACGATCACTAAATCATTAAAAGCAAAGTCTTTGCATCACATTTTCTAGATGTGTAGCTCATGCTTCCAAGCAGCAATAGCATTTTGCAGCTGAATAGTGTTGTTCTTGAAAATCTCTGGATGCTTTGTAACTACTCTTGAAATAAAGCTGGGCAAATAGTTAAATAGGTAAAAAGCATCTCTCAACTTGATTTCCTCTCTCCATGACATAAAAATTTGGCCTATGCTGTATAAACATTTGCTAGCAGGTCTGGAATCAGAGCTCATTTTCTGACTTTCAAGCATTGGCTTTAGGAGCTACAATAGCTTGCTGCACTGCAGGACCAACATCCACAAATGCAGCATGCCTCAATATTACTGATATAGCATCGTTTGTGGGGCAAGGCAATATCTTTCGCTATCTCAAGTAATATTGCTGGGGCAGTGGGGGGAGAGCGAGAGGTTGAGCTGACAAGCTTTTAGATATGCTTCTGAGACCTTCTGGTCTGCATCCGAGTCTGTGCTGGTCCACCTTTAGGTACATATCCGAGACTTTCTGGTTCCTACTGAGCAGCAAGGGTAGTGTTAGTAAACGAGAGGTAAGTAGTTTGTCTCCAATGGGAAAGAAATAGTTAAAATAAGAGGGGAAAAAAAGATTAAGATATGCCATGAAATCAATACCTCTATTGAGTCAATGCTTTGGAAAGCTTTTTTGTAGCTCTTCCTGGAGGGTTAGGACGGAGAGGGTCAGAGACAGCATGGGTACTCTTTGAGAAGTGTTAACCCACCGATGTTTCCATCCTTCATCAGCTGTCAGAAAGCTCCATCTGTGCGAGGCGACTGCTTAGTCACCAGGTGTCCCAAGGGGCTCGGAGCACTGCATGAGATGCACCAAATTCCAGGAGGAAGGCAGGAATCTGATGATCCTGTTACGAGGGCCATGCCCTAGACCCACGCAGAGCTGTGCTAGCACATACCAATTACCTTGTATTTCAGGCAGCAAATGATTAACATGTAGGTCTAAACGCAGAACACCTGTTCTCAGCCTGCACTTAGCCTCAAAATGTCTTGCTCCCTCTCAGGCCTGGAAGAACTGCCCATGTGCCCAAAAGCTTCTCTGCTCTTCCCAGCTACAGTTATAGATCTGGCTGAAGACATATTAACTCCAGACACAAACTTTGCTCAATTATTGCTTTAGATCATCTCAGCCAGTGCAACACTACCAATATCACTTGTATGTACGTGCAACGGGTTGGCTTTTGGCATGGATTTATACAATTGTACAAAATGTGAAATTCAGTCACAACATCAAAAGGAAAATTATTTTCCCTCTCATAAAATCTGAGATTTTGTTTGTTCAGTCATCTGTTTTGGCAGCAGCCCTGATCACAAACACAGTATAGGATCTCATGGTTTTTTAAAAAAAAAAAGATCAGGAGATGCTAAAGGAAATGAACAATAAAGTGGGGGCACTAGGACAGTATAAAACATTTTTGCAAACAATCCATTTGTCACTTCAATGTACCAGGGTTAATTAATATTCTATAAAGGTCTTCCAAAAGCTGAATACCTCTCAAGTTCTGAATTCATGGGGCTGACCTTAGACTTTCTCAGAATGATTTTTAATGCAGTCTGTTATCAGCAAAACCCGTTTAAACACATGTCCCATCTGCCAGTACCCCATTTGCAAAAGAGCTTCTTATACTTGCAGACAGTAAAGCTTCTGCCTGCCTCCCTCTCTCCTCTAAATACCAGCTGTATGGTAATGAGCACAAACAGCTGAAAAATACTGCACAGTAACAAAGCTGGTACGAAACAGGCAGAACAACGCTTCCACTCAATGAAGCAGTTGTAGCATGAATTTAGCAGATTAGCTATTGAACAGAGGTGGGGGGAGGTTTGGAAAAAATGTAAAGGGTCTGCACAGATAGCAAGAAAATGAAAAGAGATCAGAGGGGCACAAGCTACGAAAGGAAAGCCTAATTTCTAAAGTACTTTTGTTGAACCACATGAACCAATTCTTCCAATTTTCTAAGGCTTATTCCTTGCGTACTAATGATATGCCAAATGCTATTCTGATTATTTGCAAGTTCAGTTAGTTTTTAAGGGAGACAACTTGTTAATGAAAGTTTTCCATTCATTAACAAATCTCTTCATCAGTTGGGGGCAGGGGAAGTCCTTAGGAATAGAAACACGCTCTCCTACTTCAGTTTCTGGTACTCCCAGCATGTGTGACCAACAAGCACCATATTATCTATTAACTTTACATAATAGGCCTCTCAGCCTAACCATTTTTGAAAAGCAATTTTTTTTAAAATGCTGACAACATCCACACTGTCCTCAGACACTGACAAGCTTTTTAATCAATGAAAAAAGACACTTGCTTTAAGAAAATTTGTGCAGAACAGCACTCATCTGATCAGCCGACGTGCATGAGGCATGCAGTTGAGTATTTGTTTATGCAAGCAACTAATTAGATATACACTGTTTGCATCAAGTCTAAAAATTGCACGTGCACTTTTGCACTTGAAATTACATGCATCTACTTGGCAGATCCAAAAGTATGCAGTTTTGATGCATAAAGCTGACATGAAAATATGCTTTTTTTTCTTGTTTGTGATTTCCCAGTGGTGTCTAGAGTGTTACTATTGCTTTTGAAGAATTGGAGCCTATGCTTTCTAAGAAACAACATGGAAAAGATGGCACATTGACGCTGTTCAAACAAGTGCTTTGTCAAAAGTTTAATACACAAGGCACTTTTTTTTAACCCCTTAGCTTCCTAACATTTGTCTTTTGTGGCAGCGAGGCTACCGCGATATTTTTCAAAAATTCATCTAGTAAGACATACTAAAATAAAAACACTGTATTGTTTCCAGAAGTGGTGAAGAGTGAAACATACCATCTGAGAGAGAAAAAACGTGTAATCTCTAAGGTCATCATAACGCAATTATGCATCACAATGCATAATGCTCCCAAAAAGCACATACAATCTTTTAACCTTTATACTTCACACCTAGGGAGTTAACACACATACAAAACTGGCTGTGTTACTGGCTTCTTATAACTGGTGATCTGAGAATAAACAAAAAAAGAGAAAGCAATTTTCTCAGGGCATGAAAGAGCTTGTCATGCGGCTATACAATGGCATACTCAAATGACATTTTTATTGCTCATGTCTATCACAACCCTGTAATAAATTGAAGGAAAAATCACTATTGAAGTTCACTGGAAGCCTCCACCTCATTTCAAAATTTAATGTAGGTCAAATCTATTGAATTTAAGTTAAAGAACGTGTACTTTGATCTTTCCTGGAGAATTTTAGCACACATTTCAAAATCTTTTTCATATTTCAAGCATCTTAAGGACTTAAGATACCAAATACAAAATAGATGGCATTTCCCTATTTTGAACAGAGATGAATAAAAATATTAACTAATGATTAATCTTAAAACCACTTATCAGCTCAAAAATTGTTAATTTCCAGCCTATATATTTATTATCACTCATTATAATGATCCACATAATTTTCTGAACTTAAAAATTGTCATAAATATACCTCAGTTCTTATTTTTGAATCTGATCTCTGAATTGTTTAATACGCACCAGGATGAGAACAGTTTGCTTTAAAACACTAACTGAAAGCATTCGATTATGAGAGAAGGTGCAATACTTTTTCAATGGAAATATGATCTGTCCAAGCGACTTTGGTTCCTTCCACATACACAGATTTCTTCAGCTCACCAGGAGGAAAGTCTATGTGATCTAAGTGATGTATCTAGATAGCATTTGCTATGCTGCTAACCCTGGTTTGCCTTGCTTGTTATCTTCAAAGAAGCCTGAGCTCCTCAGTATCATTATTTATCTTTTCAGACTCTGGTCCTGATCTACAGACTGGGATGCAAAAGCAGAGTCAATAAACAAGTAAAGCCCCACTTATTCTGGAGGACTTACACTTGAAAAATGCAAGATTTTTGCATGTTCCATGTGATTCACATGAAATATTCTAAGATTCAGTATTTTACTACTTGAAACAAAATTAGACATTCACAGCAACACAATCAAAGTTGCCTAAAAAAACTCCTAAAAAATTCTAAAGTATGATGCAGTACGCAAGAAAAAGCTTGCTACTGCACATGGCAGAGCTACACTTCATTCACTCCAAAAGTTTAACCTCAAAATCTTCATTGTTGTGTCATTGGGACAGAATACCAACTGCACTAACTGGAACACTGTAGTAAGAAGAGACTGGAGTGAATGTTGGCTCTGTTAACAAAACCATGACATCAGAAATAATCATCGTTTCAGACCATACAACCCAGAATGATGATCCTTCCCTGTGCAATGCTGGTTTCAAGAGCGAGACAGTGCCTGCTTTGGATACCAACTTATTCTACTTACGAAAATATACCAAACATCTCTACTAGCCCAGTTCTGCAGGGCCTCACATAACGCATACACAACGGTTGCCATGAACAAAGAAGTGTCCTCAAACATACTTTAATATCCAAAGCCAAAAACAAACAAAAAAGGTCAAAGTTGTTCTGTCAATACCCTTTTTGTTTAAAGCCTAACAGTAGTGTGCCAACACTTGCAAATACTCTCCATATGCTTCTAGCCCATGGAAACCTTTAAACACCAACAGTCCGGAAAAAATACTGATTATCTATACTCATGAATATAAACAATATTCAGGAGAAAACAGTGACTCCTTATAAACAAGAATGATCTCAACTGTATTGACATTTCTGGGATACTTCTTTAACTTGAAAGAATTAACACATTTCCCTTAAAAGGAATGCAAGTACACACAACAGATAAAATAATATTTCAGATTGTCATCTTCCAGAAGAGGCTGAAGAGATGAAAACACAGGGAGATTTATAGACAGCACCACACTGCCCCTACACGTCCACTACAGGAACACCACCCCAAGCTGCAAGATGCAAAAGAATTTACTGAAAGTGAACAAGGTAACCATGTTAAACTGTATTTTTCTTATTTATTTTACAGCCCCCTTTCCCCCCTCAAATAAAACATACAGATAAAGGAAGAGAATTAGAATACAATAAACCATTTCCTGTAGTGGTAAAAGAACTTCTTTACTTTGAAGTTCATATTTAGTCCTTTCCTTTAAAAAAAAAAACAACAATTTTCCATCTTGATTACATGGTGGATTACAATTTAATAACAGACAATTCAGTTAAATTTAACTTTTCTCTGGAAAAAAATAAAGTGCATACTAAAATGGTTATCCTTAGCCACGACAAAGTTTTAAGTTAAACACAGAACAACTAAACCTCCATTAGCATAAACACTTAATGGCATGAGAATTTGTTTATGAGTGCCTGTTTATGAAAAGCAATTTCACACTTCTTATTTATTCCCTTAACTTTTTAAGTAATACAGTTTTTCCCCAAGCATCCTGTTTCTTCTGATTTAAAATTCAGTTGACATTTTGTTCACAATTTAATGTTAAACTTGTTGTTCTGATTGGTGTATGGCTTTTGCTTCAGGTAACATTAAGTTGAACTTCAGCCAGAAACTTCAGATGGGATAAAAAACAAAAAGGTGTCCTGTATTTCAACAAGGCAAATTCCCCAGACTAACATCAGCACACACACCAGGCAGACAAGTCCACTCCATCTGAATGTGTATGACTTTTCAGAGCATGAGCTGCATAGTCTACCAGAATCATTTTCCCTAACTTTGGGATAAAGGGAATACTTGCACAGAAGTTTAGACATATTGCAGTCCTAAATTTACGCTTTCTACACTTCTTCATACCATATAATAACAGGATTAAGCAAGACTTTCATCAAGCCAGGAAGAACATTTTCCAATAAGTATTTTAATAGCTTCTTCTTATATTTTTGCTGCTTTGTTGACTTAACCTTCTTGTAAAGACTATACTTTGAGAGCAGTATAAAGAAAAATCAGCATATATTTACATCTTATAGTCGATATGTACATAGTCATAGATCATTTTTAAGCGTATTGGTAGGATAGTATTAAGGCATTTTCTGGGAAAACTAGAAAATTTCACAGAAAATGAGGTAACTGGCATCCTCATTTGGTTTGCAAGTAGACTCCTACTAATGACAAGCACACAGTATTTCACAAGTACATGGCAGATCCACACAACTTGAAAACCTTTACTATGGGGAAGGTGAACTTAATTCATAAATAAATTGATCTTCTAAGGCATAAATCCTCATCCACCCCCTTCCTCTTCCCCCCC
>VXAL01015556.1:8968-22882 GCA_013399475.1 Chauna torquata
AATTTTTTTTTTTTTTTTTTTAAATCAGTGATTCTCATGCATCTCCCAAAACCTGGAAATGGCATGAGGAAAAGAACAACTTTCACTAGGATTTCTGATAAAATCCAATCAACGCTGTTGGCTCACTTGAGACCACAGCAAGCAGTCAAGAAACTCAGCAGTACATGACAGCGAATGCAGCAGTAGACTGATCTTGGTTCCACTGAAACACACACTCCAAAATAACAAGTAGGAGGGAAATCTAATGCAGAAGATCTTCCATTTCCCCTAAAATAAGGATAGATGTGTCTGTTTCAGGGAGAAAAGGGAGAAGAGTGGGAGATGTAGAAAATGAAGCAAGTCAATGAGCTTTTCCTCACCCCCCACTTTCTTATTATCCTGAGGTATATTTGAGGTCTCAGTATTCAATTGCTTGACATCAAATTTGCTTTTGCCAGAGTGATAAAATTTAAGGATGTTAAAGCTTATGTTTAAAATGTACAAAACAGAAGACTAAGGGATGCACAGAATTTGAGTTTGAAGGGCAGAATTTATGAATCTTTAAACATATGTTTTGAATGATCCACCACATCCTTTCAAATAAGGGCATCACCACAAACGTGTCAATACCCTCAAGTCCTCCAAGTTTCTTAATTCCCTGTAATATTCTTTGCAGTAACCTAAGCTTCATTATCAGTGAACATGCTTACAGCAGGAACCTTTTTTCCTTTTACAGATCAGTTAACTTTGATCTTTTTTTTCCAAATCATTCATATGCTAAAATATTTACAATTCCACCAGAAAACAAACACATCAGTGTCCCCAAATTTAGGGAACTTTCTTCTCTATTTTCAAAATATTTTATATACTTGTTTCAAACTGAATGCCTTGCTTTGATTTTATTGCACCAGACTTATCTTCTTTGTTTAAACTTCACTTTAATCAATCAGTACACTATCTCATCTAAAGAATTATATCCATTAAAACATCCCCTTTGCTCTGACAACTTCCTATTCTTTCTTCAGTGTATCTGAAAATGTGCAACATCTTCCCACCTTCTCCCATACTGCCTGCCTCAGACACCAAAAGAAAACAACTCAGTTCCTGGGAATATTTAGATACTGATTTTAGAATCTTTTAGGTGAAAATGCACGTCAGTATTAAGGTGGTTAATTAAAATACGCAAAATTCAAGAGACAAGTATCCAGATAGCATTTTCTTTAAAAAAAAAAAACAAACACTAACAAAACTGCCTCTTTTTCCCAGTCTTTCAGACCTCCTTTTTGATTGCTATTATAGCTGAAGACATTTTCAAGGTCTTAGATGGCATTTACTATTGTTCAAAACTCTTTTCAAAACATGACCTCACTTATAATTGAGCTTATTTCAAGTCATTAGTACAGCAACTCAACAACTCTTAAGATGTCCCAATTGGTATTATTTTGAAAAGCTAGAGATCTGAAACATCTACGGAGACTCTTATGGCCTTGAACTTCAATTCAGAAGATCTCAAAATATCTCAACATACAAGGCCATGCTTTCACCAAGTTGAAGATCAAAGTCATTGTTCAAATTTGAGTAATAATTTCGAAAAACAGAAGCGTACTTCATTTGCAGCAACACACTAATTGTTTTTTTCCCCTTAAATTCATTCTAAGCTGATGCCCAAAAAACCCTATATCCTAATAAAATATATATAGTTTTACTATCATAAAGGAAACAGCTGTTGTTTTGTTCCCCCAAAACTGCTCATTTTAGAAAGGTTGTGCCTGTGGGTTGATGTTTCTCAGATAAATGTTGAAATGCTTCTATTATATCTAATATCCATATTTGTTCCCTAATCCTACTTTTGCTGTGTTTTTAGTGAGCAAAACTATTTAGATAAAAGGTGACAAAGAAAAAAATACTAACAAAGCAGACCATTCTTTTAATGACTCCAAAATGCAATAAGTTTCTAGTTCTGGAATAACTCAATTTAGAAGAGGCTTCTGCATTTCTGTAACAGAAGAAATCAGGCAGTAAGACAATGAGTATCAGACCCAAGAAGAGGCTGACAACTATTTTCCCCTCCTTCTCTCCCCTGGCTTTTTTTTTTTTCCACTGCCACCTCTCAACCACATCCTCTTCAATGCCAGAACCAGGAAAAATAAGCATGCTTGAAATGCTGCAGATTTCATACTAAAAGTAGGTTAGTCATGCTTCTAGAAATCTCCTGAAAAAGCAAGACCTCAAGCTACCATGTGTAACTGATTAATGAGTTGGACTCATTTGCAAAAAAGTTCTCAAAACATATCAATTTGTTTCATTTACGTCTACTAAAACCCATTAAATATAAAATGTTAAGAAAAAGCAATACCAGTCCTTTATGATAAAAACAACTGAACATTTGTAGCATGCTGCCATCTTTTTCTTCCTAGTGTACTCAAAGTTAAGAAGTACCAGGTCTTCATGAAAGGAGAGTGTCAATGAGCTATTCACAAATCCAGGACTCACCTGTACCCAACCATTAGTACTTCTTGGAGATACCTTATACAAGCTACATGAACTACTTCCACTGTAAGCCTACAAAAATTCTATTAAACCAACACCGACTCCAGAGAGCAGTACTTACCACCTCTTCTTGGCATGAAAAGCTTTCATTCTACTGTTCAGAACTGAACCAAGCCTACAGCAGTACCCCTAGCCAGAAAATTATATTATACATCCATGACAGAAAAATATATATTTTGCTTAAAAAAAAACTCCTTGCCAGATGCAGACATATGACAAGCACATGATATCACTGTCTACAGCTGATACAGTTCTTGTTGTCTATGATTTTACCAGATACCTATTCATAGCTGTGACTCTTATCCTGGGGAAAACCTTCATTAAGGATGTTGACTGCAACTTCGCTGAAGCAAAGCTTGTCCTGCACTAGAAATTAAACTACACTTTATTTGGCTTAAGACTTCATTTTATCTTCAAAGGAACTCCGTTCAAACTGACAAATAACATCCTCAAAAATAGCAGAAGAGAAACAAAGACATTACTACTTCTCCATCACAAATCACAATTTGATAGAATTATGCAAGCTAGTAGGCTTTAACAGATAAACACAAAACTCACTGCTCTCCTCCTTTTCTGGGGTTCTGATCCGTGGCACCACAGTGCTTAATGGGGTTATCAGACTTCTGAAGCTTTCCACACATACCAAGCTCTAGAAGAAAAACCTCAACAACACTTGTCCCATTAGCAAGTAGTTCTACAGCTGCTTCTCACTGAAGGTGGCATTAGTTGCCAGGTATCACAGAGCCATGCGACAGTCATTGAAAGCTGGTTTAAAATTAAAGAATGGAAATGAAGCAATGAGAGGACTGCTTTACAGGAATTAGTGGAAATCCACATTCTCACTCTAAAACAATGGCATTTGACTTTTCCCTTTTTTAGGAAGGCCAGTTAGATGGTTTCATTGTGACTAGCTCTGCTATACAGGGACAATGTAGCATCACTATCTCCCAGAGTAAAATTAGTATTACTTTGTTCTCTGCAGTAGAGAAGGGTTCACTATACATGCTTCCCAACCAAAGAAACAGCCAACAACAAACCTACATAATGGTTGGTCTACAAAGCTATTATGACAAACCTGCTCTAAATACTATGATGATTCACGGCACTCCAGTTAACACGGGTCAGCTCCCAAAGTTATTCTCAAAGGAACAGCTTTTAGAAAAGAATATCCAAATGTCCAAAACAGATTACCAGAAAAGATCGAAATGCTATACGGATCCTCAGGTTAGACAGTAAGACCAAACCCTTCATCAATTTTTTTTTCCTTTTCTCTCTCTCTCTCTTTTTTTTTTTTTTTACAGAATGAAAATGAATAAAAGTTTGGCAGTATGCCCAAAAGATAATGTAGGAGCAAACCAAATAACCGGTATCCTTTTGAACAACTTCTTCTTTTACAGTTCGGGTACAGTGTCTGCAGACAATTTTGAGGTAAGCAATTTTAGAGGTTATGAGCCCAATGCCAAAGCTTAAAATGAAGTCTAGAGAAAAGAAAGAAAAAGAACAACTTCTCACATTAAGCATCCTTCAGATGCAAATCTCTGGCCTGTTAGATTATGCTTCTGGAAGTAGTATGCCTACTTCAGGCCAGCAAAATAGGTTTATGAATCCAGCTTGAACTCCTTACATCCACAGAAAAACAGTTATCTTTCAGGCATGCCACCATATTGCTTTGGATAACAAAGATAAGCAATAACCACTTTTGAAAGAGGAAATTTCTCTTTTTTTTTTTTTTCCCCCTCTTTCTTCTCTTCAGCACTTGCCCACATTCAATTAAGAGTCTGGTTTAGACTCAAGAGTTAGCCTATAAAGACACATGACAATGTGGATCCACAGGCACACACACATAATATAACCAACATGAACGTTTTAGAATACTATGAATATACACTTTTCAGTCTGTATCCAACATTTTTACATTGCTTTTAAGTTTTTAATAGATTTTATTTACAGAAACCTCAAAAGTGGAATAGAATAGTTCAGCTGGAAGGGACCTACAAAGATCATCGAGTCCAACAGCCAGACCCCTTCAGGGCTCACCAAAAGTTACCACCTGTTACTGAGGGCATCGTCCAAATGCCTCTTGAACACTGACAGGCTTGGGGCATCGACCACCTCTCCAGGGAGCCTCTTCCAGTGCCTGACCACCCTCACGGTGAAGGAATTTTCCCAACACCCAGTCTGAACCTCCCCGGCACAGCTTTGTGCTGTTCCCGGGCACCCTGTCACCGGTTCCCAGGGAGCAGGGACCGGCACCTCCCTCTGCGCTTCCCCTCCTCAGGAGGCTGCAGAGAGCAGTGAGGTCGCCTCTGAGCCTGCTCTTCTCCAGACCGGACAACCCAGGTGTCCTCAGCCTCTCCTCACGGGACGTGCCTGCCAGCCCTTTACCAGCTTTGTTGCCCTCCTCTGGACGCACTCCAGGGCCTTAACAGCCTTTTCATGTTGTGGGGCCCAAAACTGCACACAAAGTGGGGCTGCACCAACACTAAATGAAGTGGGAGAATCCCCTCTTCTGACCAGCTGGCTAAGTAAAAAGGTAAGTAATGTGATGAGCTAATGCAACAGCTGGAGAAGGCAAAAATATTCTCCAAACAATTGCTTGGCTCCAATTGCTTGGCTCCAATTCCCACTGTGTCCCAAGGCTCTGTAACCTGCTACACTTGCCTATTTGAAACAGGTACTTCTACTGTTATAACACTTGTTCTCATAGCAATATTCTCTTCTCTGCTTTTTTCACTCCTTGAAGCTAGTATATATCACAAGAGCCTTGGAGTGGTAACTTGTGGTTTGGTACCTAAAGGGTAGAAGACAGCACGTCATTTAGAGGTACCTGAGCCCTGTAGGTTTTGGCTCCTATGATCTCATGCTACATCATTTAGGCTTGCCATGCAAACAAACCACAGTATTTGTGCCAGGTAATTGGTGAATTTGGGGTTGTAATGGCAAGTATATAGTTAAGTAACAAGTTAGACATACAGTTTTATGCCCACGACATGAGGTGTGTTGCATAATGGATGCTGAGAGAGGCTGACATAGAGATTTCTTAACAGGGTCTACAGATGATGACACACATTGACTGTAACAGTGAAAGTTATTCCTACTGAAAAAATAAAAGCAAAAGTGGTGGAATAGAGAGGAAGAAAAGGGAAAACTCCCAATGATTGGCTGGGAAGAGCAGTGAAACTGTTAACACAGGAGGCGTCTACCCAGTGCAAGAGGCCAGGAAAGTGAAGATGATGATGGCAATAAGTATTCTTCTATGCTTTTTCCCAGCACAATACTTTTTTCATCAGACTCACTCAAACGCTCAATTGTGTCCCCCAGCCCCACTTATGACTCTGTGCTGACTGGAGTATGCTGATCAGGTGTGAATGTTGCACATTCACTGGTCATTCAGCTTCTGTGCACATCTATTACTGGCTAATATTTATCAAGTATTTAAAGACTTGTCTCCTTCGCTGTGCACTATGTTTGGTTTTCTGGTATATAAACTAAAGTCTACAAAACAAGAGACATGGAAAGCAGGGGAAGAGAAGACATTATCACACTAGCTCTAGTTGCTTCCCATGAGAACCTGCCATAACAACAATATCAGAATTTGCAGGTGCAAGGCCACAAGAATAACAGTATGAGAATAACAGCATGAGAACAAGACATGAAAAGTACTAAAACAAGGGGCTCTGGAAAATACTGTGTCAAAAACTTCAGGGAAAAGTTACAGAACTGCAACGGCAGGCCCATAGCAGTAATAAGGCTACGGCACCGAGGTTGCTAATGCACTGTACAACAGATACATGCTTGACTTTTTTTTAATGCTTTGAAAAGAAGCCCCCAGGTTCTGCACCCAACTGGGGTGCAGACCACACCTCTATCTTCTCTTCTTAGTCTCCAGTTGGGACTAACAATACTGTACAGATGGATTTTTTTTTTTTTTAATAAAGTCATGTCTGATCTATATTATAACGTTTTGCAGAGCTAAATCGTTTAGCTGGGATTGTTTAGATTCTGCTGGCTTATTTCACTTATATGCATGGAAGATCTGTTAGAACACAACACATCAAGGTTCAGTATCTGTAACCCAAACACACATACATTATACCAGTGCTTGCGAGTTAAAAATCTAGCCTAGGCTGCCCTCTCCTACAGAGAAAGAACATTTTTAGAAAGGCAGATGGTGGGCATAACCAAAATCACACCAGATTTTCTTCCAGAATTATTTCAATAACATTTAATTTGTTTGCTCGTAGCATGCCACTGGAATTTAACAAACCAAAAAAAAAAAAAAGAACAGATCCAAACACGAACAATAATCTATCTGTAAAGACCCAGCTGCAAAAATAAGACTCAGGTTAATGACAGAAATTTCTATATTTTTGAGCACATTCTTATGATCACATAAAAATTAAAAAAAAAAATGTTTACCATCATCATAAACCTCACCTTTGAGAGAAGATTTTTTGAGCTGATGCTATAGCCTTTAAGGCTCTCATGCAACTTTTGCAGGTGCTGCACAACTCTTCTTTGCTGCTCATCATTCCTCAGCTCTTCTTGTTTAATCAGAAAGTCATAATGTTCTAAAGGTCCACTGCAAACCAACAACGCTCTAGAGTTAGCATCTGTAAGAGTACCAGGAACTGTCTTCTCATCTGCCGCCTGACTTGTGTATGCTGTAAAACGAAAAGTAGACTATTAATAGAGAAGTTAATAAAAGTATCCTCTTATGCTCATAAAAAACACACATTGTTAACAGTTCATGCAAAGACTGATACACATTACTCTAGCGGTTGTCTAGGCGAGTATGTTACCCCTTTACTTTTCATTAAACCAACTTCTAACTACAAAACACCTTTAGTAGTATGTTGTAACACTTTTTAATTAAAAAAAAAACACAAGCACAAAACGCTCAGCTGGAAAATTGATAAGATTTGGATGAGCTGTTGTAAGGGAAGCATTGACATATTTGTTGCAAACTGGGGCAAAATCATTTAAAAATTCTGACAGAGTGCATTTTTCTGAATAGACTAATCCTTTAGAGAGAGGTGGGCTGAAAGAAACAGAGTTTAAAAGCCAGCAAACAAGACCAAAACAGGAGTTTTGAAAGTGAGTTTAAAGAGTCAAAGACCATAGTAAGGAACACAATAACTGTGAAGCCTTGAAATGCCACAGCCCACTTTGCTGGCATTATCTTCTACTATGACGAGACAGGACCATGCCCTAGCAGGAATTCTGTTTAAATTAAAAAAAAAAAAAGTCAGAATTGCCATGCACAAAATGAGAAATAACTAGGAATAAAAGAGCGTAAAGGCTTACAAAGAAGGTTTGCTAAATCAGTAAGATCAGAAATCTAACAGAATGCACTGAAAAGGTGTTTAATACCTTCTTCGCTTGTGCTATCATTTAAAAGCTTAAATATAATCATGAGTTACAAAATTTGTACCAATTACAAAAGAAACAGATCTGAGTAGGAAAAACACACAGCAGACACTACTATGTTAAATAATTTGAACATTACTAGATCCAATGAAAGTCATCCTTAAACGCTTTAGGCAAGTTTCTAAACTGGGGGGCAGGGGGGGAGTACTCTGAGGTGTGTTGCATGTGTGTATATACATATATAAGGGGCAAAAAACAAGTACCCATGAAATAACCCTGTTCTATACAATACTGCTATAATCTGCCTTGGAACACACCTAAATTTTTGTACCATATTTCACAAAAGGTATGAACTCAATGGAGAGACCAGAAGACTATTTAAAGTAGTATTTGTTAAACCATGGGTCACAACCCACAGAGGAGTTGTAAGAGGGCTCAGAGAGGCACAAGAAGAGTTTAAAATTGCTATAAAAAAACACCATAAAATGAATATAGTTGTAAAATAAAAGGATAAAACCGAACAATTAAAACAAATTATTTATTGCAAGTAACACCTTAGTTTCTCCAAAGCAAGGCAGTCACTGTTTACATCTTCAGCCAATAATTAAACCAAACTCTCCTGCCCTGAAGGAACTGAGTTACTGCTATGAATTAGAAGTAATTAGCTCACACCTAGTTTAAAAGATCCCAGAGAGTTGAGTTCAAAGTTCGTTATTGCAAAAATTTCAATAAAACCTTTACAGAAGACTAAAGAAAAGCCCATACCTATCTCGAGATACATAAAGGGTACTGAGAAAAGGAAAAAGGAAATAAACTGCAATCCTAGTTAAGGCAGTGAAATGGATTCACTGATGAACAGAGAATTTTAAGAGTAAGTTTGACAAAAATCCATCAGGAACAGGTCAGTGACACCTGACCTGCATCCAAACAGAAGTGTGGGTTGGGAGAAACAGGTGATCTCTCAAAGTTCATTTTCATCTTATTTTTTCAACCATTCACTGCTACATAAAGGCAACCTCAGTCCTGTGATTTGTACCTCTAAACCACCCGTCGCCCTCACGACATGTAGAGCTTCATGGCTCTGAGAGGCCCAATGTGAAGGGGCAGCCAGTGCCGCCCCCGTTATACCTAAAAAGACCCCAGTTCCTACTGCTTACCACAAGATTAGAGGGGAAAAAAAAAATAAAAGCTGACTTAGGGATGAGAAAGGGTTTGTGGCTCATGACCTTCCTGGCTATGGACAGAGCACACCAGCTGGACTCCTCAGAAGAATGCTTTTCGACTCAGGTTACACGTACTCACAGCTAACCATCCCGGGAGTGGGAATAAAATACTTTGTTATCAACAGATGACAGAGATGGAGAGTGTGTGCAAGCGATGACAGAGGGTGTCATGGCACAAATCACTCACTGCTCTCCTAAAATAATATTGAACGGTAGAATTTAAATATGGTGGGGGGGTACCAGGAGACACACAGTAACTGGTGATAAATTCAAGCGTGTAGCTGCAAAGCAAAGCCATACGTCCCTAAGAAGAAAATAAAGTGTGCAGGGGTTTTAGAGGTAAGTCAACAGAAGACAGCTATTCAAGTGATAAACTATACTAAGAGACAAAAAAAATGTGGGTCCTCCATTCTAACCTGCATTTTGTGGGACAGATTGCAAAATCATTCACACCACTAAAGCTTCCACAGTAATGTATTCCTGAACAGATAAAGAAAAGGAAGTTTTAGAAATTTGAATACATAGCAGTGGAATACCAGACAATTACCTTCCATAATTTTATATCAAGAAAACTACTGTTAGAATAGGAATCATTTACTCATAATTCAGTGCATTAATCCTAGTCCTGCAGCCTTCTCCATATTGCAAAAAGTCAGTTTTCTCTCTTCCTGCTTCACATCATCGTATTATATAAACTGTTACTCCTCTGTATTAGTTCCCTTCTGAAACCTTTGTCACACACACAGAAAAAGCACCTTCTCTCAGTGCAATTTTCTAAAGAAAACTATAGAAAAGATCAATCTCAATTCATTACTCAGTTTTACATAACACAGTGTAAAACTAGAGACATGCATTTATCCATAATCCATAATCTTTCCCACCCCCACGGTGCCGGACAGTGTTGGATTTTATCACGTTTTGCCTAACATTCATAGCTAATTTAAGAATTGCAACTGGGTTGCAACTTCGTATTAAATTGCTGTTCCTAAAACATTAGTGCAATCCTCTTCTACTTGAAGCCACAGAACTAGCTGCTTGTGCACGCACACACACGCACAAACACATGGCCCTGCTTGGAGAAATCGGTGGGGAAAAATTCACCAAAGCCAACAAAAACTTATTAATGTCTAAATGCATAATGGAAATGCCAATCTGAAACTATAAAAATTTCCCTTATAGTGACTTAAGACACCTTCAATAAACTAGCATTAATTTATCACTGCAAAGACAAGTGCCCACATAAAAATTTAAAAATAAAAAGTGTTCTTAACTCCAAAGACCTTCTGCTCTGGAAAAGAGCAACAAATTGAAAAATTAATCAGTATGTTGTCAAGCTTTCCTACTGCCACTTAGAACTTATGTCTGAGATGACATAGGAAAAAGGCATGCGAGTTTCAATGACACTGCTTATGAGAGCAATAGTCACAGCTGAGGCAGGCACTTAGAGTTATTTATGTAAGAAGACAATCTGAAATGGAAGCTGGGTTGTGGCATATCATAAACTGATCTTGACAGCAGCCAGGAGGTTGAGAGCACAGAAGGGTAACTGAGAAAAACACCACTCACCCTGGTAAATCTTTTTTTTCCCTCCCCTAGTAGTTGGATTTCATTATGTAAGGTATTGAACTGTGATGTCTCATCTATCAGAAGAGAATTCCCATGACAAAAACCCTAGCAGGCCCTTGGCTCTCCCGTATTTGACAATGTAGGAGAAGAACTTGGACTTCCCTGACACGAATTTCATCTTTTCCATCTTTCCATGAGTGCAGAAACCAACACCTTGAAAACTGACAGATTAATAAATTCAAAGTTATGCAGAAAAGATCCCCTGTGTTTAAAATGATTATTTATTACTGGGAGAGAAAGAGTTGTACTTCCACAGATGAATTAAAATTTGGTCTGCAAGATCCCCTCCTGTTATCGAACAAAGCATCTTTTAAACCTGTGATTAGAATTGTGAACCTTTAATGGACTGAAATATAAAAGAAATATAAAGAAAAAAGGAAAACTATAAAAAAGAGAGAAATAATATCCACCTAACGCAACGATCAAACAAATGGAACCTAACTCCTTCTATTGCAAGTCAAGCTTCAGATTACAACATTTACTTCACTAGAGTGCCAATCACATACAGTACACATGTAAACATGTATTATTAACTTTAGAAACAAACTAAAGTTGAAACAATCCCTTCAAGGGACTGATAACGAAAAAATGCATTTAACCTTTGTTTATATGTATGCTTCAAACCACTCCATCATGAGAATAATCAAATACTTTTCCTTCATGGAGATGAAGGCTGGAAGACAACATCGACCTTTTGAAGGTATTAGGAGCAGTCATATTTGTCTAATTAGCCCTACACTCACAAATTGTGTTTGATTACAGCACATTCTAAAGAAAATACATTGCAAAGACATAAGAGAGGGAGAATTAACCACTTCCTATGATATTTTGCTGTAGTGGTTAATCAGTATTAGCCTTAAAGACAGAAAATATTTCCAACTAACAATTGTTTGAGACTGCACCTAAACCAAATTCACCACTGGGGTTACAACTGCACCAAAGTTTATGACCCCAAAAAAATCACACAACGGCCACCTTTGCTGACAGTCATAATCAAGAAGCTGTCACAGCTTCTGCGAAACCAGTGTTAAGGCACACTGCCAATACAGACATCACATCTGTTTTATTACTGCTTTGCAGACAGAATTCTGCCTTGAGAGCTTTTCGCAAACACTGGCATTTTGGGGGGTGGGGGTTGGGGTTCTGTAACAGAAAGCAACTTCTAGAAACTGTCCCTGTTTTTAAGTATACAGCTGCCAAAACTAGCAGATCCATTCAGGAAAGGCAGTTTGCAACTAAGATACAAGAACAAGGACTTAGACTGTCCTCTCATCTTTGTCTGATTATATGACCTTAGATGAATCACTTAACCCCTATTTAGTTGTCTTACAGTCCACTCTTTAGGGCATAATGTGAATATATATTCAGTATTTAAACCTCTAGAGAAATACGAGCGTTTCAATAGAACTAGAATTCTGATTTTTCCATAATGTCTGTGACATTATTATGAAAATAAGATTTCTTGTACTATTTCCATGCACAGCCTACTTAACAATCTCAGCTAGAGATGAAAGTAGAAAAGACTGGAAAGTTTGTCAGGGAAATTGCGACTTTGCACAAATATTGCTTGTGAAGTCTTTTAATTAAAGAAAAGGTATAGAAGTGTGGTAAGCAAATCACAAAAACAAAGAAAATGCTGTAAACCAGTGACCAATTCAGTGATGGCTGCCCACCCCTGCAGATGTCCTCGAACAACAAATGCACGGACTACCTTCCCTTTTAACACTGATGGTGAAGAACTGTGGCTAAAGCCACTGGATTTGCTCTGACAACTTTTTAACAATAGTAATATGTAAGTAATAAAAACAATCAACACAAATTTAAAATCATAGAACCATAGAATGGCTTGGGTTGGAAGGGACATCCAGTTCCAACCCCCCGCCACGGGCAGGGACACCTCCCACTAGACCAGGCTGCCCATGGCCCCATCCAACCTGGCACCGAACGCTGCCAGGGATGGAGCATCCACAGCTTCTCTGGGCAACCTGTCCCAGTGCCTCACCATCCTCTGAGTAAAGAAATTCTTCCTAATGTCTAGTCTAAATCTCCCCTCTTTTAGTTTAAAGCCATTACCCTTGTCCTATCACTACACTCCCTGGTAAAAAGTCCCTCCCCAGCTTTCCAGTACCCTTTAGGTACTGGGAGGCCGCTATAAGGTCTCCCTGGAATGTTAAAGCAGTATAAAAATCAAACAAAAAATGCAACTCAAGTACTATCTGCAGCACTTATTTAATCAGCAAATCTATTTTCAGCCTATTTTCCTTAGTATGTAAATATTGCACAGTCACAATACAATATGTCTATGTGAACATTTATTGGTCCTCCCAAACACAACTTTCAGATCCACTGACTTTCAGATCTCTGCGCACTCATGCAAATTCAGTGGAACTCCTACGTTTCTGTAAGACTGGAAGAGAAGGAATAGTTCTCACCAAAGAAAAAAGACCTCACCTTCTAACCTAAGTCTCAAGCTAACAAAAACTAGTTTCCTAGGAATTTGTTTTGCGCTGACTTTTTCAGGCTCTGAGATAAAGCTCGCTTGTTATTACAGATCAGAGGATCGTTACGCGGAAGAGTCACCGAGGTTGCCAAAAATCAGTAAAGCTTCAGTCCAAGCTTGCACTTCGGCAGACACCGGGGAACCCCTCACGCATTGAGCTTTCCCGCCCGCCCCGCGGCAAGGCGTGAACTCCACCTCCGCCAGGCTGCCCTCCCGCGGCCTCCCTGCTGCCCGACAGCGCAGGAGCTCACGATGCAGCGACCCGGAGGCGCACGTACCACAGGGGCCCCGCTCGCTCAGGAAGTCACAGGGCTGTCTCGGGGCCCCCCGCAGGCCCCGGCGGCCGGGGCAGAGGCGGCGGGCACGCAGCGGGGAAACCGGAGGACGGCGCGCACCGGCGCGGCGGGATCTGGCGAGCCACGGTGTCTGCAGGCGAGCCGAGGTGGGGCAGCCTCGCGGGGGTTTGCCACCGCCTCGTCCCGCGGCACGACAGGAAGCGGCGGGAGCCGGTCAGAGGCCGCCCGAGAGGCAGGGGCAGCCGCTGGCAGGAGCCCCGTCGCACCCGGCCTGCGGCAGAGGCCGGCGGAGCCCCGCGGGTCGGGGGCAGGCACGGCGGCCGCCCTCCGTCCTTCCCCCCTAGGGGTCCCTACGGAGCTGCCGCCTGCC
>VXAL01015556.1:29818-61392 GCA_013399475.1 Chauna torquata
GGCGTCTGCGTGCTGCCTCCTGGCCTGGGCCGCGGGCTCTGGGGCTGCCGCCGGGTCAGCTGAGAGGCGGGAGCGGGGTGCGCGCACGGCCCGGGCGGTGGCGGGCCCTCGGGGCCCGGGCGGTGGGGCTGGCTTCCGAGCTAGCGCCCGGGGAGGCGATGGCTGAGCGGCGGTGGACTTCATCCTCGGCGGGAGGGGAGGCCCCAGCCGCTGCGAGAGGCTGGGGCTGGTAACTGACAATCAGCGCTGGTTCAGACAACGCGTCTCCTTCGAGGTAACCGAAGGACAAATATTCTTTCAGCGCTGGTGTGCGCAGCTATCGCTGGACTGAAATATTGCTCTGGTATGCGCAGTTGCGTGGCTATCTCTAAGTAAATAGAAGAGGGTGAGCTGTCAGCTGAGGTGGGGTGAGGTAATATGGGTGGATCTGCCCTGAGAAGGAGGTCAAGTTCAGGATTCCAGCACCCTCAATAAGCAGTAGAGAATATGTAAATAAGTCCAGTGGGCAAGCAAGCTAGATAAAAGCTGGGTGAACTGACAAGGTGAGCATATATGGGGGGGAGGGGTTCCTGTTTTCTTTTGTACCTAAAACATAAATTTAATAGCAAATAAATAGGGCTGTTGCTTGCTATGTGCTACCAAGCACTTTTTCTTAGTGCCATTAGATTCTTTCCTAGTTAGAAGCGCCATATTCATTGCCGTGTCTCAGACTAGTAGTTTTGAGCTTGAGGAAAAGTTTTGTAAAGACATTGCTTTGTTCCACAGACTTGACTTCTGGTTTCATAAACGGAGCATGGAGGAGTGGGCAGAAAAATTCGGTATCTACAGCATGGTCCTTGCCTGTGGCTGGTAGGGGCCTGAGGCAGGATGCTAGGGCACCCTTGTAGTCTATGCTGCTGAGGATGAGTTGGGTTGAAAGATAACCTCTTAAAATTTTTTCTTTGTGCCTTGTGATTGAGTCCACTGTCTTGTATGGCTTCACCCTCTCACAGCTGATTGAAGCTGCTCGTTTCTTACAGGCAGATCTCCTGCACATGCACATATGCTCTGCAGTGCAAGTTCTCCTTTCAGTGGACAACACAGAGCATACTTGCCTTCATTGCAGGGGACATTTAGGTTGAGGTCTGACTTCCTGGCCATTAAAATTCTTCAGATGAAACTAAAACCCTGTGTGTATTTTCTGCTACTGAAGGTCTAAGTTTTCAGCCTAGTATAATTCTGCTTAAGAGTGCAACTTCAGCTGAGATCCAAAGCTACTAGAGAGGGTGCTTCTTTAATTCTGATGCTCCTTAATTGTCATGCTCCAGTAGCTATTCAGGTTTCAGGATGCATGTGTAGGGCAGGAAGAGTAAACTAAAATGGAAGTGTAGCTTAGGTTTGGCCTCTGTGTGAGGACAAGTTAGAACTAGCCAACTTGTGTTGTATTGTGCTGCCGTTATCAGGACCCTAGCTGTCCACTTAGCAGAAAGAAGGTTGTAACTCTTTACTTTGGGAGGTATTTGTGCCTTAAGTCCCTGATGTCTCTTCCTTCCATGAGTCTGAGCATTTGGAATTGCTGGATCCAAGAAAGGTGATGCAAAAGAAGGGTCATAGCCTTGGTATGTCCTTGAGAATGAAATAGAGTTTGCTGGGGTTAAAAAAAAAAAAATCCCAACTGAAATCCTTCAGGGAAAGGAAAACAGGAAACCAGGTTTCCAGACTGCACATGGGTTAAGAGTAGCCTATTTGGGGTAGAAAATACTGGATTGCTGTTCTAGTGAAGACCTAGAAGTGACCTCATGAATGTACATGGTAATGATGCTGTGACCTTCTGCTGGTTTTCCTTCTAATCCAATTACTATGTAAACATTGATTCCTCTACCTTCCTTGCATGCATGTGCGTGCTTGTATACAGGATTCTCTTGTAATAAATGATCATTCCCTTTCCACTTGGTGCACTGTGTGTACAGTAGTGCACCATGATGTATATGCTCATAGGTGTCATGAACTGTAACAGTGAGTTTTGTTTTTCTGTGCTAGAAGGCTACAGAGCAGGTACTGCAAGTCATGCAGAATGACGTTCACTGTCTAAACTTGTGTCAATTAATTGCTTCTCAGCAGAACACAGACCATATTGCTAATATGCAAATTTTAGTATGGAAGAAGAGTTTGAACTTAAATTACTCTAGTATTGCCTTTCTAAAAGGTAGGTCTTGTACTATAATCTGCTTGTTTGAGTGTGACAGACAGGAGCCACCAACTAGTCTCTGTGGTTTGACAGCTGGTTATAGTCACAGAAAATAGCTGCTGATGTTCCCAGCTTCCCCCAGCTGTACTAGTAATGGCAGCAGAACAAATCTGAGAAGATGGATTGACTTACCTGCATCGTATCTGGAAGGCTTTTAGACCGACACAACACTAAAATATCAAGTAATGCAGAAATGGATGACAGCTCCTGGTAAATTCTGATAAAAGCTATTGGGCAGCCTTGTGTCATGCCTGGAGATCAGAGACAGAAACATTGTCACTGAAGACACTGAGATTCAAGTCTGTGTTGAAGCAATTAAAGTTGTACCATTGTCATGGTGCTTCCAAATGTGGTTCAATGGTAATTCCATCTTTATTGCTTTGTCAGAATCTCGAAGTTTAACTTGTCTTAGGAAGGCTGAGCTTGCTAGCATACTCTTGAACTGATGTCTGTTAACTACAATCTTGCTAAAAGTACTTGCGTGAAGCACTGCAGAGTTTCCTCAATGCTTTTATTGGAAAGCTTTCTACTAGAATTGCAGCTGAAGTGCATCTCCTGCTTGGAAGGCAACAAGTGACAAGCCTCGTGCTTTACTTGTATCGCTGTACTCTCAACTTCTGGTGGACCTCATGCTTGAAAAGCCTAATGGGGAGCCCAGTGTTTTGGTAGGCTGCTTAGCTGCATGCTGCTAGATAAGCAAATCAATTGTTTCAGTACTTAGGAAAGTTTTTCATAGTGCGTGTCTCTGTGCAGGCTGGGATTGTGGTAAGCGCAACATACTTTGGCAGGCAGTTAAACTCTCCCATGTGTGCTGCAGATACAAGCCTGTACAGTGGTTGCAGTGGGACTGCTTGCTTCACGGGTGGTCAGTTACCAGATTTTTTTATATCCATGTAGCTGTTGAAAACTTCTAGCAACAGCTGTGGGGTGGCGTTGGCCAAAGTATTGACTTCTTGAGCCTGCGCTTGCATTAAGTGACACTGTTCTCAGCAAGTGTGTTAGGTGGTGATAGAAAGCTTTCCACTGCAGCAACCAGTAGAAGGCATATGATGCAGCAATATCAAACTACAGTGCAGCTTCATCTTGACAATAAAAATCAAATGTATTGTTCAGTATTGGTAAATGATGGAAAACACCATCCTGTCACTTAAGTGCGGTGCTAAAATAGCAAGTGTGAGTGGGTCATGTTCTTGTCAGGGTACTTGAGAATTTGCTTTCCATCAGCAGCGTTAGGCAGCGAGTTCGTACCATTCTAAGGTATCTTTTGTGTGAAGGCTTAGGGTGAGCTAAAGAGGAGAACAATGCAGTTAGGGCATAAAGCTCCAAGTGTGTTTCCAGCCAAATAAAACTTAAAGTAGTCATCTAAAGGTATGTAGATGATCACAATATGGTGCTTGTGCAATAGTTAAAACTGATAAAAGCAGCTAGATTTCCTGCTAAAGTAGTACAACAAACTTGTTTGTTGGCCTTACCTCTTAAGGAAAAATGTGAACTAACAGTTAAGTTTAGGATAGAAATAAGCTTGTATGCCATGTGCTGTTTCTCAGGAATCTTTTCTCAGTCAGGTCCTTTTTTGGGGGATGAGCAATTTCTTCTTTAAGAGGGCAAAAGCTATCTCTAGAGGAAGTTTTTCTTCAACTTGTGCCTTTTCAGGGTGGGCTTATGCATGTCAGCACACTTCAGCAAAAGCATGGGAATCCCTGTTACTGCTTATGGACTGTAAGCCAGTCCTTCTTTCTGAATTCCAGGAAACAAATGTGGAACGAACGACAGTTGTTGCATTGTCATTTTAGAGCATATCTTCAGTCCTTTATCCAGTTCTAGGTATTACCTGGCTTGTACTGTAGTTGAGAGCAATAGTATTCCTGGTAAGTGGGTCAGCAGGAACCATTATTCAATAAAAAAAAAAGCTCTCACTTCAGTTGCTAAATCCTGTAAGGAGACAGACTTAAGCTTTAAAATCTAACTGTGATCCCAGCAATTGGTGATGCTTCAGAACCATACATCCATTGTAAAAGCAGTGCCACAGGAGATGAGCACACTGGTTAGAATGTCAACAAAGCATACAGATACCCAGGAACTTACTAAATTTGGAAAAATCTTTAACACAGTTTCATCTGTATTGTTTCTGCAAAACTGACTTCTGTGCTGCCTGCTGGAGTCAGGTTTGTCACTTGGAGTAAAAGATTAAGTTTAACCATTTTTGATTGGTGAGAACTTGCAGAAAAGTCACTAATACTCAAGCTGACAGCACTAAAATAAAACATCTGTTATAGGAGCTACTAATCCAAGTAGTTGAACAATTCCATGTAGTTAAACCAAGGTCAAATAAAGCCTTTTTATTTCTTAATTCTGATTAATACTATTGAATTGCCTCTAATCAGTATGTTTAAACTCAGCACTAAGGCACACCTTAGCTGCGTGAGGTTTCACAGTTCAGTGGCTTATCTGGAAGTGTAGAAAAGTAATGCCTTGCTATTGTGCTTCCAGATGTGAAATGCATTACTTGGGTGGAACCAATGCTCTGGAAGGCAGTGGTCATCTTTTCCATATATTCTGCAGAAGGGCTTCTATGGTCCTGTGGAGGTACTTAACTATGTGGGCCAAATGTGGGGAAGGAAATGAACACAGGCTGTGAAGTGCATGCAGTGTTAAGAATAGTGTTGGTCTCAAAGGATTGGGGAAGTATATCAAAGTACTGCTAAACTTCAGTTGCTTTTGAAAGACTGTTCTCATCTTTACCTGTTTTTTTTTTTTCAGGACCTATCTTGGATATGGTATTTGTATTTCAGCATACTGATAGTAGTCTGACTTGAGTACTTCTGTGATCAAATCAATTCAGAATAAGATGCTTAACAAACCAAAAGTATAACTAGCTCAGAAAGCACTGTCTTGTGTGGTACTCTTGAGCTAGTGAATGTGGCTTTGACAGGTTTTGTCCTTGAGCAGTAGCAAATTTCCCATGCTTGTGTTCAGCAGGGTTAAATTTGTAGACTATTCCTGACAAGAGAAGAGTAGTCTGCTGGTACACACACTTCACTTCAGTGTTGTTTGGTTACATAGCCTCTGAAGCTTGTTGCGGAGTAATGACTAAACACTGACTCAGGGTGGATATGTTTAGGGATGCACAATCAGCATGAATTCTCTATACTACTGCAAATCTTGCATCACATTGCAAGACTGCTCTAACTGTAGCTAATTCTCTTAATATACTATTCTAGATATTGCTACTGGTTGTGGATGTTTTTAGACTCTTCTTCGAAGAACAAGAATGTACCAATTCAGGTGACTTTCTGTTCTATAGCCCAAGTACTGCATCTTTACAAACATTAACTGTTCCCTTGAGCAATAATTCAGAAGACCAATAGTTGAAAGGCTAGGAACTTCCCAGGATACTAACTAGAGAGACCAAGAACTGGCAGATCTTGGATGAAACAAACTTCTGAAGCAAGGACAGTGGATTTAAAGATCTCTTCCATGTATTTGCTCTGAGCAGCTGAATTTTTTTAGGGTTTTTTGTTTAAACTAGGCTCAGGAACCTAGTTCAAAGGTACTGAACTAGTTTGGTGTTGGTTATTTTATTTACACAGTAACAGACATCAAGTCTTTGAATAGCACTTCTTATTAGTATATTAGTTTAACTAGTGACTTGGACTCTTTTTCTTTCTGCTCATACAATGCAGGCCTTGATTGTCATATATTAAGAGTGCACTCTAGTACAGTGCTGAA
The DNA here is from genome assembly GCA_013399475.1 of Chauna torquata. Taxonomy (NCBI): domain Eukaryota; kingdom Metazoa; phylum Chordata; class Aves; order Anseriformes; family Anhimidae; genus Chauna; species Chauna torquata. Next base: position 35,775 of record VXAL01015556.1, read on the forward strand.
CAGACCAAATCAAACAGAACAATGGCTAATCTTTGTAGGACGAGTGGCTGTGATCCAGGTAGGCATGTGATGCCAGAGGTTTTTTGATACATCTTTATTTTTAGCTGGCTTGCCAAAAAAGTGTCAGCTTGAACTTTAGAACAGTCAGGGGCTGCCTGTTTTTCACCTCGTGAAATAAATAATACAGAATAGATTAATAAGCTTTGAACTGTAGAGAGTATTTTCTTTAAAGCTTTTTCACTTGGTATTGCAATGCTGATTGCCGTACTGAAGGCTGTTTCAGCAAGTACATAATCCAAATGCCATGTGAAGCTACAGCGCTGAGTGAAAGGTCTGAAGTTGCTGTTGCTGCTGTAGTTTTTTGATGTGAGAAGGATGGTCTGGTCTTTGTTTGTTATAAATCTTGACAGTATTTCTTATAAAAAGAAATATTACAAACTGAGGACAGGTCCATGAGCATGTTTTTTCTGTGGTTATTTCTTGAGAATCCAGCTCACCACTCCTGTCATGGGAGGATCTTCTGGTGCTCATAGCAGCAGTTTGGCTTCGTGACCAATCCTGAAAGGAGAACTATAAGCTAGTGTATAGCAGCTTTGCTCTAAAATTAATGAAAATGAAGCTGGATCTTCTGTGGTTTTAAGCCACCTCTATATTTGGAAATAAAGTTTCAGGGACTCTTTCTATGGGCAGAAGTTGCAGCACCCCCTAAGGGTAAAGGTGTCTGACAAATTACTGAACAGGAGCTATTGGCTTTTCTGTAGCTGTTAGGTGGTTACTTAAGAATGTGAATGTTACTACTCTGGTATATATAATTGGAAATATGAAGAGATTTTTTCTGGCTACTTAAGTAAGTAGTATGGAAGTAGGTATATTATCTTTTTTTGCATTATTATGTGGAGTGTAGGGATACTAGACAGTCTGTAGCTCACAAAGCACATTAAAACTTTTGTTGCTAATAAAAACTATCAACAGCAGCAATTCAGTGCATTTTTTTCTGCCCATTTGACTGTAACCGGTAGCTGTGAGCTACTGATGCTAAAACATCAACTTAATATCATACCTATTCAGTCATTCTCATTGAGAAAATAATAGTTTGGCCTTACAGTAGGCTAAACCAGGTATATGGCAGTTATACTTTGCAGTTGTGTAAAAGTAAAGAGAGGGAACTGTCAAAAGGAATGCCTGGTATTTCAAAGGATGCTCTGGCTTGTGAACCCTGAAATTTAACTACAGAAGTATACTAATTCTGTCTAGGTGATGTAAAAGCCTCTTTCTGAATATGTCCTTCTTTAAAGTGGGCTCCTGTTTTTAGCCTCAGCTTCTGAGGATGCAACCTGAAATATAAGAAATCACTAAACAATCTGTTTTTCTAGTCTAGTCTTAGGGTTTATTCTGCTTTGAGCTTTTGACCATAGCACACCACAGTTCAGTTTTTCATGATGTTGGTGAACTTCATCAGGTGATTGATAGAACCTGCTTGGCAAAAACAAAACAAACACCGGTATACTAACTTCCACAGAGTAACTCTGGGCTCAAGGTGTTGGGCTTGGCAAAAGTTAACTTTTGTCTGAAGTAAAAACTGATAGCCTTCATGGCTGTATTGCTGTTAGGATTTTACTGCTTTAGTCTTCAGGGTGGAAAACATCCTAGGCCTGTGTCTCAGTACTGTGGAGTGGGAAGTTCTGCAGAGCTTGGTATAGCTAGACAGCATTGTTTCAAAATCTGGCCTTACAAATATGGTCAGATTTCTTTGCGTTTTACTTTTTTTGTGTAAGTTACCTACAGTAGACCTGGACACCAAGTAGAAATAAAGGAAGGCTGTAGAACTTGACTTGATCAAATGACTCCTTTTAGAAACCATGTAGAAAAAATAAAAATCTTATATATTCCCTTTTGCGGTGGGGAATGGTTTGCATTTCATGAAGTAGATAGCAAAAATCGAAACTTGCTATGTGACTGAGGTTTAGAGCATGTTTGCTTTTGTTCTTGCTTTTTATAATTGTAGGAAGTGAAGAGGTAGCTGCTTATGTCAAGTCTGGAAGGAGACAAACTACTGGCAAGGAGTCTACAGTAACAGTGGACTGCTGGAGCCATTTTTTTGTACTAAAAGACAGCAGGCTCTTGCATTAAGAAAACAATGTTTTTTTCTCCACCCTGAATGCTTCTTACTGCAATACCCCAGAGCTCCCTTTGGCTGACTGTAAATGTAGCCAAAGGGTGTAGTCTCTTGACAAAGATTACAGCTTGTATGGAGAGAGAGTAAGAAGCTTGAATTTAGCTTCTGAGAGTCAAGGCCACAAACTCCTATCAAAAGTGAGTGGAGTGCTTTCTTTCATTCTATTTTAATGGAAATAGTTGTATCAAGGCTACCACAACCTACTTGAGAAGACAACATCAAAGTAGGTGCTATGGCAACAGTGCAGCTTTATTCCTGCTCTGTTAAAAGTGGGAGACATGGGCAATGCAGTGCTGCTGATTAGTGTTATATTGGCAGATAAGGAAATTAACCAAATTTACCTCAAACTATCCTGGATGACTGCAGCAGCGGAGTTTCCCCAGTTGTTGGGGTGAAGTGGGCCGCAGCGACGTTCTGAGTCAGTCTTGTGGAGTGTCAGCATGCTATTTGAAGGGACCCAAATGGTATTTAGTTCAATTTATATCTGGAAACAGATCTATAGGAGCAAGCCTGGCTATTTGCAAGGCTTCTTACTTGCTGGATGATTTAATCCGATCTAGATAATAGAACACTTAAACGACTTAGTTTTATGAACCAGTCTACTCAAAAGAAAGCATTCTAGTTGTCTTCCTGCATTTAAGTTAACTTGTATACCAGAATGGCTGCCTTGGAGTGCTGTGCATATGAAGTTGAAGGACAGTATTGACTTGTACTCAAACTGCCCGTACTCTGCACGGGAAAGTCTTTTCAGTTGTATCCACAAACAATTTAAACTTTTAAGTGGACATAGCTTGGGGATTAACCATAGTAAGAGCTAGAAGACTATTCTATGGTCATGCAAGCTACTGTCTTAGAACTGTTATTTGCTTCTGAGGTGAATTGGGAACCTCCTGAGCTTGGAGTTGGACTTGTAATTTGAATGTTATGATAACATCAGTGTAGCCAAAGAAATATGCCTCCTGCAAATCTAGGTTTTAACCTAGAGTCTTAGTAGGCAACTGCTGCTTCCATCTACCAGTTTGTTAAATGATAGCCAAATGACTTGATTGTAGAAACTTGTTTGGCATCTGAATGGAGGAATGCAGGAGTGATTTAAGGGTTTGGGTGTCATCTTTAGCTTTTAAACTAGGTAATTTAACTTGGCAACAGTTCTGACAGTGCTTAGTGCTAGTGTACTGTCTTGGCCATTGATTTACACAGCAGAATAAGTTCGACTGCTAGTTTGACAGTATTCAGAGAAAGCCTAATGGGTATGTATGTATAATCTGATACAGAAACAGTGCTAGACAGCATCTCTCTTGTCTTGACAGCATCTTTTTATGCGTGGGTTTTGGGGCTATGCAAACCTCTGCAGAGCTGGTTTATTGGTCCTTCTGGGAAAAATGCTTTATCTGCAGTTCTGCCTAGTGACTTTTGCTTGTCTAATATATTAGGTAACGCACAATCCTTTCAGATTAAGGACTTGCATTCAAACTAAGAGGCATGATTTCAGACTAGGAAGTTGAAAATGTTTTTGATAAAAATGAGACTAATTATTATGCTGTAGAAACAATTGCTATAGTAATTATGCTGAATGAGCTATGATCCAGGGGCTGTGCCAAACTGGGTCATGAGTTTCATGATGGTAGACTTTGCAGATCAGCAGGCCAGAAAATTGAGAATAATGCTGAATGAGTGTGAGGGGAGGTGTTTGCAAAAATGAAACTAGCCTGACTTGAAGTTTTGTGCCTTATTCTCATCTCTGTTCTAGCAGGCAGTGTTAATACAGTGTTCAGAGTAGTCTAGTCACTGAGAAGTCAGTAGCAAGAGTAACTCTCAACATAGAGCTGTAAAGCTGAGAATAGCTCTTTGATATGTTGTATGATCCTGGTGCTGACACTTCAATAGGAATTGAAAGTTTCTGTTGACATCTTAGAGTTATCTTCTACAAAATTGTTGCCCACTGGTAGCCCATGCTGCAGCAGCTGTCTGGCTTGCTTAACAAAAACCATCTCTCCATGGTAGATGGAGGCATTAGGGCATGCGGAAGCCCTTCCTTACTGAAGGAAAAAGTCTGCTCAGAGTAATAATCCTATAGTGGGAAAAGAATGTACAGTAACTTCAGGTGTGAATGTATCCTAAGTTAAAAATAGATACTTAATGTAAATAGGCTAAGCAGTGTTTAAAAAAAAAAGCTCTCATGTTGTACTTTTAAATAGATCCTTTCTAACAACTGCTTATCTGAAGAACACTGCTGTATCAGTACTGAGTTCTAGAGGAAGGAGAATTGCTGCAGTTTGAATTTCAAGAAACATGGGATTTAGAAGCTGGTTTCAACAGATAGCTATGAATTCGTATCCAGACCAAAGGACAGTGGATGTGTACTTTCCTGTAGTTGTTGTGACTTGTAAGCCATTTAATACAATGCTAGCCTTCTAGCATACGCATCAGTTTGAATGCTTACAGTGATGATCAAAATTGGAGAAGCTTATTCAACTTAGAGGGAAAACAAGTCCTCTAACTGTCCTCTTCTCCAGCTTGCTAGCTGGGCTAGCCTGTTAAAAGTTCAAAGGGGAATGTAGAAGGTAAAATGAGCTCAACTGGCACTTCTACCCCCACATTGCACCTGTAAGCCTGATATGTTGTTTAGAGATTAACTTTGTAGACCTCATGCCCAGAAGCATGAAAAGAGTTCACGAGGACCTGGGAACTAGTGTTCTTTATCTGCTTTCATTCAGTTGTAATCCCTCTTGTAAGTAACTTGAGAGGAGAATGGAATATTTTCTGCAGGTGAGAGCCTGTATTACATATTGTGAAGGACTTTCTGTCCAGGATGCTGACAAAGAATTGATGTTGTAATGTGGAAGGCTGAACTTGGTTAAAAAGCCAATAGCTGAAATCGGAGAAGAATAATCCACTGCTTCACTTCTGGGAATCTCCTTCATGTACTCTTGGAAGCCTAGCTTTATTTACTCTGGAGTAGAGTATTCTTATCCTCTAGATGAGTGTCTGTAAAGCCTTACTTCTGACATAATAGTCCTAAGCACAATTTTATTATTAGTCACTAGTACAAAGAACAATCCTTACCTGGGAAGGAGAACCTAAATACATTTAAACAGATATTTAGGAATACAAGATTTCATAGCAAAACACTATTTTATACTTCCACAGTAAATTGTGGACTAAATAGTGTAATGTGAAAGTACCCAACTAACCTCTCAAGTATTTTTGAACTGTGACAGCCAAAATCTTGTTGATAGGCAGTAATACAATAGCCCATAGTCATAGGCCTGCCTAGTGCAGGAAAGTAACTTGGCAGTTAAACCCATCTTGAGCAGCCAAAACTGTCACTTGATAGCTTAAGCATAACAGCCTACAAATGATATCATTCAAGGATATTCACTCAAACTGGGATCAGAAGCTGAGTGGGATGGCTCATAACTCTAACACAAAAACAAAAAACCTAGGTGAGAATAACTACTGTGTTTCTGCCAACAGGAAAACTTCTTAAAACCATAGTCCAATGTGAACATCGGGGTACCCTGAGTCTCCTTTCAAGGTGTACGAGACAGTGAATATCAGAGTAAGAGTTTACTCTGTTACTGCTGGTTATATATGGCACTTATGGACCCCTGGTCTTGCTTTTAGTAGGTCATAACTCCTCCATAAACTTTTTTGTAACACTCTAGCCAGTTTGCCATCACTATCCAAAGTGTAAATGTTGTTGAGGTTTTGGAGCTTTTCATTCTGGGGATATTGTTAGAGGAGGATGCTCTCAATGTTTACTCTGTGCAAGTTGGATAACAGTGGGATAACTCTGCACCCCAGGAATGGATAGGATTAATATAGGCTCTTACACAAGTTAATATATGGTCTTCTGCAGTATTATAGCCTGGCTCTCACTTGATGTCTTTCAAGAATCTTAGAGTTGGATGCTGGCTCTTAGCCTTTTTCAGAGAAGTTCTGCCTCACCAAGTGGTGTTTGGCTTAACTTTGCTGATGAGATCAGATAGTTTTGCTACACTGAATGTTGTATTGCATCTCAACCTTGTTGGCTTCTCTGGAGCTATCCAAACTAGGCAGCTTGTGCTAACAGATCTTCAGCTTCATCTGTCCCAAATGGATTCAGTGAGGACTGTAGGACTTGCTTGTTTTGCTTTTAAAGGTGTTAGAGTCAATGTTGCATCGGGTAGCAGAACACAAGAAACTTGGCTAATGCGCTGTACTATACCTGAAACACTCCTTTGAACACAGTTAAGAGGAGCCTGTGTGGACAAAGACTCTTCTCCAACTACATCCTCCTCCCCACTAGTGTACATATATTGACACTGGGAATCCAGCTTCTGAGAAAGTAAGGGTAGCAGATAACTGTGCAACCTTAGGAACATCTCAAGTGGTGAGCAAATCTGCTATTCTCTTAAGTGGCGTGACAAAATATCAGTTAGTGTTGTACAGATGAAAGGCCCACAGTTAAGCAGTTGGAGGCCCAGCTTACTTATGTAGTTTACACAGAGCCTTATCAGAATTTCTGTATCAAATGTTTCTCAATACTGTTGTGGTGTTGCTTAAGTGGGGCTAACTTGTAACTTAACATCTTGTTTCTACTTCTACTTACCAAAGCTTGCTCATCTAATCAGTAGGTTATGTTTTGTTTCCAGACAAATCTCCCTATCTTCAAATTGAAAGAATCTACCGTCAGAAGAAGATACAGTGACTTTGAATGGCTAAGGAATGAACTAGAAAGAGAAAGCAAGGTGGGTAAACTGAAAGGTAAATGCAAGTCTTTTTATTTACATACAAAGAGTACTGATGCTGAAATGTTATCTGTATGTTATAAAGCATGTCAGATCAAGCAGATGTTGTAGCTGAAAACCTCCAGAGCTAAAATAGCATCAGTCTTTCAGCAAACCTCAAACATACAGTGCTAGAGGCTGTTTAATGGTTTTGAGTTTAATTCAGAGTTTAACAACTTGAATTCAGTTTACTGCCATGGGCAGGTACTGTTCTTCTCTAGTCATGTTTTCTTACTTCACTAGGGATCTAAGCGATGAGTTGGATCCTCTGAGAAGAAGGTATGGCACGGGAGTTGTATAAACTTGTTTACAGGCTGCACTTAAGGACGCTTTTCTAAATGTTTCAGGTTGTGGTACCACCTCTACCAGGAAAAGCTCTTCTTCGTCAGCTCCCCTTCCGAGGAGATGATGGTATATTTGATGATTCCTTTATAGAGGAAAGGAAACAGGCTCTTGAGCAATTCATAAACAAGTAAGTATTGGGTCTAGTTATGTGGAGACAAGCCCAGAACTGATGGGGTTGTAGCTGCTAATCCTCTAACTATGGTAGCTGCACTAGGTTCAGAACAATAGAACTTTCACGTAATCTCACAATAGGACACTAACATTGCTCATCCAGTGTTTGGTTTGGATATCTTAATGCTTACGTGAACAACCAAAATGAATTATTGTAGTTAATTTATGCAAATTACTACTAAAATTATAGCATTCAAAATAGTTCTACTTCTCACTTCTGAAAAGGTATCCTCCACTGGGTGAACAATGAAGCTCACAATGGGCTTACAGCGGTTCACTTTGATTGCAGATGTGAGGTATTATCAGTTTGTATAATGATGCACATTTTCTGTAATCATAAGAATTTTTCTGAAGATGTAGAAACACTACTTGAGGTATGTATGTATATAGTTTGAAATAGACACTTTGGGCTTTGTCACTGGCTTGTAAAAGGTGAGCAGACATAGCAGAGCAAGAAATTTAAGTCTTTGTTACTACCACCTGATACTACTAACTACTCTCCATGTACTGACCCAATGAGCTATTTTAATCTCTAACAATGTAGATCCAAATAACAGGTAGGAATACTGTTTTTACCCAGCTCTTCTTGCCTCTGGAGCCAACGCTGTTCATACCAACGGGATTCTGGACTTTTCCTGTCATAAAAGGTTCAATAAAATGCAGTTCCACTAGCATTTTAATATTGCCCAATAATGTTTAATGGGGACAGAGGATGTCCCTGAGTTGAGCCAGAACTCCCTCTGCTCATATAGCTGGTTATGGCTAGTTACTGTTAGCCAGTTCAGGTCTGTGGCTTGGGGAGTTAGAAGTGAGTGACTAGTTCACTGGAAACTAAAACTTTCTTGCGCAGGTAAGCACAAGTGTGGTTGTATTAGATCTTAACACAGTTGCTTGCTAGTTTATTTTAGAGGTATTGTTAATGCTTCTGAGCAGATAGAATGCTTGAGACTGTTACTTCCTCTGTTTGAGGACAGGTGAAATGAATTTCCAATGCATCTAGTTTTGCTTTTACAATACATGGAGGCAGATGTGCTTGTAGTAAGATGGAGTGTTTTTGAAGGCTGTATGATCAAGACAGTTACAACTGTAAAATACAACTTTTATCCATGCAGTCTTGGGACTGTACAATTTGGAGGAAACTTACTTATTGGCTCTGAGGCTAGCCATGTGTGGGAAGAAGGCTGTTTACATTCTAAAAGGAGTTGATAGTGAAACAGTTGTCTTAACAGGAACATCTGAAGAACAGCTCAGTACAGCAAATAGAAATGGAGTGATCAATTTGCTGGTACCAGCTTGAGTCTTACAGCAAGTAATATACTGATCTTGTGGTGGTATGGAACTTCTTAGTTAATTTTCTGTCCTTTGAAAGATAGAAGCAGGCTGTTAACATAGTTATTGATGTAGTAGCAGACTTGAGTATATGTGGAACAGGACTCTTCAGGTAGAACTCAGAATAAAGTGATGAGCTAGAATAGCTAATTGCATGGGCAACTCAAGCAAATATGACCAGTTATTTTGAACCATGTAGCAGCTTTAAAGCTTCTACCAAGTACTCTGGGTGCTAGCAAACTTACTCTAGAAAGGGTTTTGTATAATGTATTCATTTTACTGCATTCTCAAAGCTGGTCTTCATTCAGAACTAGAGAAAAGTTGCTCAGGTAACTGATACCACTGTATCCAGAGGAGGTATTGGTGCACCAATGCCAGTTCTTAATATCCAGGAATGCTTAGATGGATGTTGAGAAGCTTTGTCTGTCTAGATGTTAGCATACAGAGGAACTAAAGCACAGCAGTGCAGCTTACTTAAGTCAGCTCTTTTGGGCCAGCTTGCTGGCAAAACCATCAGTACTACTTAGTGCCATTTACAGGGGTAGCTATGCTGCAAAAGTCTTATCTGCCTGAACCTGACTTAGAGAGACATGAAAACTTTGGAAGTGTGGTCACCTTAGTGAAGAACACTGAGGAAAAGCCAATGCAAAGTGAGGTGTTCATGTGAAACCAAGAGCTGGATCTGAGACCAGATCTAGTCTAGCAATTCAGCCACCAATTTGCAAGCTTTCTTAACAGGGAAGAGGAATATACTGCTGCCTTTTCTTGTCCTGTCTTTTTCTTGTACTTCAAGGCAAACAAGTGTAGTTGGATGGGAGTAAGAAACTCAAACTGGCCACTCCAGACTGTCTTGTGAACCAGTGTTTTAGACTGCTGCCCATTTACTTGAACCTGTTGAGGTTGATAGGCTTTATGACTGCACTTGAAGTATTCTATCAATGCTGAGTAGGAGAGCTTTGCTTCCTTGCTGAAGGATACCCTCAATGACAAGTGAGTGGTGACAAGTTAATCTGTCCTGTGGTGAGGCAAGCAGTAATACATACATGTGGAGAAGATGCACAAAAGTGCTTGAAAGTACTGATATTGAGCCCCTGGAATTGATTGTGTATTATTCATAAGCTTCCACTTAGAGCAGACATGTTCTGACATATTTAGAAGCCATAAGATTGATACAAGCTGTCCTGGGGACAGAGGGGGTGGTGGTGGTGCTTGGGGAGGCTTTCTCCCTTAAAGGGAGAGGCCTGTATTGATTGAACTGGATGCAGCTTTTTCCAGGTCACTTCTAGGTTTTCATATTCATAAGTGATCAGCTTCCAGGGATTCTGGTTCTCTTCAATTTTTGGCTACGCAAGGCTGCAAGATACCTAAAGGGGTTAAATACAAAACCGCATGGTTCTCTTTGAAGTTTGGGAACATTGAATTCATTTTCAGCTCATTTACTGGTAAAAAGATAGTGGCTCAGTGTAGTCTGTCTAGAACAAATCTACGGTAGAGGTACTGTTCTCTTCTGGAACAGACAAGCTCATTTGTTCCACCATGTTTCATTTTTAAAGACATTCAGTTAACAGAATGCCCATATCTCGTACCCTTTGTTTGAGCATCAGTGCTGCTTGTACATGCTGCAATAGTGACTGTGGTAAATCACTGTTTTAAATTGTCAGGGCCTTCAGAAGACCTTCACACCCCCTGGTGGAATAACTCTTTAACTCTGCTTGGGCTAACTAAACTGAATTAGACTGAGTGTTGATGGGTTAAGCTGCCTTTAGAGAGGTGTTCTGTGTCAAAGGCATCAAGACCAGTGAAATCAGCTTGGCTTGGCGTAACTCTAGATTTCCTAATGCAAGGATGGTTGCTCTGATAGTCCCCTCAATTGCAGCTAACAGATGACATAACATGCTTCGTAGTGATCAGAAGTGACTCAGAGTTCCTATGAACTGACTTAATGTGAGAGAGAATGGCAAGTCTTGCTGTCAGACATCGTTCTAGTCACAACAGTAAACTGGAAGTGGATCTCTGCCTTAGTGCAGGCCCATAGGTTGTTTGGTATTAAAAAAAGAAACCTTGCTCTACTGGCAAGCTGCAAGTAGACTCAATTTGCTAGCACTAACGCTGCCTTTTTTTTCCCCTCTCTAGGGTTGCAGGCCACCCACTGGCACAGAATGAGCGCTGTCTTCACATGTTCTTACAAGATGAAGTAATAGACAAAAACTACACACCATCCAAAATAAGACATACTTGAGTTCTGAAATCATCTATCCAAACATTAGTGGTTCTTATGCTTGGTTTTAAGAGGTTGTAGTTTGTCTTAGCATGCTGAGGATAAACAGCCACAAAGTCTCCACTAACATCAGTACACTGCTTGGTCTTTGCATATACTTTATAGTATTAAAGAACTCACTTGTCTTTTAGCTAAATCCCTCTGAATCCTTGATTTAAGAGTATTATACTATGAGACCATCCACCCCTTGCAATGTCTCACAGACCGTTCCACTCTTAATTGCAATGACTTAACAATGTTTACTGACTTGGCCTTACTTGAACTTGCACAGATGTAGTGTCACATGTTCACTTGTATATGACTAAACTGCTATGCTTTCTGAGGTAGTCATCTATCTGAACTTCTGTAGAAAGACTGCTCTCTTTCTGATACCCTGTGTGAGATACACTTATGCAATTGTCTTCAAGCTTGTAAAACACTTTATACTGAAGCAGTGAGGGAGTTATCTTTATATTCTGTAAGGAAAATATCAAATTTATATACTAAAATAACTTGTCTAAAGTTTTGAAATAAAAGTGAAAATGCACTTCAAATGTCTGTCACTCTTGACCTTGAGTGTGGGGTATCTCATGATTTCTGAGAAGCAGGGACTTGCCTGTACCAAGTCAACTGGTGTTTCAGCCTTGCTGTGATGCTCTTCTGCAATGTGGTGTTTTGCCGCTAACAGCCATCACTAAATACCCTTAGATGCTGGCACTTGCTGAGGAAGTGTTCCTGAACATATAAAGATACTGAAGGTTGTTCCAGTGTTGTGGACCCAAAGCTGCAATTCATGGTAGGCAGTCAACAGCTGTGTGGCTTCAGTAAGCTTGGAAAAAGGCTACCCCTCTACTTGGTATGAGAAGCATCAATCTAGCTTTGGTTATCATGTGAAAATTATGCCATCCTACAGAGAAAGGGATGTTGACAATGTTCTGTAGTAGAACTTAAGTCCAATAGATGAAGGTTAAGGTAGCTCTGCTCTACAAATGTTACTGGGACATGAAATCATACAAGCCTGCCGGAAAATGTGATCACAGATTGCTTCCCTGAACATTAAGAGAAGGGGAGGCTGTAGCATTGTGCTTGTATGGCCACTGGTAAAATACAGCCTGTGGACTCTTGAACTCATGTTGACAAGCAATGTTGCTGAAGTAATCTTTCTCCCTAGGTGCTTATGTGGCTAGAGAAGCTTTTTTAGTGAACTGAAATGTGATCTGGGAGTTGCCTGTCCAGATGCTTTTGAAAACCAGTTCAAGAACACTCTAGTAGCAATCTGATGTGTTGTCCTTCATAACAGTGCATGTTCTCAACTTCAGTGCATGTTGGCTTAGACTTGTCTCTGCTGCTGCTTTTTCCTTCTTTTCTCTCTATATTCCTTCCTATTACTATGTAGAGAACATGCTATAAACTTGCAAACTTACTAGATTTTGTTAAGACCATTAATCTTATTTTAAACTTCCCCTATGTCATTTGTATGGAATTCTGGATGTGAAAGTTCAAACTGACAAAACACTGGTTGGCTGACTGGTTTATATGTGGTATTAAGTGAATTCTTGTCCTTAAGCATTCTACCTTGTGGCTGCAATAAAACAAGAATTAATTTCTCAATATATCAGCAGAGGTGAGTGAGTGCTCACAACCAAGTGCAATCTTTTTATTCTTGGATTTTGGAATGGGAAGGAAATACACCAAATACTGATGGCACAGCTCTGGGTTGCGAGTGAGCTGTGTAAGTTTTGGTCCCTGGTTCTATGGGAACAACTGTGGGATAGATACAACACAGTCTTTGTTAAGTATGAAGGAGGCAAAGAACAATTATTTGAGTATCAAACTGTTCAGTATAGCTTTTCAAGAAGTTTTTGATAAAGCAAAGTAATCAATTCTAAAACTCCCTGTGCTTGTTGAATCACACTTAAAAGCTGAGTTACTCTAGGAAGTAGAGAAAGAAGGGCTAAATGTATATGAGGTTTTATTATTTAGGTTTAGATATGTAGTAAGGTGTTCTTTTTCTTTTCTCAAATGTTCTTTTCTGTGAGAAACTTCTTTCTGAAATCAAGTAAATGTCCTGCCATATCCCTAGAAGATGATACAATCTGTATCATCTGCTGTGGAAAACAGAATTAAGCTGAAGAGGGAAAAGCTGCATGCTTGATGTCAAAGTAGATTCTCCTTTTCATATTTCCAATGTGTAGTGAGAACTTTGGAATGTTAACCTCTGAGGGTGACAGGATCTGGGATTCAGTGGACATCTGCAGTGGCTTCTAGGATTTCACCTGGGCTTTGGTCCTTCAAGGCTAACTGGAGACCCTAATTCTAGTGTAGCAAAATGAGTTCTGCTGTTGTACAATCTGCAGTTTTGGAAGGAAGACATGGTCTGAGATTAGCTGTGCCTAAACTACAGGCATCTGGGCATGATTCCCAGCTTGTGAGTCTGCTGTGCATGTGGACTGGGTCTTAACAGGTAAGAAGATGAGACAGGGGTGTGCACCCATTGCCCTGTCTGCTTTGCAACTGGGATAAAGCCAGTATGCTCTGATGCATCCTCTGGCATGGGTGATCTAGGGACTGGGACTGCACAGCATACTGCAGGGTGCAGCTGCCTCACAGCTTAGAGACAGTTCATATTTATTGCTGCTCAATATGAATCTTGTTGAAATGAGTGATTTGTCGTCATTCTGTGCAGCAGTGGGTTCAGCCTTTGTAGCTCATAAACTGAGTTGTCACAAGGTGGAAAGCCACAACTGTTTTTCTGCCCTGTTGAGTTCTCTTTAGTGTAGAGCAGAAAACAGGTGAAGGCTTTTACAAGTGCAGTAAGAACTCTTCATAAGGCGTTGGTTTCTTTTTAAGATCAAATTCACCATGCACTATGGTAATCACATTCTCAAGCACTCCCTGCTAGTTGGTATAGAAGGTGGTTCAAAGTCCTGTAGTCCATACTTTGTCTCACTTGACTCATCAAAAGACTGGTCTTGTATACTTAAAGGTCCTGCTGTCTTTGAAAGAATGGAAGGTGAGACCTATCAGAGTGAGCACATGGAAGAGAGATGGGGTGAAAACTTTGACCTCTGAAACACGAGTTTTGTGCTTGGAGTCCATGGAGCTAGGATTTCACTCATGGTCTGTGTTCATTGACACCAACAAACAACGAGCCATTGATATACACTATGCATTTCCACTTGTCATTTTAATGTGCATGCTCTTTGGTCACTTATTGCCTTATAAACAATGTTTTATTTCCCTTCTATTGCCAGCTTCTTCCTGTGCACTGGGAGTCGCTTACCCCTTTCTTTGGTTTGAAACACAACTGGACACCTTAATAAAACTTCAGAATCTTTTTAATTGAAGCAGTGTTTTTGTACTCATCACCCATTGTGAGCTGCACAACTCACAGATACTAAAAACTAAATAACTAAATACTAAATAGCGTGAAACAGAAGACATATACTAGGTTAGACATCTGATTGGTTTAGAATTATGTCCCAGAAAAAACTGTGTCAGCTCCTTAAGAAAGAAATGTTAGAAACCGTGCAGCAAGTGTATATGAATTATAGAAAACATCTCTCTGCAGGACCTCAAAGTCCCTTTGCCCCAAGGCAGGATCACCCATGGCTAAGTTACTCCCTTAATATTTGTCCAACCTGTTCTTTAAAACCTCTGATGATGGAGACTCCACAGCATCCCAGGCAGCTCATTTTAATAGAGATTATGTCTGTTCCCTGGTAAGTAGGGTACAGTGGAAGAAACTAATCCAGAAATAAAAGAATAAGCATTAAAAGAACATGGGAAGGTAATTTAAATTCAATATATTTTTATTCTTTGTAAATACAATGAGTACAACTTTTTAACTTCACAAATCAGTTAATCCACTTTGTACAGGAAAAGTTTTACTCATTCTATGATAGTCCAAGTGCTGATTTTTCTCAGTGCTAGTTTCTAATAACAAATCAATTTTTGAAAAGTACAGCAGCTATCTTTAAATGTTTTTTTCTACATGTTTCATACATCAGATAAGCAGCTTATAATGTTTTTGTGTGTGAGAGGGTGTAGGCGAACAAGGCTTCAAAATTAGAACCTGGAGTTTTCTAAAAAAGGCATTGGAGACTTTTGGAAATTGTTAGCATCGTATCAGTCAACCACCTTTATTTCTTTGAAATAGAATTCCTTCCGTTGATTTCTTTAGAGTCATTTCACATCTCTGCACATCTCATTGACAAAGAGTTCGGCCACCGTTGCCTTTGGTTTCAGCACTATGCCAACGGGACAGCCAGCAGGTCACTGAAGCGGTCATCTCCATTGGATTTGGTTTTGCTGTTTTAGTCTTCCTTTCTTCGCTTGTACTTCTTTCAGGGGTGTGTTTGGGTGGGTGCTTGTGTGTGTAAGAAGGAGGGAAGGTCAGGGAGGAGGTGTATAAAGCTCTTCTGTCTTGAGATGTTAACCAAATTCTGGTGACATCTGCATCAAAGATCACCAGTTCATTTTGCAGGAGGAATGGAACTGACGTCATAAGCTACTTTTTAATCAGTTCTGAAGGCCACTTCATGATGTATTAGAGCAGAAGCAATGTTTTGGTAACCTGGTCTTAAATGTTGCCTACTGTATTAAAACATTTCACCAACATAGGCTACTTTTAAAACAGTTCTGAAGGCCACCACATCTCATGTTACAACAGAAGCCAAGTTTGGTCACCCAGTTCCGAATACCGAACAAACTAAAGTACCTTCTTTCACATTTTGTCTCAGATCTGCCAGTTAAATGAGAGAATAGCGGAGTCTTTGTTAACTATGACTGGCATCTGAATTGCCTCCATCCTGTAGTAACAGGAAAAGCAGCCAAATTCCAACCACTTTCACTTTTTCTGTAGAACAAAGCATTCTCTCCATGATCTAAATCGCTCTGTTCAGAGCAGCAGAATCATATCTACTGGGGTATTTTTGTGTCAATGAGTTTAAAGGCTAAACATTCCCAGGCGTATGCTTCCTGTAGATTTTGTTAGTTGAGGCTTATTCTCCATAGATAAAAGTTCTTCTCAAACTGTCCATCCTGATTGTTTATTTTAAGGTAATTTATATGTCACTGGATTTGTACATATCTGAAAGCAGTCTTGTAATTGGTACATTCCCAATGGTCTTTTTGAAAAACACTTCTTCTATTGTAGATGGACTAATCGAACGTAAAGCTGGTAAAAGCAATAAAAGTTTTCCAAAGCGACAGGGTTGTGTGGGGTACCTGGGAAACAGAGAGAGAAAAAAAAATGTTATTAAAGATTTTAGATACTTTTCCAAAGAAAATCTTTTACTTTATAGGAAAGACCAATATTCAGCAAATTGTACGGATGGGTGCTACCTGTGCTAAATCCCTGTTTTGTACTCACATGAGCAAGAAGGTTGACCCCAAGGAAAACTCTCTTAATGGAGGCTAGCAGAATATAGACCAAGGTCTCTGAGTTTTGATTAGCTCCTTTGTTTGTTCCCTCAGAGCAGTAGCAATACAGAGACAGGATCTGCTCTGGTTTGTCTCTCAGGCAACAACTATGTTCTTGATGCAGTTCAGGGAAGAGCTTGACCTATAATAGATACCCTGTCATTTAAAGTGCAATTTAAACCTGGCTGGATTGTCATCGTAATCATTTTGCCTCCTTCTGGTTGCCTTACACATTTAATAACAATTGACATTTGGAAAAAAAGTTTTTGATTAAAGAAGCTGTGTTTTGTCCCCACGTAATGTATTTGCGTAATAGGATGTTTTCCATCCTTTCTCCCAGCTTCTGAAGCCAGCACAATACCGGATATGTGTTCTAGGTATGCTTACACTGACTTCACATCAGTGTGATTCTCAAGCCCCTGCGTTGCAGTGGTATCCCTAAAAGAAGGAGCAGGTCCATGGAGAAACATTCTGCTTCTCCAGTCTGCCCTCCCCTGCATCCTACTGAGAGCGACTCCACTGAGAGCGAGAGGCTGATACTACTGTAACACTGACAGGAAGGTAAATTCAAGCCTGAGGAAGAAACGCGAGCTGAAAGCCTTATCCCTCTGGAGTTAATGTGACAGTTCTGTTAGTGAAGCGAGGATTTCTCCCTTTCTAGAAAAGCTAAAGAAGCTTTGATACCCTGAAATGGGAGGATGAGGTTGTTAGACTTTGTTTGTTTACACAGATAGGTTTTACTCAGAATATAAGCAGCCTTTCACTGCATTTATTTATTTGAAAAAGGTTATCTTTTACAAAAGATACTCTTTAGCCCAGTAGCTAAATATTTCTAGCGATGTAGAAATGGGATGGAAAAGTCGCCATGCCTAGAATGGAAGCCATGGCTATGGGAAAACATCTTTCCCTGACTTTTCTCTCCAGCAAGCCCTGGCTTGCTCAGAGTCTCCAGGGAGCAATCTTCATGGCAAAGGCCTTCAATGAGAACAGGAACAGGTTGCTCTGCAGTGGTTATTCTTTTTGCTCTGAACTAGTCACAACTGGACGGTCTTTGCCTTTTTCCTCCTGTCCCCAGGGCAGGCCATTGCCTTTAGGTTAAACAGAAGTGCTTCAAAGACTGCTGCCACCTAATCTCTCACAAGGAGTTGACTTCTGCTAGGCAGAGCTATTATTAGAGCAGATCAAAGTTTCAGAAGGAAAAGACAATGTAAAAGTGCCTCTTCACCACTCCATCTGCCACTGCGCTAGTCTCATGGACCTCCACTGCAGCTAATGGACCGAGACACGGACTTTGCAAG
Organism: Chauna torquata; assembly: GCA_013399475.1. Classification (NCBI taxonomy): domain Eukaryota; kingdom Metazoa; phylum Chordata; class Aves; order Anseriformes; family Anhimidae; genus Chauna; species Chauna torquata. The sequence goes on from VXAL01015556.1 coordinate 53,547, forward strand.
ACCTGTCACAGCTCTCCCCAGAAGTCTTGACCCAGCCCGAGCAGCAGGTGCGGAAAATGTTAGGCGCACTCGTCTGGCTTCTCCCCGGTCCTCCCACTCCAAAGTGGTCCATAGCACGAGGCTGCTAGTCTGTTTGCGGCCAGCTGTTACAGAGCGTGGGTTTGCATTTTGCGTAGTACATTTCACCCATTCCTGAGTTTACCCGTGTATACTTTGTGGGATGGCTGCTGCAGCTTTTACAGCAGGTTTTAAGATTTCTGTACCCTGTGGGACTTATACTGGATGAGACAGGTAGTCTTTTCTTCCCAAAACAATGATCCTCATCACTCTGCTCCAGTACTAAAATGGGATTCACAAGTTCTGGGTTTTTCAGTTCAACCTGAGCACAGACTCAGGGTAGTGTCTCAAAAGAGCCATTTAGCTTCCTTGTGTCTTGATTTCTGTGTCTGTGAAATGGGGAAAATGACATGGGGAAGTGTATTGGAGATCTTGGGTGAAAAGCACTTACACCGCCGTGGGATATGATGTTGAGTGTCCCTATGAGCATTACTTAACAGAATAAAATGTAGAGAAAATCTAGCCTTCTGAAATGCAAAATGCTCCACAGCAGTATCACTTCCCAAAGGAAGATCTCTCCTTTTACCATTTTCCCTTTGTCTGAATAAATCCCATCTTCCTCATTTCCTCAGGAAATGCCAAATCCCAGCAGGCTGGCAGTCAATTTATACTTGCTGTAAAAGCCTGGTCCCTGCGGCAATCAGTCCCCAGGCTTTGCTACAGCGAGAGCAGGATTTCAGCCCTACACCTGCAGGAAGGACTCGAAGGAGGCACTGCTCACCTGGTGTGAATGTAGCTGTTCAGAGTGAGCTGGGCTTCGTCTTGAAGGGCAGCTATCGCGGCAGCGTTTCGGAAGCTCCTCAGCTCAGAACCACTGTGTGTCGGCACTGGAAAGCAGATCGGTTACTAGTTCAGCGTGGGTCAAAACAGTTCAGCTGATGCTATCCATGGAAATTAAGCATTCCCATTAGTTCCCCAGCACTCCATTGTCAGCCTTTCAAAATACAGGACTGACTATTGGAATTCGATACCAGGCAACCTGTTGGATGATACAATGCTATATGTCTGGTTTAAAACATCATTCTTGCTTTGAGGTAGCAGCCTCAAAGCTATCAGGCCAGACACGCAAGAGGTTATTTCTGCTTACCAGCTTTAAAAGTGACAATGCATTTGAGACAGGCAAATTCAGTAGCATCTAGCCGGAGTTGTCTAAATCTAGCCACAACCTCCTGTAAAGCCTGTATTTCTGAAATAATTTTATTCAGCTTCTGAGAATCTGTATTGTCACCATTCATGCCTAAAACAGAAACAGATGAAATAAATAATATTAAAGGCATTTGCTTTATTTTATATTGATTTCTGACAAAATCCTGTGTATCAATATCCATTCTATTGTCACACTTGTCTATCTGGTTCCATGTAAACTGACTATATTGTATGAAAGTTAATATAAAATCTTCTCTTGGATGATAACAAACACAGTAATTTGCATTTAAATGACAATGCAAGCAGTCATGAATACAACAAAACAACATTATTTGCATTTAAATATAGATTTATAAATGACAGGTATGCTCCATTGTTCAGTAGGAATTTGTTATTCTTTACATGTTGTTCTTTTTTCAGTAATGTATTTTTATGGTAATTTTTGTAACAAAGTCATTAAATTGTGCAATTCTTACCAGATACAGCCAGTAGAGTGTTAGCATCAACTGGAATGGCCCATTGTGCTATTCCTAGAACAAACAGTTCTCTCCAAGCATCTTCCAAAAGCATCAGCTGTCATACAATAGATGTACAATATAACATAGTGTATAATTTATAGATTTATAAACAATTTAAATATGTAAATTTCTGTTATTTTAAAAACTACTTTAAATGCTTGTCATGGTATTTTCCCCACAGAATTTGTTAGCTCTTCTCTTAGCTTTTTGAGAAGGTGTCTAGAAATAAGTCTATGCGTTGTAGAAAAACACTTGGTGTTGGCTCCCTGTGCGCCGTGTTGTAGACCAAAAGGGAGCAGAAAGAGAGAGGAGCGTGAGAACTCCTGCCTCAGAGAGCTCGCACACGACATGAGCGCTTGCCCACGCCGTGGGCATGTAGAGCTGTCCCAGGACAAGTTGGAAGGGTGCTTTCCTATTGCTCTCTAGGGATTAGAAGATTTCCCTCCTCTCCCTCATGAAGAAAAAAGTGTTAGTGAACTTTGTGAAGAAAAGCCTGGACATCATCCTGGAATTGCATCGCTGGGTAGGGAGCACTGCTTTAGATCACATAAGGATGCTTAACCCCTTCCTTACTAAGGAAGTCTTTAGCTCTTTCAAGCATAGCACCTGCACACACATACAGTTTCTCAGTGTCACCTATTTTTCCTGCCTTTTGCTTAAAATTGCTCAGAAATTCCAGGCAGTAAAAGCTGTTTCCTTTCAGAGAACCTGAGAACCGGGGCTGGGGAAGCCATCGACGGAGGGGCAAGGGAGGAGGAACTTGAATATAGCCATGTGCCTCGGGTTTTCAGCTCTTCCTAACAGCACAAATCACAGCACAAAATGCAGTCACCAAGACAGTGGGCTCTGAACTTAACATCCGAGCAGCTAAGTTGACCGCATTGTTAGTTCCCTGCAGTTTTTGTGCATTGTCTGGCTTTATGGGTGAAGTGCTTTTCTCTGTTTGGAGGCAATGCCATCAATTTCCGTGGAGAGGCACTGGTGCAGCTGAGGAGACATGACTCCTGATAATGCAGATGGCAAAGCCAGAACAGACATAGTCTTGAGAGCATCTATGGATTGTTGGCCCAGCTCTTAGGAGGGGTTTGGAGGGCCCCAGTTCAGCTGAAATTCATTGGTTCCCTGGCCCAGCCTAAAGGACATGCTGTGGTGCATACAAATTGCTGGGACCTCATGTTTCTCAGTAGGGTAGGAGAGATTTGAAGGGCTGAGAACTGCAGTGGACTCAGGAGGGGTCGTCTGGTGGCTCCATGCAGTGAAAACAGATTGCACAGAACATGCAGCAAAAAAAGAAAACCACGTTAGTATTGCTACGGTCCCTGAAAGTATCAGCAGCTTCTCATCGCAGGAAGATAGGAAGGAGGGTATATTGAGTCTATAAAGATTCTGAAACAGGAAGAACAAACTAAAAAAATACATCATACCAAATGCATCATTGTTTCCTTGGAATCAGATATGTGAAAGTTATAGATGATACAGAAAACATGCACTAGAAACGAATCCTTTATCTATGCGCTACCACCTAGCAGTATTAAGAGTTTTAAGCCACCCTGTTCTGATCAGAATGGAAGGAAGAGCTCTCAGAGTTTTGTCACTACAGGCTTATGCCCATTTTGTGGTATGTGCTTTGTAGAACTTCTACATAACTTGGCTAAGAAAATTGTGACAGGAAAGTGTTTCTGTCTCTGTTTACATATAATTACTGTTTGAAATAATTTTCTTGGATTTTACAATACTAGAAGCTGCCCAGATTATTGTATGAAATGTGGGGGGAGTCTAGGCACAACATTAGTCTGGGAGCAGCGAACCTGCCTGTAAGTCTTCTAAATGCAGCAGCCTGCGTGCCCCAGCCCCTCCTCCAGATAATCCTGATGGATATACAGGTTTCTGTATGACATAGGAAATGATTTGCCAGCCTTTCGTTTGCTTTTGTAAAACTTTTTTTGTCATTCATTCCTGCAGATACAATGGCAGTGAATGGTGGTTCCTGGAAGATATCAATTTCATATGTTCTTTCCCCCTGAGCGTTTAAAGTCAGAGGACTTTAGAAATGAGAGACTATTCCAATAGCTGAAGCTTTCTTCATGCCTATGCATAAGTCTGTAAAACCACCAATTAAAATAATTCATGCTGAAGTCATACTCAGTCCTCCTTCTTCAAAGAAAGAAGAAATACCAAGCTTTCTGAAGGACCGGTTTTCGCTTCTAAATCAATCCCATCCCGTTAGGGTGACCTTGTATTGGTGACTTGCATTGGGCCAACCTGTCTTACGGACAAGCTGGGCAGGTGTGTGGGCCAGCAAACTCAAAGCACGGCATTTTTGTTGCGTGGCTTCCAACCAACAGCATGACCCAAGCTCTGTGGAGCTCGGGAAGGGGCAGCAGCCTCTGTTTCACTGAGGGGAGTGACACAGCCATCCTCCGGCTTGTGTTTTGGCAGCCGATTGGCTTCTACTTGTTTCCTTGCCTTCAAGATGATACTGTTATTACAGAGTCCTGGAATCGCAGTGTTCTTGCCTTCTCAGAAGAGCATGAAACAAAAGCAAAATCCAGGAAAAGGTTTTAGACTCTACTCAAGCAGATGTCAGGGATACCAAAAGAGAAATTCAGATATTTACAGCTGGGCCATTGTCAAATTAAATAGTGCGATGGCACTGTTATAAAAATCAACTGTCTGATTATTTGTGAAATAAGGTGATTAAAATCAGGGTTATTTCTTCTCCAGCTCTCCTGAATGCGACAGGGGAATCATGTGGAGAAAGGCCCACGTCAAAGCTTTAGAGCTGAGCAGCTCTGAGTTTTGAGGAAGCTGGCTCACGATGAAGTACAGCAAGTAAAGATGATGTTAGGCGAAGGCTGGGGTGCTAACACGGGATTCACTAATCGCATAGTTAGCCCCTGAAAGTGAACCAGGCAGCGGGTTACTTAAAGACTTCGCTTACGGAGCTTCCTGTGGACGTCGTTGGTTGCTGTGGATGTTGCTGGTCTAGAGATGGACCCAGCCCCTTCCCGTGCCCCGCGGCTCTGCTGACGTGGCATGCTGGCTGCCGCTTCTTGGTGCTGGGGCCCGTTTCTTCAGGGTTTTCGTACGGCAGACTGGGTGCTCCACAGCAGTAACCGCAGCAGAAGACAACAGCAGAAAGCAGCGTGCTGCACTGCACTGGGACTGCTGCCTCCCGAACGGTGTGTGAGGGCTGCTTCAGCGCGTGTAACTCCCGGGCCCTACCCCATCCCTCCGTCGTGCACGCAATCCGTAACAGCATCGCAGCTGGAGCTGAGTGGAGTCGGGTTTGTCCCCTTTTGTCTACTTTAATGACGGGGATTTTAACATGTGGGTCTGGTGCTAGAAAAGGAGCTTTTCAGTATACCTTAGCTTTGCAACACATTGTCATAGTTCACCTTTAGGTAGCAAACACTATTGGTTTCCTAAGAAGCACTTTCCTTCCGTTCAAAATCCGTATTTGCGTATGAACTGCAACACTTGCACCACGTGTCCATGGGACGGAACTAGTTCGTCTGCTGCCTGATATATGTAACATCTAAGGCGCAACATTTCTAGTTACCGTTTTGTGAAATTAGCTCGATCGTATCCAAGTGTTAGACATATTTTATGATTGGAGCTTCATGTAGATTTCCCCCTTCCATTTTATAATTATCTGATTACTTTTTTTAAAATGAGTGCGTTATACAAAGCACACAGAGTCTTCATCAAGAATCAAGTCATTAAGAAATTGCTTCAGCTCATGTGGTTCAGATGTGATTTACTTCAGGCAAAGGCAAATTGTCAGAGGAAAACAAGACAAATTAGGGAAGATTTTAACTAATGGTGAAAAATATTGGGGGCTGGCCAAATTCTGCTTCCGCTATATTGGAGTAATTGTAATGTACGTTCACTGAAAGCAACGTGAACAAGAAAAAATTTTTGGCTGTGTGAACAACTATGTTGGAGAGGAGAGGAGCGGAGAGGAGAGGAGAGGAGAGGAGAGGAAAGGAAAGGANGAGAGGAGAGGAGAGGAGGAGGAATGGTTTTCAGAAATCACCTCATATCCTGGGCTATATGCTTAACTAAGCACATGTCATTCCGAAATAGCAGAATAAGATGCTGTCCCCAATTTTATAGAAGAAAAAGTTGAGCCGCAAGTAATTTCTAAATTACTGCCTAGGTTTTTTTAGAGACAGACTAAAGCTCTGCCCTGAACTTCAGAGCTGTTCAGGCCCATGATAGATATAAAGGTCTAGGTCTGCAGGTTCAGGACCCTATCTGAGCTGAGCCTTCTTTATTAGGCAGACCACACAGATGCCACTCTGTCTGCAGGTGCCTTACCTGGTCTTGTAAGGACAAGGTGGAGAAGGCTGGGACACTCTTGGCCCACTTGATGCTCATGAACAGAAGTCTGGCTGCTGACTCGCAGACGGATTCGGTGGCCACTTCGTAGAGATACATGGGGGTACCATTGACTTCGTGTGGATACTAATGTCAAAAAGAAAATAAAGCAACTTCACACAATGTCACTGAGGCAGCCTGATCTTCCCCTCCCCTACAGCTGCTGTTCAGTGAATCGTGCTCATGCCCAACACACAGCGTGCACTCTCTTGTTCTGCAACCAGATGGCATTGCTCTCAGCGGGCCCGCTCCAAACCACTCTGTGCTGCTTGTCTGTGTGGATGGGACTGCACTACAGGAGCAGTTCACCGGAGGATGTTGAAAGGAGAACAGAATTATTACGTCGGGGAAACAAAATATTAAATGTGGTGTCACCCTTTACCTTGTTACACAACGGCACACCTCTGGTAGAAGAGTTACAAGAGTACAAGTTTGATTAAGAATTTGTATTTTGTAACCTGCGCTTCAGAGGCTGCTTTAGCACTCCAGCCCTGCGCAGCAAAGCAGTAGGCACGCATTTAGCCTTGCCCTTTGTCTGGCTCCCTGACTGCAACGGGCCGTAAGCAGATGCGTAGAGCTAACCTTATCTACCTACAGCGTGTCTAGGACTGGAAAGGAGTTTTCAAGCATGTGCTATGTTTTCTTGCTAAATAATTTCTGATTCAGCATTTTCCAAAATTGTAATACAAAACTACATGTGATGATTGTGTTCATGATGCCAAGCTACCAGCTCTGGAAATGCAGAACTATTTAAGTGGTCTCCTGTCCAATTTTCTAGGTGCCGTAAATACGCAAAATGCCATTGCAAATGGAATAATGAAAAAAATTACCTTATGGCTAATTCCTCTGCAGCTGAGGCCGTGGCAGTACTTCCACTGGACTGCTTAGGAAACGTCACGGCCAAGAAGCACAGAGATGTTTGTCTGTGTGGACAGGCTGCATGCTTTGGCCAGCAGGGACAGTACTTTCTGAACTACACTGCTATGGAGATGGGCTTTTTGCTGAGGGAAACTCGGTGACTGCAGCTCACCCTCATGCAATACGGCTTAAAATCAACTTGCGGATAGGCCCTAGGCAGGAGGAGCAGGTTACCAGCTGGTCCTTCGGCACCCTCCTTCCTGCAAAGGGCCTCTCACCCCTTGCACCTTGTATCCCCAGAGCACTTAGGAACGTAACTACGGAGTCCCCACCACAACCCGCGGTGCCTTACACCTTGCTCTTCGCCATGCCTACCCCGGGGGGAGGCAGGAAGGAGCCGGCGGGCCGCAGGCACCCCGGCAGCGGGGTGTGCGGTACCAGCGGGGGCCGGTGTGGCGGCTGACCTTTGGGGTGGGCTGCGCCAGGCCCACCAGGGCCTGCCTCTCGGGGGTGCCGGCGACGGCAGCCAGCTCCAGGCCGTGGGGCTCCAGCTGGGAGACGGCGGTGAAGAAGGCGGGCGCCGGCAGGGCGGCGGCGGGGAAATGCGGGGCTCCGCCGCTCTCCTCCTTGTGCCCGCGGAAGTAGAGGGCCACCTGCTTCCGTATCGTCGACGTCCGGGGGCCCCGCTCGTGCTGCACCGCTGCAGGACACCGAGGAGAGGCGGTGACCCCCCGGTGCCGGTGCTCGGTGGGGTCCCCTCCTCCCAGCACGCTTCCCACCGCCGGCCCCCACCCGCTGCCGGGGGTCCCCCAGGGGGCCATCCG
>VXAL01015557.1:0-16204 GCA_013399475.1 Chauna torquata
GGACGAGACGATTCGGCGCGGAGCAGGCGGCGCGGGGGCGGGATGGTGTGGGGCAGGTGGTGCGGGGCTGCGGGCTGGGGCCTCCCTGGGCAGCGTCAGGGTGCGCGGTTCGGGCGCTGCGGGCTCCCAGCCGCGGGGTCGGGTGCTGCCAGCGCCCCGGGGACGCGGCCCCGCCACTGGCCTGGTGACGGTGCGGTGGGGTCCCATCCCTACCGCTGGTGCGGGGCACGGCCGGGTCCCCCACTGCGGGCTCGTGCCTCATGCAGCAGGCAGGAGCCTTGCGCCGCTCTGCAGCACCAGCACTGGGGTTCCAACGGGCAGTCATGGGCGCAGCCACGTCCAACGGGTGAGGGACCAGCTGGCTGCTTTCTGACATGGTTCCCGTTTGGGTCAGGGTGGGCCAGGCTGGGGAGCAGGGACCTGCTTGGTTTCTCCATAGCTATGCCTGGAGCCATCCTGGCTCTGGACTCATCCCCAGAGCCACGGCAGCAGCCTCGTGGCTCCATGTGCAGCCTCTGCGCTCCTGTACTGCTGAGCACTGCTGCCAGCACGTGCCTGACCTGCACCACCCCACAGGGATGAATGCTTGGCTAAAACAGCGTGGGAGCAAGGTGCTGGCTGATGGAACGGGGTGATTGATTCCCGGGGTGCAGGCTCTGCTGGGGCCGAGCTGTCTGGCACCCATAAGTGAGCTGGAAGGGGAAGGAATAGTGAGATGCAGAATACTGCTGCTGCTGCTGCAGAGGGGGGGACGCGCGAAGACCCGCAGCAGAGCCCGTGGCTGGCAGCCACATCCTGGCCACGTGTTGCAGCGTGGAGCCTTGGCACAGGGACACTGGGACCAGGGATGCTTCTGCCACTGCAACAGCGCAGAGGCTGATAAAACCCGGGTTGGTGCGAGGTGAGGGGCATTGCTGGTCCCTGCTGCTGCCCTGGCCACCAGCCCGCCTGCCACTCCAGAATCCTTGCCTGTGGTGATCAGAAACTCACTTCCAGAGCAGAGTGAAATGCTGAAAAAGACCTCACCTGGCTGTGGCCCTGGAAGGAGCAGTCCTGTGAGGTGCGGTCTCCCTGCCACTGGCAGCTGTTTCTATGAGATTCATCATTCTCCAGTTCTTTACATAAAGATATGTTTTATTGTTGCCACCTAACGTTAATTTCCTGGTAGAATGCTGTGCTGTGCATTACCTGTGTCAATCAGTGCACGTTGCATCCAGGCACTTATATTTATCAACGCAAACGTTCTTTAGAGCTGCTTTCTACAGAGCAGCACTGATAGGTGTTAATTATTGCTGTAATCTTTTAAGTCTTCATTTATAAATTCTAGCTTGCACTGGTTGAGTTTTGGCATGATTTTAGCACTCGTCCTGCCTGCTAGGTTTTCTCTAAAAGGCTCTCTCACACTAAACCAACACATTAAATGGGAAAACTGCCTGCGCTGCCCCGCTCTGAGGTGCCAGCATGGTTGGGAGTGTTGATGCAGGGTGGCCGTGGGGGCTGCTGGCACCTAAGACGTTTCCCAGACTATGCCCCTCCTTCTGCCTGCCTTGCAGTGCCCTGCCCTGTGCCAGGGTGCTTCCAGAGCCAGTGCTGGGGATGGGATGGGGATGGGGATGAACATGAGGTGGGAAGGAGAAGGGGATGGAGATGGGGATGGGAATGGGGATGGGGATGGGAAGCATCCATGCCCTGCAACCAGGGCATTGGGCAGAGCTGGGGCAGAACGTGCGGCCCCCACCCATGGGTCTGCCCTGGGGAGGACGCCTGGTGCCAGCACCGGGACCTGCGGGGCGGAGGAGCAGGGGTGATGAGGACACTCACGTGCCAGATGCCTGCAGCATCTGTCATGTAGGGAGAGGCCGGGGCCAGGGAGGATTGGGCTGGGGGTGCCAGCCGGGGGGCAAGCACCTGCAGGGGGGTGCGGAGCGGCCCCTCCCCTCCCAGCCTCGCATCCTGCAGGAGTGGGGGGCATGGGGCCGCCTCCAGCGGTGCCGCCAGCCTCAGCCGGGTGGGCTGAGAGCGGGTTGCAGCTGCTCTGAGCTCTTATAAAGCCACCTCTGAAAAGCCTCTAGAGTTATGTGCTGGGAGCACTTTAATGCTGCTTCTTACTTGTGCGTGCCCTGTCTTTACCTGTGAATTAGGGATGGTGTGTTTTCCTCTTGAGTATGTCAGGTTTTTCCATACACACTTGAGAAAGTGCCAGAGCTCACCAGAGACTTTGGTTCTTTGCTTCATCTAAAGGCACACACCAAACAGCCAAAACCAGACCCTGTCCTTGAGGTTACATCATTGCTCTGAGGTCGTCCACAGCTGGAAGCCAAACCCGCAGCACGCAGCCTGCACTCAGGCACCTGGCACAGCACGAGGCGGTGGCCGAGGGCGCGGGAGCGCAATGGGCACTGTAGGAGCAATCCTCGCGCTGCCGCTCCTGCCTGCGGAGCTCCTGCTGAGCCCGGGCTGCCTGGAGAGCAGGGCACTGGTACCAGGAGGAGGACCAGAGGGTCAGTGCCCTTGGCCAAGTCCAGGCAGAGCACAGGGAGAGTGCGGTGCCGGCAGCAGCCCCGGCACAGCACTGCACAGGGCTCCCCATCTCTGAGCGCCTGGGGATGGGGCAGGGGAGTGGTGCCGGGAGCCCTGCTTGAGCAGGGACCAGATGTGGCAGCATGGACCTGGCACCTGGAATCCCAGCCCCTCTGCGTGCCCCAGCTTCAGGCAAGGTTTCATTTGATGAGGCAGCTTCTGCAGGCACAGCACTGTCAGTGATAATCGCTTCTGTGGGCGGGGATCACCGCGTCGAGCTGGTGAAGGCGGCTGAGAAATGCTCCTGGTGCGCCGGGGAGCTGCAAGAGCTCTCGTGGCAGCTGGTGCAGGGTGTGGGACAACCCGAGGGGGAAGCCCAGTGTGGCAGAGCTGCAGTTCACCCCCCGCCGTGCCCAGCAAGGAGAAGGTGCCAGGACGTCACCTGCACCCCAGCCTGGGCTTGCTCCAGCGCTGCTGCTCCTGCACTCGGGCTGATGGTGCCAGGGGTTTGCGTGGCAAGTGCTGCCCCAGTCCCTTGGGTCCCACACCGCATCCAACCTCTGTGTGGCGTTGGGCACGTTCGATGGAGGGGGTAAGGTGATACAGTTTGGTCAAGGTGATAACAACGTGGATATTGATTTCAGGGAGCATTTGGCTTATTTTAGGACATCGCAAGCAGCTTAGCAACAGCATTACGCAGAACAAAAGTGACCCACCCAGACAGCAAAGCAGTGTCAACAGTGTTCGAATCTCTTTCAAGTGATATGGGGGATATGCAGGCTCTTTGCTCTGGCAACAAAATGAAGGGCAAGGTTTTGGCAGAGGCAGGCGGCCTGGCAAGGCAGGGAACAAGCCAGAAACCCGCTGCAAGCAGCACCCTGTGCCCAGGGCCATCCTGGGGGTCTGGGTGCTGGAGAGCAGGGACAGGGGTGGACAGGGGCTGTGGCCGTGGCTGTGTGGCCCAGGATCCCTGCTTGCCCTGCGGAGCCACTGGAGCCAGTGGACAGCCTTCTGCTCCCCTCTGTAATGCTGTGACTCGTGGGGGAGGTGACGGATGGGGAGCCAAAATTAGACCCAAGAAGGATTTCTCATGTTTTGATCCTGGGAACCACTGCCACCACCACAGATTGACAGCTTTCCACCCAAAAACCCTGTTGCATTGGAGACGATGCAATCCAGGCAGCTCCCGCTTGTGCCCTGCTTTCCTTGATGTTGGGCGTGCCAGGGGACGGTGGGACAGGCAGGGTGTGGGGGTCCCAGCAGTGCTGTCTCGGTGCAGAGCCCCCGGGTGCAGACCCCTGTGCTGGGAGCTCCCGATGGGATGCCTAGGGACAGGGCTGGTCCCCAAGCCCCTCATGCCCCGTTGGTCTCTGTCTGCTCCAGCTTCTCCCTTACCGGACGCCCCCCAGGCAGTGGGACAGGATGGGCTCTGGAGGTGCCTCGGGGCTGTGCTGGGTCCCTACCCTGTCCGGAGGGGCCAAAGCAGCATTTCCATGTCCCCGCTTTGCAGCCGGAGTGCCCAGACTGAGGGTGTCGGCACGGACGGGATGCTCTGGGCTGTTCCTGTTTGGAACCAGCTCCGCGTGGCTCCTAGCCAAGTAAAAAAGGTGTCCACGTGTGAGTGTGCACGTGTGCATGCATGTGTGAGGGCTGCTGGCACTGTGCTGTCTGCACAGGGTCTGTGGGACCTGGGGCTGCTCAGGCCGCAGCTGGCAGCATGTGGGCGCTGCTCTGCACTGGGAGCGCCTGCCTTGGCCCTGGCACCACCACGCTCCCGCTCGGCCCCAGCTGTTGCCTGATAAGGGAAACACCAGGATTTCACTGCTCCAGTCGTGCCCTCCCTCCGGCAGCGCTGCTCTTGGCAGGAATGCTGAGCCCGGGGCTGGCCATGGCTCCACTGCGGAGGGAGCTCGGCTGGGTCGGGGGGAATGCGGTGCAGCCGTCCTGGCCCCAGCTTCCGTGGCAAGGGACTGGGGAGAGGAGCTTATGGGAGGGCGAACAGGCAGGCACTGGGGGCCGGGGGGGGCAAAACCATGGGGAGCGCTGGCACTGGCGTTCCCCAAATTTGCAAATATAGGGATCCTGCTGCCCCAGGGACCGCTGACCACAAGCACACCGAAATGCAGGTGGTGAGCAGGCACAGAGCCCTCACCATTGGCCCCAAGGCAGGCTGAAATGCCTCCTGCCCCTCTGAAATGCTGTAAAAAACATGGTGCAGAAGCATCCAGAGAGGAGCAGAGCAACCCGTCTGCAGTGACCCCACGGAGCTGCGAGGGGACGGTGCTACTCCCGTGTAGGCACCTGGTTAGAGGCTGGCAGGACCGATCCTGCCCCCCACCAGCCAGACGCGTGGAAGGCGCGCCAGCAGGACCCTGGGAGGCTGCTCAGAGATGCAGGGGAAGGGCTGCTGGGGAAGTTTCCTCTCAGTTGCTTTGCTTCCTTCCCTTGCCCTGCATGACACTGGCCCTGACTCATTTCCTGGCGGTGCCGGCGTGGGGGCACCCGGGGGCCTTGCTGCCGGTGTGAGGCTGGGCCTTCCCAGCACCTTGCCCCGGGGTCCCGCAGCTGGGCTGGGCACAGTGGAGCCCCTGCACCCCACAGGGACCCGGGGCTCCTGCAGCAGTGCCTCCGTGTCCCCGCTGCTCACCATGGTGTGTGCGGCACAGCCCGGTCCTGATGCCCCCCAACAAGGGCAGCTTGCTGGGACACAGGGATGCTGCTGCAGCTGGGATCACCCACATGGCTGCTCCTTGCGCTAGCACTGATGTGGGATGGAGTGGGCATGATGCCAGCTCAGACACCTTGCACCACAGTGTGCCATCCCACAGGCCCCGGGGACATTTCCTTGGGCCCAGGGCAGCATATGGGATGCGAGGGAGGGGAGGGAACAGACCCTGGCCACAGCCGTCGGGAGCCAGGAGCTGCATCCCTCCTGGCAGGGTGGTCTGGTCCTCATGGCACTGAGCCTACTGGAGCTCAAGAAGCATTTGGACAATGCTCCCAGACACTTGGTTTGGTTTTGGGGTGGTCCTGTGTGGGGCCAGGAGCTGGACCCGATGATCCTTGTGGGTTCCTTCTAGCTCGCCTTGCCTCACCTTGCCTCTCCAGGACAAGTTCCCTACTCTAACTGTCCTTGTGTCCAGTCCCTGCAGCCCCAGCGCGCCATAAGGGTGCCGTGCCTTGCTGAAGTCAAAGTGAGCAGCAGCCACTGCTGCCCTTGGTAAGTCTGTGCTGGTGCTTCCCAAATCCCCTCCTTGCCTTCGTTTCCAGGAGATCAGCCTCATTTCCCAGCCACTAACGCTGGGCTGACCAGCCTGTAGCCCCCTGTAGACCGTCCTGTGGATTGCCCTTTGCATGGGTGGGCACTTGCCCTTGTCCCAGTCCCTCCCTGCCCACCACCCCGCCACGGGGCTGCTCGGGGGGCCGGGACCCTTCTGCCAAAGTGGCGGCACCACGGAGCTGGGAGAGGGACGGCACAGGCACTGCTGCCAGCTGTTCGCTGGCCAAGCTCCACCTTGAAACTCGCTGGTGCTTTTGCTCAGTGCGGATCACTGTCATTTCCCTCTGACAGTGACCATCTATGGCCAAAAGTGAAACTGGGTTTTCTGCATGCTGAGGAGTGTGCGGCTTGCTGCTGCTGCGGGTTAGTGGTAGGCTGGAGACGAAACTGAGCCCAGGATATGCGGGAAGCAGGCGGGGCTGGGGTGACCGCATGCCAGGGCCAGGGCTCTGCTGTGTGTGCTCACTGCAGGGCGCACGGTGCTCTGCTCCCACCAGCCCCTCGGCCAGCTTCGACTTCCTTCGGGGTCCCGGAGGAACTGCCAGGACCAGGCGGCCCCAGCGCATGAGGAGCACTGAGCGGCACAGCTTCCTTGTGCGGCCACGGCCCTGCCATGTGCTGTGCGCGCACAAGCGGCTGCGTTTCCAGCACAGTAAGTGCAGAGCTGGAGTGTGAGGGGGCGGCGAGGGTCTGGGGCTCCCGCATGGGAGCAGGGATGCAGCAGGGTGTCAGGTGGCCCATATTTCTGCTGCTATTACTGTTAACCATAAAGCTCCCAGTGCTATGGGGTGGTGTCTGTGTTTGTCAGGTGGCCGTGCATCAGCCGTAGCTTGTGGTCCTTTTGGGGTAACAAGTTGTTTCACCATGGAGATGCCTTCAGAATAACAGTTTCTTGGGATTTATAGTTATTCTCTTCCCCCCCCTCTTTTGGGCTCAATTTCTGCTTCTAAAAGAATACTTTCTCCCTTTAAACCCTCCCTTTGTCCTGCTGCACCGGCCTGTCCTCTCCAATAGCAGCTATGGCGATGTCAGGATCCCCTCCGGGCTGCTTCCAGGCAGCTTGACGGGATCCCACTGGCGTGACCTTGCCTTTTACTGCCTTTCTCAGCAAATACCGTGATTCTTGCTGGGGCCTCCCTGTGGCCATAGCCCCGTCCTCCTCTTTGGGTGTGCTCCTGGTTTCTCTGTGCCCAGGGCTCAGCTGCACTTGGTGCAGGGGGTGATGGGGCTCAGCCGTGCCTTGTCCCTGTCCCCTGCAGTGTTTGGGATGAACCGTGGCTGGGGGACAGGCCACCAGGGGCAGGGGACCAGCGCTCTGCTCCTGTGTGCCTTTGCAGGGGACATTCGAGGTTGCGCTCAGGTCAGAAAAGAATTTCCCTTCTGGCTGGCTGGACGGGGGTCCGGGAGGTTTGGCAGCTTGATCCAGGATCCCTGACATCACACCTGGGTGTCACACTGCTGTGGCTGTGGGCTCAGGCACCGGGGCTGGCCCCCTGTGCCCGAGAGCACTCTGCTTTAAAGAAAAGCATCTTTCTGCTAGTCTGCAGAGCATGGCCCTACTCTGCATGAGGTTAAATTTAATCTCGGTTCAATTAATCCAGTCTCCAGCATCACTCAGTGCTTCTAAGCACTGCCCAGCCCTTGGCATGGCAGCGTCCCCTTGCTTCGCCTCGTCCTCCTCCAGAGCTTGGCACCGCGCTGCAGCTGCTCCCCGTGCATCCACTTTCCTAATGCACAAATACCTGATTCTAAACACAGGATGCTCTTCTCACCGCCCATCTGAGATGCCAAGGCAGACACTCTCCCAGCCCCACGCAGATGTGCCTCCGTTGAAGGGGGAGCCTTGGGACAAATGTTGCCCAAGGGCTTTAGAATAAGATGAACTGAAGACTGTCCGGTCCCATGCGGGAGCTGTCAGGCTGCGTGTGGGGTCCTGGCAGCCTCCCAGAAGACAGCTCACTGTTAACAGATATCTCTGGTCTGTTCTGAAAGAGACAGAAAGGCTAACGCGATGTATTTGGTAACAAAAGCTGCATGAAGCCTTGCCTTGCTGGTGAAAAAATGTTCCCAGTGTACACAACAGGGAGGGAAAATGTTTTTTGTGGGCAGCCTCTGTGCTGCTGGCTGGTGCCGCTGTGGGTGGGAGATGGGGGCAGCCTCGGCCTGTGGGGAGTTAGGGGTCAGAGCTGAATAACTGACACCTGAGGGATGCTGCCCCAAAATGTGAGCAGCGGGTTGCTGCCTTTGGTCTGAAAACCACAGGTTCCTTTGCTATGATACAGGGAAGCAAAGGCTGTGGCCCCTGGCTGGTCAGGAGATGCCTCCCGCACTCACGCTGGTGCTGGGGAGCACCCTGCAGGTCCGGTGCCGGGAGCGGGGCCAAAGCAAGCCCTGCTTTCTGGGCTGGAGGCTGAAATGCTCCATGCCTTCAGGTGCTCCCTCCACTGGAAGTTGTTCCAGCAGTCCTCCCTTCCAAGAGTCTTAAATTTCCCTGTCTTCAGTTTCTCACAGTCGTAACTTATTTTTCTAAATTTTGCAGGTGAAGGAACACTACTGCAGTGTCAGATATATGCTCCCTGTGTGTGAACACAAAGACTGAAACAAGTCATTTTTCAGCCTCCTTGCTTTGAAGCTGAGCTGTTTGGCTCCTCAGCTCCAATTCCAAGATTATTTCCATCCCAGCCCACTTCCACAGGCTTCTTCTGAGCCTGCAGCAGGTTTTCAAGGCTTTTTGTGAAGTGTCTCCTCTGGCAGCAGCCCCACCATGCACGGTGGCTCGTGACCACGCACGGCCACCCTGCCACGTTGATGTTCCTGTTGGTGTGCCGGGGAGCACTATGCCCGGTGCAGTGCTGCTGGGTCTGGCCCCCATCGGTCACCACGACCGATGTGCTTGAAGGGCAAAATGAGGAAGAAAATTGAATGGCTGCTGTGGAGCAGTGCAGGCGGCGCAGCGCTGGTACCGTCCCACTGCCTGCTTCAGAAACGGCCGACAGGAGCGTGCGTGCCTGGGAAAACGTGCACTGGTCCCCAGCGGGGATCGCGGGTTCCTCTCTTGACAGCTGATACCTTTATCCGGCAGGACAGGTCCTGCTAGCATCTGCGCTGACCCCGCACTCAACACTGCCCAGTGTTTTGAATCAATTGACAGATATATTTGGAAATCTGTTCCCTTTGTAAGCCACTTCCTCTGTGATTTGCTGATGCATTTTTAATGAGAATGCTATGCAATTGCTAAATAAAACTCCTTCCAGAAGTTAATTGACCAGGATGTATTTTCCATTAACACCGGGCTGAAGCATTAATTTCTGTTACCGACTGAGAGCTGCAGCATGGACCTGTGTGGGGTTTTCTGCACCCGCACATCGGATCAGGATGACACAGCCACCAGACCCACGTCTTCTCCGCTCACTTTTACCGGGGATGTCACCAGCGGCTGCTTCCGCTGAGCCCTGCTCTGCCCTGAGGTTCATTGCTGCCCTGTAACGAGGGGGCTCCAGCAACATGCAGGTGCCGCACAGCTGCTTTCAGGACAAAGGAGAGGGATGCTTCTTGTGCATGTCAGAGCTACACACTGTGATTGGGATGCTGCCAATCACGAACATCTGCCCCTGCTAATGAGAACATCCACCGTGTGCACAGTGGATGCACTCCCAAATGCTCTGAATTCCTGAAAGTGAGCAGAGCCATCGGCTGCAGACCACTGAAGTCAATGAGGTACCTCATACAAAGTGCAGCTGAGTGAGTAGACTAGACTAGACTAGTTCAGTTGGAGGGACCTTCAGAGACCATCATGTCCAACTGCCTGACCACTTCAGGGCTAGCCAAAAGTTAAAGCATATTATTGAGGGCATTATCTAAATGTCTCTTGAACACTGACCGGCATGGGGCATCAACCACCTTGCTAGGAAGCCTGTTGCAGTGTTTGATCACTCTCATGGTAAAGAAATTTTTTGTAATGCCCAGTCTGAACCTCCTCTGGTGCAGCTTTGTGCCATTCCCTCATGTTATAAGGTCATTCCCTCGCAAGTTAAACTCTCATATAAAACCTTTAACCATTTTTCCTGCAGTTGTGGTGAAATTTTACCTCTCATAATCCATCATAGTAGAAGCAGTGAATTTTTTTCACACTGAGCCCTTTTGCAGATTTGAAGAAGCCTTGGAGCAGACACCAGCCACAGTGAAAATATCTGAAACTGGGCACACTGTGGGACTAATCAGAAGGGCTCACAAAGATTTCCAAAAGAGGTTTGGCGAGCTCCATGCAGTTGCTTTATCTCCTCTGAAGGCTGGATTACTGAAAACCCCACTTGCAAAGACTACAGCTTTCCCTGGTGGGAGGAACAACAGCTTGGAGGCATGGGATGGGGCAGGAGCAGCTGGTGGTGGCGATGATGGTGAAGACTGCCACTGGTGCTCAGTCTCATACTTCTCTCCACTGGGTGCGAGCTGCTGGTGGCAGGTCCTGGCGGTGCCAACTCCACATCCCTGCTGCCAGCACCAGCAGTCATCCGTGGGCCTATAGCTCTCCTGCTGTCTTCCTTGCAGCCCCTGGCAGGGCAGCAAACCCTGGTTATTAGGATCTCATCCACACCAAGTTAGCCCCGTCCCTGTTCCCTCTGCATCTTCCCCACCGTGGGTGTCTCCTCGCCCTGCCAAAGCCCACGTGCTGCCAGCTCAGGTAGAAGGATGCCACCCTCAGCCCAACAGGGCTCGTGTCTTGGTGGAGCTCAGTGATTTTCTCCATCCCTTCCCTGGCAAAGCCAGAACTGTTGGATGCTTCTCCAGGTCACATGGAGCCCTGCCAGCCCTGGCGCTGCAATGCCACGGTGTTTCTGCACATTGAGGGCTGCTGGTGCAACGGGCGCAGCCTGGTGCACCTGGGCTCTTGTGTTTGCAGAACTTCATGACTGACACATCTTTACACAGCATGTGGAGGAAGGCTGAGTTGTGCTTCATGCTTGTGTGTGGGCACACGTTGTCCGTCTGTCCTGAATGTGACCCTTTCTGGCAAAGGAGAGGAGGAAGCGCTGCACAGCCAAAACATTTCCTATGCTGTCAGTCCCATGACACTGGATGAATTGTGTGCCGCATTCTGCAGCCCCAGCTGGGGCCGCAGCCTGCCGGTACCATCCTGGGGATGGGATGTGGCGCCTGGAGCCCACCAGCCCTAGGGGCACAGCAGGACCCCTGGGCTGGAGGGGAACCCCCAGGCAGCATCAGAACAGGCTGGAGGCCCCTCAGAGACCAGTGAGCCGCAGTACAGCGCAGGCTCCTTGCAGCCACTGATGGGGCAGGAAAGGAGGGGGAAAGCAGCTTTCACTCCGTGCTGGTCTGGGAGGTGCCGATCAAGCAGCCAAGCTGCCCCTTTGCCCAACAAAGCCGCACTCCAAGGAGGGGGTGGGCAGATTCAGCAGCTCGGCTCCTCATCCCCCTCCCTCCACCTGGCTCCATCCCTGAGGGATGTCTCAGCCCCTGCACTGGCAGAATGGAGCAGAGGCCGAGTTGGCTGCTTCCCGCCGTACTGGTGAGTGCAACCTGCAGCATGGGAGAGGCAGCAAGCACGTGGGAGGACAGCAGCAAGCAGGGCAGCCCTGGGGCACAGCATGACTGTGCTGCTCCAAGGCTCCAAGCCGGCTAGGGGCATGTGGGTCTGCATCCTCTGAGAGCTTTGGATGGACAGCAGCATCCATGCTGGAGGCGGCTCCAGGGGAGCTCACCCACGGCCGTCAGGGCCTGCAGAGAGCTGCAGAGTGGTGCTGGGCGAGCGGCTCCAGGTGGCCCTGCTGGGGCAGGGTGGCAGGAGATGCACCCAGAGGTTCCTTCTAACCTCAACCATTCTGGGATTCTGTGAAAAGCTAACATGCTCCTGCCAAGCATCCGCAAGCCCAGCACTTGTGCTGGGGAAGCTGCCGCAGGGGGCAGTGGGGCACAGCCCACTCAGATTTGGCCTTGGCCAGGCAGCTCGGTTGCAGAGCCACTCTGCACACCACAGCCCCTAGGGACACCAGTTTCCAGCTGCCCTCCTGCAAACAGACTCTTGCTGAGCTTCTTGGTGCACAGGGATGTCCCAAGAGCCCCCAAGCCTCTGGACATTCTCCTACCTCGCTCAGTGCCCAGTCACTCCAGCCACTCCATGACTTTGGGAGCACCATCCACCTCACTCTTGCCGTTTGGGCTGACCTGCAGCCCTCCGCCTGCTCTGCTCCAGCTTGGAGGGGGCAGTAACACCCCCAGAGTGGGGGATGCCGAACCAGGGCTCGGCTGGGTTGGCTCATCTGATTGCCAGATGTGCCCAGCCTGATCCCAGCGCCTCCAGCACCAGCCCTGGCACTAATTCCTACCAAATTCCTCCCAGCCACAAGGGGAAGAACTCTGCATTGACGGTACAAGGCAGCATGGATCAAAAGCTCTCACACAAACACCACCAGTAAATTTTTGCAAGCCAGATGCACATTAATACAGAACTCTCCATGATGCAGTGCTTTCTGCCAGCTGCGGGGCACTGAATCTCTCTTGGTCCTTTTCAGCATTAACTCCACAAGCAATGCTGCCAGAGACAGTATCAGGTTAAGACAACACTGCCAGCTCAGCTATCCTGGCTTAAAATATTGAATTGCAACTGTTCCACCTCTGGTTCTCATCATACTCCCTCCCCTCCTGCTCCAAGAAGTGTCATCCATACCGCACCACACCATTGCGCCTCCTATTTTTCCCCCCTGAATGTGGGGGGAATGTGCTACAGAAGGGCTTACTCAGTTCTCAGAATAACATTTCCTATGACTGCTGGAACTGTAAACAACTATGACCTCTAAACAAATCTGTAGGAAAAGCAGTTTCTTTAGCATTAATTCCCATTTGCTTCAACTGCTGATGCACCACATCCTTGCAAATGCGCTTAGACACCTTCATGTGCGAAAACACCACATGGCATCTTTCTCTTTAAATACATATTTCAGCTTTCTGAGAAACGATCTTTACATTCACAACTGCCTTTGTTATCACCAAGAGTTTACATTCTAAACCAAATTATTACATAATCTCCAATGTGTTACCTTCTGCACCTATGTCAGGGAAGGTGAAACAGCACACCCAAAATCAGTATTGAACTTGGACAGTCACGAGAACTCTCCAAGAAGTGATTAAATGCAGTCAGAGCACATCCCTTTTGCTTTTTTACTGGGCACAGGCTCCCCACACATTTTAAATCAGTCTTGCTCAG
This sequence comes from Chauna torquata, assembly GCA_013399475.1. NCBI lineage: Eukaryota > Metazoa > Chordata > Aves > Anseriformes > Anhimidae > Chauna > Chauna torquata. Next base: position 13,023 of record VXAL01015557.1, read on the forward strand.
CCTGCACTGGAACACAAAGCCTGGGAAAAGAGAGCAAAAAAGGCATTTTCTTCTGGACGGGCTGTTTGAGAGCTGGCCACGCCACACTCCTGACTGAAGATCGCTCGCTCACTGGGACTAGCCAGGTTGCGTCAGTTCCACAGAAAAACACAAACATCCCCATTTACTGACAAAGGCACAACACTCATTCCCTGACCCTCACCCACACCAAAGCTTCATCTCTCCCGAATAGAAAACCTGGAATATCAGATCAGTGTCTGCTTAACACCCTCACATTTCCTCAAGAAACTCATTCATCTCACCCAGTTCTGCAGTCCAATGAGTTTACATGTGCTGTTGCATTCCTATGCTATTTATTTCACATCATACGCACAAGGTAGATTTTTACAAAAGTTTTATTTTTTCCTGATTATATTCCACATGCTGGTTTTAAAACTTTTGGAATTGCTTCTTAGTACCAGCAGCCTTTGTGACTTTGAGGACATTGAACCGGACAGTCTTGCTAAGGGGACGGCACTCTCCCACGGTGACAATGTCCCCAATCTGGACATCCCTGCAAAGACAGTAGCAGTATTTCAGTGGTTGTGAATCTTCTGCATTCACACTTGGTTAGCACAGACACTTGGATTACATGATGCCAGAAATGCTGCTGCGTAACAGCACTGAGAATGACCTTGCATACTTTGAGCTGTAGAACAAGAAGGTACTACTTGAAGTGCTGCAAAGATGCATGTGCTGAAAAAGCAGCGGTCATCCTCTGAGCTGCCACAAGGCCTCAGTCTGTAACACCACATGAGCACAAACTCAAGACAAGACTAAACACAAACTTTTCACAAAAGCAGGATGAGTGCCGACCACCTGAAGGGAAAGCCTTCAGCGATCAGGAGTTTCCCTTCTAGTCACATGCAGGCCAGAAGCACTTCTTAAACCAACTCACCTGGACCAGCATTTCAGTTTGTCCAGGTTTCTCTGGAAACCCTGCACTCCAAAGATGGGCTTAGGAAACATGCAGCAGACAAGAATGGCAGCCTTTGAACCTGCCCTCTCTGGCCTCAGCATTTACTCTGCAAACATCAGTCTCCAAACCCTTTCTCAAAAACTATAAAGCTGTAACACTGTATGATTTCAGAAAACAGGCAGGCTGACCAGAACATGTCTTATGGTTCAGCAATTGCCACTGGCATTGTCAACAGCTCCCTCCACCAGCAGGGGCTCTGAAGACCATCGTGAGTTCAGACATCACCACCAGAAAACAGGTTCCAGGTCAGAAGCAGCAATAAAACTGCACTTGCCACAATGATGTGCATACTCACTTCAGTTCCTAGACAGAAGCTAGGTTCAGCATCACATACATTAGATACATACATATCAGACACGTTGAGTACGTGTGGCACTTCTCTACCCCTGCTCCTCGCGGGCTAGTGCTCTGCCCTGTCACCACTGGATGGCAGGGGCTTGCACGCACCTGAAGCAGGGGGAGAGATGCACAGACATGTTCTTATGGCGCTTTTCGAAACGGTTGTACTTGCGGATGTAATGCAAGTAGTCCCGACGGATGACAATGGTGCGCTGCATTTTCATCTTGGTAACCACACCTGGGGGACAAAAGTGAGGGGAAGGTGAAAATGAGCACAAAGAAGCGCACACTGACCATCAGTAAACTGGGCTGGGAATCTGTTTGTAACTAATGGGGAACAGAGACTTTTAGACAAGCTATCCAAGAAGCAGTGAGGAGTGGTATCTGAAGGCAGTGTGCTTTAATTCCAGTAATCTCTCCTGACCTACCTTATTATTAAGTCACAATGCATCCTTTGAGAGGTGCTCTAGGACCCTATTTCTACCAGAATGAAAGGGCTTTCTTTTTGCTTATCAGGATACAGCATTCAAATTTGTATTATGAAGCAAATTATTTCTTCCATGTTTTTGATGACTTTCTAAGTGGTCTGATGCACTTCCTAGAGCCAACACTCCCGACATTGCTACTACATTATATCAACATCCACACTGCAGCACAGTACAGCTGGAAGGATAAGTGCGAGCAACAGGTCCTTGTGCTGGTCATCAGCAAAGCCACATGGCATTGTCGTCAAAGCCCCTTCACCATGAGGCTTGGAAGACCATCGTGAGAATGGCATCATGTGCAGCTCAAGAACCACAGCAGAGTTTCCCAGCAGTTCCAGATTGACACTCACAGGTCAGGGGCTTTGTATGCTTACCCACCTTAGTGGGTCACAAGGTTATGTCTACAACATTACTCCTTAATGAAACTTCACAGCTCACCTGACAGGATTCGGCCACGGATAGAGACGTTACCAGTGAAGGGGCACTTCTTGTCAATGTAGGTGCCCTCAATAGCCTGCAAATAGAAACAATTGTCAACATTTGGACAGACAAAAAGCACAGGCAGCGCAGAGGCTCAGTGACGGTACTGAGGAGTGATAACTACACTGGCCCACAAGTGGACATGTGCTGCTATGCAGCAGGACCACCACAGCCTTCAGGCTGCAGCTGCCCAGGCCTGGAGCACATGCACAGGGCTGAGGCCGCCCCGCCTGCCCAGGCCCCGCGGGGATGCTAGGCCTTACCTCCTTAGGAGTCTTGAAGCCAAGGCCGATGTTCTTGTAGTAGCGGGGCAACTTCTCCTTGCCACCCTCACCCAGCAGCACCCGCTTCTTGTTCTGGAAGATCGTGGGCTGCTTCTGGTAGGCCCGCTCGGTCTGAGGGAGTAGACGGGGGCATCACAGAAGGCCCAGGGCACGGCAGCTCCCCGGCCCCGGGGCACGCTACCTCGCCGAGACCTCCCCTAGTCCTAGTCCCAACCCCGGGGCGCTGCTCCTCACCGACACCGAGGCCTCTCCCCGAGCATCCCGGGTCACGGCACCCCATCCGCACCGAGAACGCCCACTCCCCTGCCCGCCGGCCGGGCGGATTACAGGCCTCCAGCCGCTTCCGCAGCCGCTTCCCCGCGCCGGTTCGGTGCAGGCCAGGCCAGGCCGGTCCGGTCCGGTCGGGGCCGCGCTCCCCCCACCCCCGTGCGGGGCGCCCCGGCCTAGCACCGCGCGGGCCCCACCTGCGTGTCCGCCATCTTGCACCGCGCGGCGGAAAAGAGGCTGCAAGCCCCGCGCGGCGCCGCTTATCCGGGGGCGGGGCGGGGCAAGCGCCGGAAGTGACCTCACGGGGCG
>VXAL01015557.1:16286-86336 GCA_013399475.1 Chauna torquata
CCCCGCCCGCATCCTGACCGGCTCCGCCGACCGGCCGCGCGTCTCGTCCCTCTCGCGCAGGCTCTACGTGGCGCACGCAGCCCCTTGTCACGCTGCCTGGGCCGGCGGCTGCTGGGGAAGGACGGGCAGCGCCTGGCGGGCGTCGGTGCTGTGCGAACCCCTCGAGCCCCGCCTTGTCCCCGTACAGCGCCGGAGCCAGGGGGCGGGCAGCCGTGCGGAAGCTGCGGGGGAGCAGCGGGGTAGCCCGAGCCGCGTGCCGGAGCTGAGGGGGGAAAGGTGTAGCTCGGGGTGGGACGGAGGCAGGGGAACCGTGGGGGCCCGCCTGGGAGGGGGCGCAGGACAGCCTGAGCAGCGGTGAAGGAAGGCGCGGCGAGCCCAGGCTGGCCGCCGGCAGGCAAACGGTTCTGACGTACGTCACCGGCTTGCTGCAAGGCCTGCACATGGATCGGGCAGGGTGTGTTCTGCATTTGTTCCCTGTCTGGGCAGCAGGGAGGAATTCTCGGAAGTACATTACCTATTGACATAAAGACCTTGGGTTTGTAGCGTACCTGCCACAGCCAGGTCCTCTGGGTGAGTGAAGGTTGAAATACAGCAGGGTTTTGGTGGGGATTTCTTCTTGGTCCTAGGCTGTGAGGGACAAAAAATGACTTCTATGCTCATGCATGGGGACCTGAAAATGTTCAGGTCCTTACTGTAACTACTGCAGCCTCAAGATGGTACTCCCTGTATTTACTGTTTAGGTGAAGGGCTTGAGGATGATGGGCAGTGTCTTCTATCTAGGAGACCCTGGATCCCTGCAGGAGCTGGTGGAACAGAGTCTCTGCCACGTGAAACCTCGGGAGCCACCCTCGAGGCGGGCAGGGACACTCATAGCCAGCTGTAAGGGCGTGCACTGGCAGGAGTCTGCACTTGTAGCCATGCTGCCTGAATTCCGGAGAACGGGAACTTCTGGGAGGATACCTCTGGGTCTGGACCCAGAGTGGGAACCACAAGTATTTGTGGTTCTTCAAGGTCCTTTTCAGAATCTGTTAGCAATATTGCCAGAATTGGACCTACATTTGATTTTTCAGCAATCCTTGTCTCCTGGCATGTATTGCATGCAGTGGGGTACCTTGGAAAATGCCGTAAATCTGTCTTTGCTTAGTTTTATATAAAAAGAGCAGTATAATATTGTTGTGATACAAATAAAGTTATATTCAAGCAACAGCATATGGGACTCTCTTTACTGCATGTCACACAATCGTTTGAAGATGAAGGGGAGGATAATGGCTTTTCAGAGCTCTTCTGATAGGCATCCTGTTACCTGTTAGTCATCCTCTCTGCCTTGTTAGGGGCTGAGTGCAGAGAGAACTTTCATTGCTGGAAGTCAAAGTCACTTCTAGTGAGGAAGGGTTAATTTGTGTGGATAATTGAGTCTCCCAGTGTCTTTTCCAGCACTAGAAATGAGGAATGAACAGGAACCCAGCAGGAGTCAGGTTCAGAACAAAAGGCAGCTTGTTCTTCACACAAGAGTAAGTCATGGTGGAACTGCTCGCTCAGGGGTTGTTGATGCTGAATGTTTACAGGGCTTGTGGAGGGGCTGGGCAAGTTCACGGAGGAAAAATCCATTTGTTTTCCTAAATCCACCAAAACCAGCTCAGGAGGTATCGGGCTGAAAGCCCTCAGCATCTGGGTGCATTTGGAGGTGTCGCATGTGCTTTCTCCTCCTTGAGCCCTCATGGAGATGCGGTGCTGGGCCAGGTGGACCTCTGGCTCTCAGCGCTGTTCTGCTTTGTGATGCACTGCTTCGTGCTGTGAGTCCCACACTCGCAACCTGGCTGCAGATCGTGCAGGATTGCGCTGCCTTGCACAGGGCAGGGCCATGGGGTGGGGTTGGTGGGGCAGGGGTGCTGCTCTGCTCTGCAGCAGACCTGCAGCAGGAGTTCAGGAGCAATTCACCAGTGGATTTGGATGTCCCTGTCCTGCAGGACAGTGCAGTTTTCACATTTTGCTTTTGGGGAAATGTGTGGAAGGGGCAAAGCCAACCTCAGCTCAGAGAGGGCTTTGGTCTGGGCCCAGGCAGGGATTTGGGCTTGGGCTGCTGCGGGGGCAGGAATATTTTTGAGTTTTGGTCATGGGTCTTTCTATGGCTAAATAAGGTTCTGGATGGGCTCCTGCCCTGGAGCCGCTGCAGTGTCATGATCTGAATATATGGTAGGAAGACAGCAACGGTTTTTATATGGATTGTCTTCAAAGTCCTTTCAAACTCTCGGGGGAAAGCAGCATGAAACGGAGATACGTAACTAAATTCTCTTGAAAATTACCATTAAGTACCATCTCCGCTAATTATCCATAAGCTGATGAATAAATAAAGAAATAGCATTTTTTAACTCAGCCATTTGACACTGAAAATGAAACTGAGTCATCTGCTGCCTTTAACTCATCATGAGTTGTAAAGAGTAGGGGAATAAAAAATGATAGCAATCTTTTTCTCTGTTAGGTGGGCAAATCTGTGGGTATCTTGCAGCATTCAGATCAGCCCACTGCCAGTGAGGAGTGGCTCGTCCCTGGATGCAGTGGCTGCAGCAGCAGGCCAAGAAGAGCTGTGTTCACATGGGCAGAGCTGTCTCAAGACCAGGGATGAAGGCGGTGGTGTCACACTGCTGAGCTCCATCCTGGTGATGCAAAGCAATAAAAAGGGAATTTCAGACAACAGGCTGATCAGGAGCCCCAGCTGTCAGCGGCAGAGCACAGCGCTGTGGCTTTAGGGGGCAATGTGAGCAGTGGCGGGCGAGCACCAAAGGGTCACCTGGCCTGGGGTGTGGGGTCTCCTCCAGGAGCCACCTGTGCCCTGCAGTGCTGGTGCTGGCACCTTCCCGCTGATCCCATGAGCAGCCGTGTGTCTCAGGACAGCACTAAGCATTCCTTCCTGCCCTCAGCAGGAAGTATCTTCAGAACATTGTGTGGGGCTGAGGAAACATCAGAGGCAAAGCACAGACGCCATCTGGCCAGAGAGGAAGTTTTCCTCTGGGCATTGTCTGGCTGCGCTGAGAGAGCACTGAGCCTTTGGTGTAAGGAAATACACAAAATCCATACTGTAATTACAGAGAAAACTAGAGGAAGCTTCACCAGCTTCAGAAGCTGGGATGAGAGCACCAGGGACAAGCTAGCAGTAGGTGTCTTCTGGCAGCTGGAGAGAAAGTTCTGAGGTGCTTTGAAATGACATAGGAAGGAACCAGAAAATTGTGCTTGTTTTATAACCTGCAGCGTTAGGTTGTGAAGACACATTATGGAACTGCTTTCCTGCTGGTTGTTTGAAATAGACCAATAGCCACTGAAGACGCTTTATTTGGGGTGGCCGTATCCTTTCCCAGCACACACGTTTGGCCTCCGGGCACCTCGAAGTCCCTCTGTATTGCTGTGCTTCCCACCACACCGCCCTGTGCCAGGGGCTCTGGCCGCCTGGGACACCGGTCCTACGGGTCCCACTGGTCCCACCGGTCCCACGGCAGCAGCCCTGGGGCTCTGCTGTGGGGCAGAGCCTCCCTCTGCTGTGCTTGCCCAGGTCTGTTGGTCAGGGTTCTCAGCCCAGCAATGCTGCAGATGGTGAGAAAGATGCTGTGCTGCGGGTTGGTGTACGCTGGGGGTCTAACTGAAATGAATTCAAATGGATTCCTTTTTACACTTGCTTAATTAAATCACAGAACCACCGAATGGTTTGGGCTGGAAAGGACCTCAGAGCCCCCCAGCCCCAGCCCTGCCGTGGGCAGGGACACCTCCCACCAGCCCAGGCTGCCCACAGCCCCCCCCAGCCTGGCCTCGAGCATTGCTAGGGATGGGGCACCCACAGCTCCTCTGGGCAGCCTGTACCAGGGCCTCCCCGCCCTCAGCGGGAAGAATTGCTTCCTGATATCTAAACTAAATGTACCCTCTTTTCATTTAAAGCCATTACCCCTTGTCCTATCACCACTTTCCCTGATAAAGAGTCCCTCCTTCATTGCTTCATGTTTTCTGCTGGTGGTGTTCCTTGGGTGATCACTTACTTCATCTGCATGCTAAACACTCCCAAGCGCCAAACATTTATTGTGTTGTGTGCTAATCACGTTATATTTTAATTTAGTTCGACACTGAACTATCTGCCCATCCTCTTCGTTAGGGTGCCACACAGAAGTGGGGGCCCAGCACCCCCCACCTGGGCTCCCAGGTGGAGGATGTGATGGGCTTAGGGACAGATGACCCATGGACCTCACCAACAGCATGAACACCCGTTCAACTCCATCCTGGACAGCTTAGGAAGACGCTTTGGTCCTGCTGCCCCTCGGGCACATCCCATGTGGACCAAGCCCCCAGCCCCCCTGTGTTGCCCACGCTGAGCCCTGGCAGAGGCAGGGGCAATGTCAGGCCCTGTGTTCTCAGCCACAACACAGTGAGGGCTGGGTCATGGCGGGAGGCCCCTGTGATGCCCCCTTTCCCCACCCTGCCCCGCAGCTCCTCTCTCGAACAGAGCTGGCTTTTCCTGGGTCTCCGGTTGGGTGTGATTTCAGGGCTCCTGTCTATCCTCTATGAAAAACTGTGGTGACCAGAGGGTTTATCTGATAACTGGGAAATGGCTAGGACAGCTCCAGTCCTTCAGAAGGAAAGGAAGAAGGCAGAGGATTGCGGAGTGCTCAGCCTCAGCCTGTTCCCTGGAAAGAGCATGGAGCATGTCCTCTTGTGATCTCTCTCTCCAAACAGATGAAGCACAGGGAGGCAATGGGGAACAGCCCACATGGATTTTACTGACGACGGTAAATTAAGCTAAATTTAAGCTAAGGCTTAAAGTGCTTTAAAGCAGTAGCCCATTAAATATTTTGTCTGTTATCTTCCTGGCATCCCTCCTGTTAATGTCTCATTAGGTCTTTCAGTGACCGTTAGCAGCCCCTGATGATGAGGATTTGCGAAGCAGTGGCTTTGCATGTTCCTGGAACAGCTCAGTGTTTGTGTGGACCCTCCAGTGCTGAGTGGGCCCTGGATAGGTGAGAGGGACACAAGCACTGCCCAAAGCCTCCCTTGCCTGCCTTTCCCTGAGCACCAGGAGCTCTCCAGAGCACCAGGAGCTCACCGCACCAATTTTTGGGGATGGCAGACATTTATGGCATGCCATGGCGAGGAGCAACTGTCCTGGGTGAGGCAGCGCAGAGCCAAAGGCACGAGAAAAGCTCAGCCCCCCTGGATGGCGCGGGGTGCTGTGCTCCTGTGCTTGCCCCTTTCCCACCACCCTGGCTCGGCCTTCTATGCCCAGAGCCGAGAAATTGCCTGTGGGTGGCCAAGTGCTCAGAGATGCTTCTTGGAGTCTGGTGCTGACTTGTGATCAGCCAGCTAACCAGGGGAGTACGTCTGCAAGTTACAGCGGCTGTCACGGGGAAGCCAGTAGAACCATAGAATCATGGACTCACTGAGGTTGGAAAAGACCTTCAAGATCACCAACTCCAACCATCAACCTGACCTACTGAGTCTCATCACTAAACCATGTCCCTCAGTGCCACGTCTGCCCGTGCCTTGAATCCCTCCAGGGATGGGGACTCCACCACCTCCCTGGGCAGCCTGTTCCAGTGCTTGACCACCCTCTCCATGAAGAAATTCTTCCTCATGTCCATTCTAAACTTCCCCTTGCACAATTTGAGACTGTTTCCTCGCATCCTATCACTTGTCACCTGAGAAATGAGACTGACAGTAGGGACCTCCAGAGGAACTGGAGAACCTTCTGTGCTATCGCTCATGGTCCCTATATGTCAGAACCTGCATCCTCCTCTTCTGTTGAAGCTCTTTGCTCTTTCTTTCTCAGTGTAAAAGTGTGGCTGTGCTCTTGCAGGTCTGTGTGACAAGGCTGGTTGGGAAGTTACAGGTTGTCATCAAACTCCGAAGACCCAGTGAAATGAATGGTACTTGTATGACCTTAGCTTAAGCTTTGAGGCTTGTTCAAATATTCCAAAGCCAAAATATAGCCAAAGGCTCAAAACTAGTCAGCTCTTGCACATCTCCAAGAGCCTGTAGGTCACATAAAGCACCCGAGCAGGGGGAGACTGCCAGAGCTCTTGTGCCATACTGCACACCATTTATTGTCCCATCCTATGCAATTTTCTATTTGCCTGAAGTACCTGGACCTCACATAGACTCAAACTCCTTCCTCTAGACATTATTATGTGAGATTTTGAAAGCTAGCAGATTTAAAAGTTAATAGTAGCACTCTCTCCCCAATGCGCTTAGTCCTGCAGGAAGAAGGTACAATGCATTCTTCAAATGATTTGCAGCTTCAGCACAAAGATGTAGCTAAGTAGGGCAACAGCAGCCAAACAATCAGCAAAACAGGTTTATAGGATATTTATACAACACTGCAGCCCAGCTGTGGCTGCGGGCTTTGCATTGCAGAGCTCTTTCAAGGACATGGGTGGGGAGCTCCTTGCAGCCCCCGCACTTGGACGAGGCGCTGAGCTGTCCCCTGGGAAGGAGGGCATGGTGACCGCTTCATGCTGACACTGATGCCGTCCCCTGGCTTTGAAGGAAAGCCACCAGACAAAGCTTCCTGAGCAGAGCCTTCCCCTCCAGCCAAGGTGCTTGAGGCTTCGTAGTGGGTTACTTGTGTCTTCATGCCACAGGAATGACCACCTCAGTCCTGGCTGTTGTGGTGAAATCTCAGAATCCCAGACTGTGACCTCCGGGTGCATCCACTGCCCCCCGGCCCCAGCACCACGTCCAGGCGGCTTCTGGAGACCCCCACGGAGGAGACCCCCGCCCCTCTCCGGGCAGCCCGTGCCAGGGCTCCGGCACCCGCGCGGCACAGGAGCGCTGCCCGGCGTCCCGAGGGCACCTCCCGGGCTCCTCCGCTCCCGGCCCCGGGCACCGCCGGCGAGAGCCCGGCTCCGGCCTCTCCGCGGCTCCCTGCGGGCCCCGGCGGCCGTGGGCGAGCTCCCCCGGAGCGGAGCCGCCTCCTCTCCGGGCCGAGCAGCCCCAGCTCTCGCAGCCTCTCCTCAGGCAGAGCTGCTCCAGGCCCTCCCGCCCCTCGGGGCCCCGCGCCGGGCTCTCTCCGGCAGCTCCGGGCCTCTCTCGCCCCGGAGAGGGGGGCCCCGCGCTGGCCCCGGCAGCCCAGGGGCGGCCTCCCCGGCGCCGAGCGGAGGGGCAGGATCCCCCCCTGCCCCTGCGGGCACCGCTTTGCCCCGTGCTGCCTTCAGGAAGGGGTCATCATGCAGGCTCTGCTCTCACCCCTGGCGTCCCAGCGCTTGGCTCTCACCAGCAGCTATCGTGCTCTCTCTTGACAGGTCTGCTGCGTGCGCTCTTGTATCTGCATGCCACCGAAACAAAATCCATCCAGCTTCCCATTGATGATCCAGGCAAACTCATAGTGGCTCTTAACCAGGAGAACGGAGCCTGCGGAGCATTGCCCGTGGTGCTGCAGCTCCATGATCACGATCTGCCTGTCTGCTGGACTGTTAACATCAGCACAAACACACACGCAGGCAGAGAGGTGGTTATCGGGAAGGTTTAGGAGATTAGGGACTGTCAGGAGATCTTCAGAGGAAGGGATTGCATCTGCCTGGAAATTTCTTGAATGCCTTAAAAAAGAAGTGCTTCTGCTGTTTATGCCAACAACTCAATAATCCAATTTCAGGTTCATAAATAAAGCTTTGTTCAAAAGTTCTTTTGATTTACCGTGTACCCAGGTACAGAAATACCGTATTGCACATTTATTGTTCTTTCTTAATAGGTGTCTGCAAGGAGGGCACAGACAGTCTTGATGTCTGAAGTTGGGTAGTGCAGAGGAGAGAATGCCACGGATGAGCACCGAATACAAATGTAAGGGAAATTAACTTTTTCTGTTGTAAACAAGGCTCAGACATTCAGACTGTTTCCAATACACAGCTTGGCTTCTATCTGCATGGTTATATGCAGGATTGTGTTCTGCTTGGAGAGCCCCCAAATGCAATGCTTTTCCTTTTCTCACCAAAGCCATGAAATAGATGGAGCCGTGGATCCTTGGAGAGGACATGGAGTTTGTTGTGACTGAGCAGGGGTGGCACTGGGGTAGCCTGGCTTCTTGGTGACTGTGCTGCTGTTCATGGGAGCTGGTCGTGGTAGCTTCTGAGATAATTATTTTGGTCCCCATTGCTCCTACTGCTATGCAAGTCATTGCTGCACCACTGCGAGTCTGGGCGTGCTGTACCCAGTGCTTGCCCACAGGCCTGCATGAATTTTGGAAGGTGAAAGAGTACTGTATTGACACCTTTACATTTTTCATGAAGACTTTGGTCAGCTTAGGTTGCTTAGATATGTGCTGGAGTCTCCTTGCTTGGAGAGCTCCAAAAGCCACCTGGACATGGTGTGGGGTGACCTCGAGCAGGGATTGAAGCAGATGGACTTGCTGTCCAGCAGGGCATGGTGCACGGGAAACTTGGCGAGAAACCTCTACAGAGCTTCCTCTGCCAGTCCTGTTCCTCCTCACTTTCCCCATCGCCTGGCCAGCTGTCCTTCACCTGCTTTTCCCCTTGCTCAATCAAACTGCTTGATGCAAACGTCTCAGAAAGGTCATTCCTTGATGAAGACCCCTCTCCATCCTCCTTATTCCCCCCTCACATTTGGAAGCCCATTTCCTCCCTGTTCCCAGACCTGCTTCAGGCTGCCCTGCCACAGTGCTGCCATGGTGGCCCTGAGGTGGCTACCTCTCCTGGCAAGCCCTGAGTGGGCAGGGGTCCGTCACCAGAGGGAGACCCTGGGGCAGCCCCAGAGATGGGCAGGGGTGGCAGGGGGGGCAGCGATGCCCACGGTGAAGTGAGATTTTCTGAGTCTCATTTGGCACCATACTGATGGCCCGCGATGGGAGAGCTGGCTGCACCGAGGTGCTGCCTGGCTCCCCACAGCGCTGGGCCCTGGGGCTGGTTTATCCCCGTGCCTCCCAGCCGCCTGGGCACAGTGCTGGCATCTGGCCATGCCTGGAGCCCTGCCGGCTGCTGGGGAGGCTGCCGTTGCTTCCCATGTGGAAATGCCCTGATCATTTTGTCCTTGGAAGATTAACCAGAGCCTTTATTCACCAGAGCAATTAGTCCTTTGCCTTCTTCACTCCTGTGCTTTCCTTAAGTGGATTTATCTGGCTGATGTGGTGGTTTTGTGAATAATCCCAACAAGCCTGTTGGTAACAACCCAACCATAATTCCTGAGAGAGAATAGTGACATCCAGGAGGCTGGGAGGCTGACCTGTGTCCGAGCCCTGCTGTGAGCTCCTCTTCCCCTTGCCTCTCCTGCTGAGCAAGAACCATCAGCAGCAGCACGGCAAGCAGCTCCCATGTGACAGCGCTCGCTCCTAACCCCGCTGAAGCTCCCGCTCTGCGGGCCACACGCTGCTGCTCTCAGCCACGGGTCTGGGCTGGCTCTGGACAGAGCTCACAGCAGGAGCAGTCGGCGGGAGGTCAGCGTTCCCACGGCCCCCAGCCAAGCCCCTGCTGGTCCCCCCAAATGGCCAGGGTGCAGGGATATCACACCTCGGAGCTGTGCCTTGGCTCCGCATTTTCCTCCTCTTGCTGAAATTTACAGAAACTGCAGTGACAGAGGGCAAGCAACGAAAGTACTTCTGGAGGTGGAGTCCAGGCTCTTTGCGCTTTTAAGTCTTTTCCTCTTCTAAACAGAAAGTCCCTAGCTGCAGGCTCTGGGGATGGAGGATCACGCCTCCTGGAAGCCTGCACACAGTGAGGTGGCAGTGGCTGTTCATCATCCAGAAGGTGTCCGGGCCAAGGGCATTTCGCTGTGGTGGGCGTGCAGCAGGAGGCTCTGCTGTCTCAAGCGGAGCCTCAGAGGAGCCAATGGCTGGGGCACAGCATGGAGCGAATGGTGCCTGCACCGCCCCAGGCACGGGCGAGTGGCAATCTCATTAGTTGCTCTAGTTTCAGGGGCACTTGATCAACTTTCTTTCTACATCCAACTTTCCCAAGGTCAAGGATCTTCAGACAAATTTTAGACTCAATTCTCCCATCAGGAAGCTAAATTATTCCACACTGCACTTACTCCAGCTCCTTATTCCCTCCCTGCCACTCCCTGCTCTCTTCAATTCAGCTGTCACGCTATGGAAAATGAATTTACCAGCCTTTAGACTGACCATGCTCTGTAGTCTCCAAGCCTCCTCACTGGCACCTTACTGCTGCGTAAGCCTGTGTATGTCCTACAGCCTGCCCAGCTTCCAAAGTGGAGAGCTGCTGCCCCAACGAGGGTGGGGGCTCCTGGGGCCCCCGTGTGCTGTCAGGGGTCGGGGAGCCTCCATGTGCCTCCACCAGCCTTTCTGCTGCACAGGCGGGCTGTGCACATAACCTCCGTTAGAGGGGCAGAACCCAGCACTGCGGTGCAATGCTTGGAGAGGGGAAGCCAGCAGTTTTGAAAGGCCCCTTCCTTGTTCCTGCCTCTTTTCTGTGCATGAGCCTGTGCCTGTCCATGGCTGCCTGCGCTCCTCCTGATGCCACCACACACAGCACCCATTGCGGGACAAGACCTGGCCGAAACGCAGTGCCTGCTTGTGCTGCGAGGGATGCCGGTGCTTTCTGAGCTGCTGCTGCCGGTGTCCCTGGCCCTGGGCGGCACTGGCTGGGCGCTGCTCAACGTGGGACACAGCAGCATGGCAGGTGGTTGTGCTGCTGGGCAATGACAGTGGCAAGGTATATGTGTAGATGTGTACCTAATGAGGGGTGATGCCTAATGAGTGAGGTGTTTGTATCAGCTCTAGGGGCAGCAAACACACTGGGTTAGTGCATCTATTGATATTTCACTAGGCTTTATAAGCAGAGCTGGTACTGGAAGAAAATATAAACCGCAGCTGAGGAGTAAGACAGAAAACACAGATCAGAGCAATAAACTGCAGAGTAATGAAAGACATTTCCTCTGGCAACAGGCGTGATTTAATAAACTCGGAGGGCAGTGCTGGTCCCTGCGGCCCCGTCCCAGACGCAGCCCCGCGAGACTGCGGCCGCTGCGCGCTCAGCCCTTGCGCTGTGGCTGCAGCGCTCCCCCCACAAGCAGCTCCCTCCACCTGCGGAAAGCACCAGGATGCTTCCTCTGGCAGCTCCCAGCATCCGCACGATCCCCTGGCTGCTCCCACTCTGTGCGAGCGGCGATTCCATCCTTGCCTCTGTGTCAAGATGCATTTGGCCAATGTCTCGCTTTCTGCACCCATCCTTGTGCAGGTTGGAGTTTTCCAGAGGCAGCACTGGGATGAACCCTCCTGCATGCTGAGTTGTTAACCTCAGCCTGAGCGCTCTTGCTGGTGCTCCACTTCCCATGTGCCAAATGCAAACATACTAAAACAAGGATAGAGGGAAAAAGAGCCCAGGATCATCAGTGAAGCACTGTCACTCTTATCTTGGGGACTAACACTTTTATCAGCACAAGCCAGTGACTTATTTCTCTTTTACCAGCACCACCTACATCAAGCCCAAACGTGTTTGGTGAGGCTGTGTTTCAAAGACTCAGCAATGTGCATGATGCCCACACAGCAGAGGTGGCTTTCCTGATATGTCATGCCACAGAACTTCCCCTCTGCTTACACCCGTGTGTCCTCTGCACACTGGGGTGGCCGGGGCATTCCTGTGGTCCCACATGTGTTGCAGCTCTGCAGGAGGCCTGCGGCACCCGAGCGCCAGAGGAGAGGGAAAGCAGCGCTGCCACCTGGGCATGGCCCTGGCCGTGGGGCTGCTCCTGTGTTGGTGCCCTCCTGCCCAGAGCCATTGTGTCCTTGTCCCCACCACACAGGGCTGTGCTGCACCAGGCATCAGAAGCCAGCCACAGCCTCCACGTGGAGCTCAGGGAGAAGGCTGCAGCCCGGATTTTGTGCAGCTGTCTCTTGCTTTAGTCCTCGGGCTGACTTTTTCTTAGAGAAGTGGCTGATGCCCCATGGTCAGTGTTCAAGAGACATTTGGATAATGCCCTCAATAATATGCTTTAACTTTTGGCTAACCCTGAAGTGGTCTGGCAGTTGGACTAGGTGATCTTTGTAGGTCCCCTCCAATGGAACCGCTCTGTTCTATCCTATCCTATCCTATCCTATCCTATCCTATCCTATCCTATCCTATCCTATTCTATTCTATTCTATTCTATTCTATTCTATTCTATTCTATTCTATTCTATTCTATTCTATTCTATTCTATTCTATTCTGTTCTTATTCCATTCCTGCAGAGACCACAGGGAGATTCTTCACTGCTACCGTCGGTTCAGGCCCCCTCGGAGCTGACCAGGAGGACTCTGCAGGGCGCTGGTGCCTGACCTGCCCCGGCTCTGGCGGTGGAGGGGGGGTCCCCCGGCTGCGGGGAGGCCCCGGGGCCGGGCGCAGCGCGGCTGCAGGGGCTGCGGGTTTGCAAATGTGCAAGCTCCCTCTTCTGCGTGCTCCTGGTACTCTTGCGGAGGTGCAGAGCAGCATCAGCCGTGAGCGAGGTGTCATTTTTGGAACCAGCGTTCCGGCTTGAATGTTGTCTTCCCGGCAGGACATACCAGGTCGCCAGCAAGAGACTGGGGGGATGCTGGACTTTGGAAGAATTTGGCACACCCGGGCATTCGTTTCTCATTTGGTGTGAATGCAGGAAGGTTTAGTGAAAGGCTGAATAATACAAGTGAAAATATATGCCAGAGACAGTACCTTCACTGGCACTGCTCCAAAGAAGCAGCCGAGCTTCAAGCGATGCTGCCACCAAGGTAACGTTTCCTCCCTCTCCAACGATGATGTGAAATAGAGAGAATTCAGGGGAGCCATTTCATGCAAGCAGCCTTCAAACATGACGAGTCGTAACAGAATCAGGTCTGACATTAAAGTGTTAGAGCGCCTGTGATAATGCGATAGTCCCAGCACAGCCAGCAGCGTCCGGCTGCTTCCAGAAGCCTGAGCAGACTTTGCGTTTGTGGCTCTTGGGGATAATAAAACGGGCATTTCATCAGCCAGCCTGGCTCAGTCTCTTGTTCATGTAATTTATCTACAATGTTTTTGCTCTTTTCTGCTCTCTAGGAGGAACTATGCAAATGTACCAAATGCATTTTGAAAGATTAATAATTATTTAATAAATTATTAAAAGTGTGCTTTCTTGTGGTGCTGCACTGATGGATGCATTTTTGTCATGCTAAATACACTCCTGCTGAGGTTGTCAGCACACAGCCTCCACCCGAAACATGTTTTAGGTGTTTATGATTGAATTGTTGTTTTGTGATGTTCACCTTTCCTAAAATGGTGAGGCAGGATGGCTGCTCTTGTCCTGGTGTCTGTCGCAACGTCTTTCTTCAAAAAGAGCAGGTTAAATACGAATTTTGAAAAGCAGCAGCTGAAAAGGTCAAAATGATGTTATCAGTCAGTTTAAATTCATTAAGTACGGTTCCTGCTTTTTACTAAGAAAATACTGCTGGTAGAAGAACAGCATTAATTAGAAAGCCCATGAGATGTGACGAAACCAATTTGCAGACAACACAATAAAACATTTATCAAGGCAAAAATGGCAGGAGCGTAAGACTGAAAATAATGAACGAGTCGCCCAATGTTGGATGAGATTCAGCGCTGAAATGTAATGCAGCGTGCATGCTGTTCAGGTGAGCCTTCCCCCTTCCCCCAGGCACAAGCAGGGAGGAAGAGACCGCGGGGCTGGAGCGAGTGCAGGGGAGCCCAGCGGTGCTCACCAAGGGTCTCGCCCGCCTTTCGGCCTGACCCCACGACTGGGAGCGTCTCTCCCGTCACGATGCCCTACTCCTGGGGCTTTCTTCTGGGAAAACTGAAGCAGCAGCAATGCCGTCCTCTGTGAAAATGCCTGCTGGTCACGGTGAGGTTGGTGGTCAGCAAGAAATGCAAATAACTTGCCCATCTTCCTTCTGAAGGCCCCGTCCGCCCCTGGGGCCGGGGCCGCCCCTTGCTCGCGGTTCTGCCTCTCGCCATGCCCATCGCTTGCCCAGCCGCCTCTCGTCCGGCCTCGCATTCACCCACCCGAGCTGGCACCTGTGTTCTCTGCTCTTCCTTCGGCAGCTCCCGCTATCCAAATCTGGGACATTTGCCCAGTGCTGAGCTTCTGAATTGCTGCCCCATGAGACACCAAGCCTGCTTGGGGCCACCCCTGCCCCTTGTCCCCATGAGGGGCTTGTTTGGTGCCACACTCCCCCGCCGTGCCCCAGCCCACCCCCAGCCGGATGGTTGCTAATGCGAGTTTGGCATGGAACAGATTTAACTCTTCCTCCTTAGGTTGAATACCTGTCTGTGCGTATTTTTCATTATTTGTTGAGGAATTTAATTTGTTAACTCAATTTGGTCTGGAGCTCTCCTGGACATGGGGGAGTGCTACACTGCCAGCAAGTGTTCCTTTCTCTTGCTGCACATTGCTTGGTATTAGTGTCCTCATGGCTGTCTTTTTTCCACTGAGCTTCCAGGATGCTTGTACACCAGTGCTTTCAACTAGGGCCAGGCATATCCAGCTCTTGTCTCGTTTCCTGCCCCCATAGCAGTGCTGTTGATGCAAGCGTGTTGCTGTTTTGGTTCTGTTCTCCGCACTTCTATCAAGTGTCGCTCTATTTCTTTCTTGACCGTTCCCGTCCTTCACTTGAGGACTCTCAGTTTCTGCACTCCCAGAGCTGCATCCATTTCCTCCTCCGGCGCCGCTGTTCCTCCAGGCTCCGTTTTGCAGCTCCCGCTGAACCCACCAGCGTTGCCATGGCTGAGCCGGGTCAGCGAGAGCCCCGCTGCATACCGCCCTGCCAGGGGGACTTGTGGTGCCGTGGGAAGCGGCACAAGGAGCGAGGTGGGCAGTGGATGGGTGCTGAGAGTGCCATGGGTCCGTGCCCCCCCATGATGTCCCAGGAAGGGGAAGCACCTGCGGAGGTCTCACTGCCGCTGCCAGCAGGGAACGGGGCAGGGAGGAGTGGGAGGAATGCAACAGTACGTGAACACACACCTCGGAGATGTCCAGCCTGCATCAGCAGGTGCATTATTTAATTCCAGATTTGCCCCCAAAGTATGTGTTCATTTGCCAAAATTTTCCTACCAGGATGCCTAAAATAAGACAACCCACAAGCAGCACGGCACTGACATGGTGAGCTCAGCGCTGCGCTCAGCGCAGCTCCCGGTGCTGCGGAGCGCTGGGAAGTCTCTGGGCTTGCTTCTCCCCCTTCTGCCCCTGCTGCCCGGCCACGACGGTGAGGGCTGGGCTCAGGCACGAGCACTGGTTGTGCTGCAGCCACCGCACTGATCGCTGGCACATGAGAACCTCCTCATGAGGTTGTTTACATGTGGAGTACGGGTGCTGTGCCTGGACAGCTGTACAGCAATCGTGAGATTCTGTTTTCATAAAGATGGGAGCAAAACAAACCATCTCTGTGGTCAATTGCTTAGCTCTTGATGCAAATCCTACAGAGAACGAACGCTGCCAGGAGCTGGGGAACTGCCACACTCTCTGTGGCCAGCCCTGAGCTGCATTTCTCATGCTGCTTCCCTCTGCACCCAGAGAGCAGGGCGGACAGACGAACAGACACACGGGGCTGTTACAGAGCTGTCACTGCTGGGACGGAGCTCACAGGAAGGTCCTCGATCAGCTGCACAGTCAGCAGCAAGGCTGAGCAACCCCGCTGCACCCGCACCGCCCCCTGGACACAGCTTCCTCTGCAAAGGGATTTTAGGTAATACTTTGTGGACTAATCAAAATTTACTGAAGTAATTGGGAGATAACAACCTCAGCACTTATTGGAATATGAGGCTTAACAGCCTGATTATTGTGTGATTAAATCTCTACTGGCTATACAAAATTTCAAGCATAATGCAAATTATGATACTTTCAGCTTTGCAGAATAATGAATTGCTGAAAGTCCTGGAGCCACCGAGTGTCCTCTCCACAGGGGACAGGGAGCATGAGCGCGTGAGCAGCAGGGCCATGGTGGCCTCCCCTCCCTGGCACTGTCCCCGTCCCTGTCCCCATCCCCATCCCCACCCCCGCCCTTCATGGGGAGCAGGGGCACTTGGGGCTACCACGTGGGATGAAGGCCAAATGGGCTGGGAACTTGCAGTGTTAGAGCACTTCACGTCCCATTATAGGAGCTGCTAAATGTTTCCTAGGACAGGCAGGGGACAGTATCCATCATCTCCCCAGGCAATGTCCTCATCTCCTGGGGCAATGTCCTTCATCTCCTGGTACAATATGCATCATCTCCTGGGGCAATATCTGTCATCTCTTGGGGACTGCTCAAGACAGTGCAGGGTCAGGTCCTGGAGGGGTTTGTCCATCAGCCCACTACACACGGCTCCTTTCTGCAGCTGAGACGGGGAGAGGTGCCTGCGTGCCCCGGGGATCTGCAGTGGCAGCTCCCATGCTGCTGCCGGCTCCTTGCGCCGCTGGTGCTGCGGGCGCAGCTCCTGCCCTGTCGAGGCTGCTGCCCTGCGGTGCCCCACTTGGCTCTGCCACCCCCTGTGCCTGGGGCAAAGGCATTGTCACTGCTGGCATCCCTGCAGCGCTGCCACCGTGCCAGCACACAGAGACTAGGTGGTGCTTGGGTGGGGACAGTGCTTACAGAGGTCCCTGAGAACTCCTCCACTTCTCATGCAATCAGATGGTAAGATTGTACGTGGTGGTTTGGGCCAAGGTTCTTTCCAGCCCTGTAATCCACCAGACATGGACCCTGAGGGAAGAGCATGAACAGGGCAAGCATGTATGATGCTTTAGAAGTTTTAGAATTTGAATAGTTCAACTGGAAGGGACCTACAAAGATCACCTGGTCCAACTGCCTGACCACTTCAGGGCTAGCCAAAAGTTAAAGCATATTATTGAGGGCATTACCCAAATGTCTCTTGAACACTGACCGGCATGGGGCATCAACCACCTCGCTAGGAAGCCTGTTCCAGTGTTTGACCACCCTCATGGTAAAGAAATTTTTCCTAATGTCCAGTCTGAACCTCCCCTGGCGTGGCTTTATGCTGTTCCCAGTTAGGAGAGAGAAGAGGCCGGCACCTCCCTCCGCACTTCCCCTGCTCAGGAAGCTTTTCCAGGCTCCTTCCGGCTCTGGGCATCTCCTGAGCCCACTGCAGCCAATGCGCTCCCTGCCATGCAAGGCGGCCAGGGCAGACCGCAGCCCAGGCCCACGCTGCAGGCTCTCTGCTCCCAGCAAGCGGAGGCAGCGGTTTGCTCCCCACAGGCTGCCCGGCTGTGCTGGGGGCTCTGGTGGGCGCCGCCTTCCCTCTGTGGCCCAGCTGCACAAATCGCACGGCTTTCTGCTTGACACATGCATGAAGAAGGTGCTCCCCCTGGTATCTCGGAGGGGGTTCTCCCGCAGCCGCTCACCCTGCCCCAGGCACCTCCATAACAGCCCCCAGCTGCTGGTATCCCAGGCAGGAGCGATGTCCATGTGTCTGTCTGCCTGTGCACACTGGTGTCCCTGCACTGTGGGGCCGTATCCAGCCGCCGAAGGGGCCCACACCTGGGTGGCCCTGCCCCACGCCTGGATACACACGTTGTGGCTCTGGCGGGGGAGTGAGCCCCGTGGAGGGATGGGCAGAGGCCAGCGCCCGAGCGGGGTTTAGTACGTGAATTTGGGGCTGACCTTCCTCATGTGCATCACATTGCACTTATGCAGACTGACTTTCATCTGCAGTCATGGAGCCTGCTGTCTTGCAGGATCCTTCTGCAGTTCCCAGGATCGTTCCTCCTCTGCGCCACCCTGCGCTACTCAGACTGACTGTAAATTAGCAGATAATGAAGTAGGAAAAGAACAGTATGTGTCAGGAGGAAAAAATCAGATAACAGCAGAAAATGCAAAATGTGAAAATAAAAACAAACCCCAGAACAATAATGTGCTGTGATTAAGCTGCTTAAAGAAGTACAAACAAGTTGCAATGAAGATAAAAACAAGTGGTGCTTACAGCGAGCAACAGAAGTAATTACAGCAAAAGCACCTAAAAACCAGTGTCATTTTTAACTCTTAGAGCAAACTGAAAGAGCGCTGTTTGAAACAGAAAACAAGTGAATATTGTGCTTGGACAAACCAACTTAAACATTGTGAATTAACTAACGAGAAGGCTTGGCTGTTAAAAACGCCACTTTAAAGCAGTGCCCTAGCAGCGCCTGTGCTTGCAGCACCGGTGCAAAGAGCCAGCCAGGGAGGTCTGGAGGCTGCCGGGGGCTTTAGCTGCAGTGCGGCATTTACCAAAGGTACGAGGCTGAGCGAGGTGCCCGTGGGCAGGGTCCCAGGGGCAGGCTGGGTGCTGCAGCCCCTGGGCCCCAGCAAGGTGCCGCAGGCAGGCACGAGGCTGGCACAGCCCTGCGCGCTCCGGGAGGCTGCTACAGGGCGGTGAGAGCGGCCGCAGAGCTGGGCTCAGCCACGTGCTGGCCCATTCCATCGCTTTCCCGTGCCCCATGGAGTGGCATTGGCTGCGGTCGCTGACAGCCTCCCTCCCTCCTCTTCCCCACAGTTTTGTCAGCCTCTTGGTCTTGCACCATCCATCCACCCTGCCAATCTCCAGCCTTGAGCGGAGATTTTGGGAGAGGGAGGACTGAGACGGGCGCTTTCGCAGCCTCCTTACGTAAATCTGTGCAGAGTTATGGCTGTGCCTACAAGGGAAAACAAGGGTGCTGGGGCACGGGGGCATGCACACACCACGGTGCAAGGGTGGCACAGGGGACCAGGTGCTAACTCTGTGAAAAGGAGCTGTTGCCAAAATGTTCTGGCAAACAATACCAAGTGGGAAGGTAGCTGGGGCTTATTAAGGGCATCGAATAGAAACACTCTTAAAACATGAAATTACGGCTCTAATTTCATCAGCCCCACCACTGTGGCCTCTGCTGCGCTGGGGAGGATGCTATCAGGACTGCCAGCAAGTGCTCTACGGCACATGGAAGCACCTCCTCAACATGGAGATGTGCTTGGAAAATTACCTCTGCCGATCCCTCGTTGCGGGGGGTGCTGTGTCTCACAGTAGGGATCAGCTAATATATTCAGTTTGTAAGTAATAATTAAAAAAGGCATGCTTCTCTTCACTGGCTGCTCTGCATCTGCCCAGAGTCAAGCTGAGATTTCTGTTTTGTTCAGGCAGAAATAAGGACGGATTTTTGAAAACAAAACCTCGGAAGGAAGGTCTGCGTGGCTCAAGGGCTGCTGTGAAGGCAGCATGGGGAGCCTGGACCTGCAGCCCTGTCCCTAGAGGGGCACAGGGGGAAGCAGCATGGTCCCTGCGGGGCCCCTGTGGATGCCGCTGTGCTCCTGTGGGGCATGCCTGCCCCTGGCTGTAAGCCCAATTGGAGACTTCACGGCCGTTCTCCCCGCAGTGCCCACGCCAGCCTCAGTGCCCTGGCTGCTGCCCTGGCACAGGGAGCAGCATGTGGGGGTCTCCATCCCCCTCCATGCCACATGCCTGTCACATGCCTGGAACCCCCGGTCTGTTCCTCCCTGTTGCAGTGGGGCAAAGCCCCCCTGCTCCCACCTTTGCCGTCCTCTCTGCACTGCCGCAGTGCCTCAGGCGTGGAGCCTCTTCCTCTGCAGCCCAAGGGCATCTCCATCCCCATCCCTGTGAGGGCTGTTGGGAGGGTCCAGGCGCAGCGGCTGCTCCTGCCCCTGCTCCTGTCCCGACCGGTCTGAGGGTATCTGCACAGTGCAGTCGCTGTTCTGGGAAGCTGCTGCCCTCGGTCTGCGCCTGGCAGAGGAAGGGTTTCCTGTTTAATGCGAGTCATGTGCATGTACTTCGCATGTAATGTGCATGTAACTCTACCATTTCATGTGTGCCTTGGAAATATTTGCTGCAGCTAATTCGGCACAAGCCAAGGCAGCATTTCACATATGGCTGCATACAGCGAGACTTCCTCTGTGGAACTGTCTCACCGTCACCCCCGTCCTGCTGTGGATGCAAGCGTAGACATTTACAGACCCTCAGAGCTGTATTAATCACAGAATATCTGGAGTCCTAAGGAAGCCACAAGGGCCATCGAATCCAACTCCTGGAAGGTGCAGTGAAAGCACAAAGCAAGGCTTCTCTGCGCATGGGGGGTCACCTCTCTGACAGACACCCCCCCACATCTCCACTGCCTCTGAAAGGCTGGCAACAGGAGATATCTGAAGGCAGAAGCACCCGGGGAAATTGCCGCTCTGCCCTGTGCCCCAGCTTCCCCCTGCAGCCCAGTGCAGAGCCCCCTCAGGAGGCTGCGTGCCCCAGGATGAGCTGCTGGGCCCCCCCGCGGCGTCGCCGTGCTGACCTGGGAGCCGCAGGGGCATGCGGCACAGCTCGGACTCCTGCTATCGACTAAGAGATGTTAGAGGAACACCGATAGCTGCATGCTTAACACAGGGAGGAGGAAACATGCCCCGCAGCACGCCGCAGGACATGGAGCGAGGAGGGGGGCAGTTCTGCTGTCAGGGGAACAGCAGGGGCTGTCCGCAGAGGAGTCCAAAGCCCTTGAGACCTCCATGCTGCAGTGTATCGCGCAGCCATTTCGCAAGCATCAGGAAGCTGAGCATCACAGCACTCACTGCCCACCCTCTTGTTTGGACAAAGCTGGGTACCTTCTTCCAGAACTGGACTGAATTGTGCAGAAAACCTCTCAGCCCAAAGGTGCACAGGAAGGAGCAGCTGGGGGTGGCATTGTCCTTTCTCCACTCTCTCTGCGCATTGATTAATTTGAGCTGTGCGTGTTGCAGTGAAGCTGCCAATGGCTGAGAACCCACTGGGCAGAAGGTCTGGCTCCTGAACACTCCTGGACTCCCAGGTGAACGTGGGGACTGTGCGTGTTGTGCGTGTGACAGTTGCCAGGGCTGGTGCTGGCAGCTCTCCGCGGAGACGCGCCCTGCTGCAGCAGATGCTAAAGCGGCGGGACACTCTCTGCGCGGAGGTGTAGGGCTCCCCCCGACCCTCGGCGTTCCCCCCTGCAGGTCCAGGCACCGTCACCTGCAGAGTGGCCTGTTGCTCTCTTGCATGTCGGCCTGTGCTCTGGGATGATCTGGAAGACGCTGGTTTCCCTCATTTAACCGAGCGCGACTCAGCTCCCAGCCCTCTGCTGGGAGGGAAGGGGCTGGATCCTTTTTGGGACACAGCTGGGGATGGCCCCAAGCCGACTGTGGGCATTTTGGGAGATACAACAGGTCTACTGAGTCAGCAACAGGGCTGCATTTTAAGAGAGCTGTTGAGGACCAAGGGCAAGATGTTACTTTTAGGACTACACTGGGGCTGTTGCATATGCCTGAGGCTTGATTTGCACCAGAGTCCCATCTCCATACAGGTCCTTGCTGCCTCCTGATACGCTGGGGAAGGGGAGGTGGTGGAGTGGCAACCGAACAAACTCTGCCTGCCCCGGCGGTGATTGCAGCTCGCCACAGTGGTGGAGCCCTGGTGTTGGCGGTAGTGCATGAGCTGGGCAGAAAAAGGGTCTGCTTTTGGAGCACTGGGGCTTCTCCCCTTGAAGTACAGTGCACCAGGCACCATGCCTGGGGGTGGAGGGCTCTATCTGTGGGCACCCCTCAGGGCGAGGGCTCATCTTCGAAGGGCGCAGCAGATGCATAGACCTGCACCACTGTGGCACCTGGACGCTGGCTCCACCTCCCGCTTTCCCCCATTGAGTGTCACGACTGGGAGCCTGCTGTGCGTGGGACGGAGAGCTCGGGTGGGGACCTGCTGGAGCAAGAGGGACTGATTGGTCGGGCTGAAGCAGGAAGAGGCTTTGTGTGAGCCAGGAGCCAAAAAATCCACATCCCAGAAAATGCTGGCACAGAGACCACAGCTTAAACTGAGAGCCAAATACGCACTCGAGATTAAAAGCAAAAGGGCAAAGAAAAAGTATTTTTCTCAGCAGCCACAAGGTCTAAACACTCCTACATGTTGCATATTAATGTAACCATGATCATTGCGTAATAAAAAATACCAGATGGCACTAGATTTCTGAGAAGTTCCCACGGTTTGATGGCTCCCCGCCTTGCCCAGGAGTGCTGCGCTGGCTGTTACATGTAATGGGTGGAGGACAGCCACAGCCCCAAGACAGGCAGCTACTTCTGATGTGATGAGAGCAAAGCAAAATGCCTTTTTTCTTCCATGCTGTCTGACCCACAAATTCTGCCAGCTCCCGCCTACAGAATGTTGCCTTTCCTCTGCATGGGAAGCAGTTACTATTTCAAGATTATTATTTGTAGTTTGGAGGTTTTCTCCTCGCTACACTCCCTCCTGCTTCTTTGGCCAAGTGGATTTGCTTCAAGCATCTATACTGTTAATTGGCATATTTGCTTTTAGGCACCTGAATCTGGAAGCACCAGGGAGAGCAGAGCCCTGTGGCTTCCCCCTTGGCTCTAGGCATCCTCCTGGGACGTGCAGAAAGTGACAGCAGATATGATGTGGTCTAAGACATGGGACGTGCAGAAAGGGACAGCAGATATGATGTGGTCTAAGACATCGCCAGTGCAAAGCTCCCACCACCATCACCCATAGCAGCTCCTCCTTCCTGGCCCAGGTCCTCATCATGTCACTGAGCCCTCGGCTCTGTGGTTGCTGCCGGTCACTCTGGCAGGAGGGCTCTGAGCCCTGAGCATCCTCAGGGTGATGGGGATGCTGCGGTGCGAGGGAGGAGTGCTGGGCTCTGGTGGAGGTGGCAGGTGCAGCTCTGGGACGGGACCTCAAGCTGCATGTTCTAGCAGCAGGAAGGTGCAGACGTGTTTTAGGCGGGTCCCAGCTCCTGCGGTGGATGTGACACACACTGCATCCTCTTGGCTAGCTGCAGGTTTCAAAGGATGAGGGACGTGGCTGAGGAGGAGATGCAGCGCTGAAAACATGATCCCCATCAGCGAGCTGGCCCTGCTCTGGAAGGGACCAGCAGCAGTGAGCTACAGTTCGAGCATTCCTGCGTCTCCTCCATCTGCTCTTTCCTCTCCCCAGGCTCAACCAGTCCTGGCTCAAGTTCTCTCTGCTCCCTGCCCCAGCTGGGCTTGATCCTTTAGTGCCCTGGGACCAGGGGGTGGGTGCTCGCCCCTGCAGCCCAGTCCTTCCCCATTTCACTTCTCCTGGAGTTAATCCACTTTGACAAACAGAAAGCCCAACCCTCAGGTTTTTGGTTTTCTCCACCAGAAACTGGTGACTGGGAATAGATCCAGCAGCTTTCAGCTTCCTCATCCCTCCTGCATGTGGGGACCAAGGGGCAGCAAAGCTGCCATATGGAATCAGCCCAGGCCTCAGCTCTGCATAGGCTCTCACGACATTTACATCATGATGGGTTTCTGCTATGAACGCTAAAAGTCAAGTTCAGCAGAGGCAGGAACTCACCCCCAGTGAGTACTGCTATGTTCTGCTGGGATTTGTGGTTTCTCTTATGCTGTGCTTTATTTTTTAGGTGCTTTAAAATAGAAGATCAAAGACCTGTATGGCAGCTGTCAATCACACAGGCTTCAGATCAGGAATGTTCATCCTTGTTGGAGTCCCAGACATGGAGAAGTCTCACCTCTGCATTTCTGTCCCCTTCGGCTGCAGGTGTATCATCTCACTTCCAGGCAACTTGTTATTTGTGATACCTTCATCTCGTTATTTATCACACCAAGAGCGCAAAGCTGGTGTACATTTCCTTCCTGCATTAGCGACAGGAGACTTGCCTTTATCAACCTCCATAGTGCCCAGGCTGTTAGCTCTTTTCTGGTTTGGGGTGAGGGACTTCCATTTCGGTACCTGCCCTGCCCAAGTGTTTCTTACTCATTTTACTCTCGTTGCCAAGTCAGCAGTTCTGCTGGCCACGGCATTTTAGTGTAGCCCCCAAGATGCAAGACTTTACTGACCCACTCCATCATGGGCAGAACAGAGCCCATGGCTGCAGCCAGAACCCTGTGCATTGTCCCCTGCTTTGCTCCTCTGCTTCGGAGGCCGCTGTGCTGCAGGAGCCATGTCCTCCCTTTTCCCTGCCATGTGCTTGGGTATCACTGGGCCAGCCGGTGCTGGTGCAGAAGTCAGAGCCACGTGTGGCTGAACAGCTGCCCCACTCCAGTGAGCATCTATTGCCTCCTGTGCCTGCTTTCAGGGTCCCCCAGCCCCCCGGGTGCCCATCTCCAGATGATTTCCTCCTCTTTCACCCTCTGCTATGCTGGGCACAGCATCCCCTGCCACGTGTGCGTTCTCCTGGCCAATGTCTGCGTGGTTGGTTCCCCAAGCTAAGCTCCATCATTTACGGAGTTAAAGACAAACAGATCAGTCAGTGATGTGTGCACTCTCCATTCCATGCAGCCTGAGACCCTCATGTGCAGGCTCTGCGGGAGGCGCAGGGCATGGACAGCGGGACAAATTATCCTGGTGTCCCAGGTGGCTCCAGAGCAGGTACTAGCTGACGGGGCATAGGACAATCCCAGTGGCTGCAGAGGACTGCAAGCCACCACCCCTGCATCTGCTGGGTGCAGGAACAAG
This sequence comes from Chauna torquata, assembly GCA_013399475.1. Classification (NCBI taxonomy): domain Eukaryota; kingdom Metazoa; phylum Chordata; class Aves; order Anseriformes; family Anhimidae; genus Chauna; species Chauna torquata. The sequence continues at coordinate 40,628 of VXAL01015557.1, forward strand.
CACCTCCCACCCTCCAGCCATGCTGCTGGCGTGCTTTTGACCACTGCCCTTGCTGTTCCAGGCAATCCTGGCTCTGCTGCTGCATCCTGGAGAACGATTTTTACTTGGGCAGATGATAAGACAAGGGGGAATGGTTTTAAACTGAAAGAGGGGAGATATAGACTGGATGTTAGGAGGAAATTCTTCACTCAGGGGTGGTGAGGCCCTGGAACAGGTTGCCCAGGGAAGTTGTGGATGCCTCATCCCTGGAGGTGTTCAAGGCCAGGTTGGATGGGGCCCTGGTGGGTGGCATCCCTGCCCACGGCAGAGGGGTTGGGACTAGGAGACCTTTAAAGTCCCTTCCGACTCAAGCCATTCTATGATTCTATGATCCTGCCCCATCCCGCGCTGTGGCTAAGTCAGTCTCCCGTGCTGTGGGAATTCAACACTTCTTTGCAGTGTTTTCCTCTCCCTTGGTGGCATCTTCTCCATGTCTGTCACGTCACAGCACAGCAAGCATCTCACAAACCCCTTGGATTGGCAAGCAGAGCCAAATGAATGGCTGGGTCCTGTTGTACCATGAGCTGCTGGCTGCACCCGGTCTCCTCTGCTAAGCTGGGGAACATTCGGGTGATGCAGGAGTTGGAAATGACTGCACCAACAGCCTTGGCTGGCGGGCACAGCACTCCAGAGCCTCGGTCATGCTGCGGGGACCCAAGCCAGAGTGGGCACCACAGCCAACCCACAAGGCTGAGACTGCACGGGCACCATGCCGCGTGGGCAAGGCTCCAGCCCAGGACGCGAGCAGGGCACACACCCAGTGCCGCGGGGGACTCCAGGACCTGACATCTTCATTGCTGAGGGTTGTTTGTGCCATTTTACTGGAGTCAGCTTGGGCAATGACAATGGAAAACGAGTTGCTAAAATTAACTGTGTGGCAGGAAGGTTTTTTTCCCTATGAAAGGATTCAAACCTCTGTGCTGCCAGATATGATGACAAAGAGTGAGGAGGATTGGTCTGCAAAAAGCCGTGAGCCACAGCTAGAGATTTCAGCTGCTGGTGTCATCTAGGCAGGCGGATTCCTGTTGCTTTTGAAGGTGTCAGAGCCTGTGTGCTTTTACTGAACTTCAGCTTTGCTGAGGGATAGCTCAGCAGTGATAACGATGCTGTTAACGATAATGACCTCCTATCTTGGGATACATATTTGGTTGTTATTCAGTATTTTTTATCTTCTGGTCAGAAAAGAAACCCTTAATATAAGGACATGGAAGCTACCCTTGATAGAATGCACCGCAAACCAGGACACAGGATGCCTCTCCCATACCTTTGCTTCTGCAGGGATCTGCTGTGCTGCCATGCTGGTGTCACACCAGCTCTGCCTTCCCACGGAGCTTGGGCTGGGGCTGCACTGGTGGCTCTGAGGAAGGGATTCCTGCAGCAGGACCCCCCAGCCTGGATCCAGCTGCCGCTCTTCTTCCTGCTGCTCTGCTCTGCAGGGCCCTTAGTCCACTGGAAGGTCCCAGTGCTCACCTAGCCCTCGTTGCTTTGCTGTGACTTGGGGCAAGGGGGAGTCCTGCTGCTCCTGCACAAAGCTCCCAGCTTGATGCAGCACAGACCCCACCGCCAAGACTGGCAGGGCCCTTGCAGTGCCTTTCCGCTTATTGCCTTGTCTCTGCTGGTGCCTTCCTGCAGACCTCGTGCTTGACACTTTTACTCTCTGGGGCATTGTCAGCGGTGGGGTTTGGGTAGTGGAAGCCAGGGTGGGTGAGTGGTGCCAGCTCTGCTCCTGCGGCATGGCAGGTTTCTGTACTGCAGCTGATGCCAAGCGGCTTTGGTGCCGCTGCCTCTGAATGATGAGGTCTGCACAGAACAGGGCTCTGGAGCTGCTTGGGAGCTGCCCCATCCACTCCTTCAGGCTTATGCAGCTCTGGGCTGAGCTGCTTCCAGCCCAAGAGGTTCTCTGTCAGGTTTGTTCTTCAGCAAGTGGCCTGGCTGCATGTCACCCCTGTGGGCAATGCATGGCACCGCGCCCAGCACAGCATCTCTCCCAGGGCAGTGCTGTTTTTCAGCTGGGTCCTCCTCAGCTTCCTCCTGTCTCCAACAGTGGAAATGCCTTTAAGTGGAACAGGATCAGGAAGTGGATGATTTATGAGGTCTGTCTTCCTCTTTCCAGTATTTCACAGCCACCTGTGCCATGTTATCTGAGCACTGGGAGATATTGCTCAGGTCTGAGATATGCTCAGGTTTGTCCCATGTGTGGGTGATCCATTAGGAGCCTTTCTCAGTGGTGTTCAGAAACTATCCCCAGGCCATGTTTACCCTGCTTGTTCAGCACAGTGCTGGACAAACACTGGCACTGTGAACACAATGTGCTGCTCTGGGAGGCATTTCGCCTTCCTCTGTGCTTTTGTCTCCATCCAGTCACTGGAAGGGAAAAGAAAGGGCATCCCGGTAGCTCGAGACGCATATCCAGTGCCCTCCTGTCTCAGTGCGATGTGAATTGTCACCTGTTCATCCAGAGCTATGCGTGTCCTTGGTGTGCATTAGGAGTGGCCACTGCTGCGCCCTTGCCCAAGCCCCAGGCATGGCTGAGCTGCTTCAGCCCGTGGTGAGGCAGCTGTGCGTGTGGCAGCTCAGAGACCTAGCAGCACCAATGTGGCAGCAGAGAGGGGCTGGGGTCTCCTCCTAGGGGATCTCCGGAAGACTCCTGGATGTGGTGCTGGGCCAGTGGCTCTGGGTGGCCCTGCTGGGGCAGGGGGGCAGCAGATGCACCCAGAGGTGCCCCCAGCCTCAACTAGACTGGGATTCTGTGCTTGGCTCTGATGGTAGCTGGTGAACTCTGGGCTATTGGCACTGATCCGTGGGGCTGGTGGGGAATGGGCAGACCTTCCAGGAGTTGGGAAAGAGGGAAAGAGTGGTGCCAGTTCCTCCACAAACAGGAAAAGGGGAAAAACAGGAGAGCAGCCAACCTGCCTCTAAGTTCATAGAAAATAACATGGAGCAATAGCTGAGGAAAAAGTAGCACCCAGGCAGTCTAGATTGCTGTTGCGGTAGGTGCCAGCTTCGTTCAGAGAGACCTTTTAGTGGTACCTCTCACAGCCAGAATGCCAGCGGAGCTGGCTGTGGCGAGTGCAGTGAGGTAGCTGCAGCAAAGCTGCTTGGAGCAGTGCGCCTGGGGCACGTATCGGTGATCCCCTTGCTGCCAGGGGCCAGGCCTGGGGCACCACCTGCCCCCCTGGGTTTTTCAAGGCAGCATGCTGCCAAATCTGCAGGCAACCTGGGGGGGCCCTGAATTTGAGCTAGTATTGACATGCTGTGAAAGTGCCTGAAGCCACCGGAGGATGGGGCAGGGCCAGGGCAGGACCGGCAGCTGCACAGACGCGGCATGCCATGGCATTGCAGGTGAGGATGCATCAGCAGGTCAGAGTGCTGTGAAAGAGGCAGATGCTGTCCTTTAGTGGGTGGACAGGAGCATCGTCCCTCAGAGGCATGAGGTGATTGATATTCCTGACCCGTGCGGCAGTGGGGCTGCGACAAGTCTGCAGTGGCAGTCAGGTGCTGCAATAGTCGTGAGACTCGCTGCCGATAGTCGTGAGACTCACTACCATGGCACTGGAGGAGGACAGTGGAAGTAGCCACAGAGCTGGAGAGCCTGAGGGAAGGATCCAGGGTTGTGGGGCTGGGGAAGGGCAGACATGGGGCTTGCAAAGTGCCTAGGAAGAGGAAGGAGAAGAACTGCTCTCCAGACAAACCACGCTTCTGCAAAGTGCTGAGCCTGGGGAGCTTGTGGTGCCCAAGTCCCTGTAGGCACGAGTGTGTGGTGTGCTCCACCTCAGCTCTTGATAAAGATTAGGAGAGGATGAACCCCCCGGGCTTGTCAGAGGAGCGCTGCTGGTGAGTGCAAGCAGCTGAAGCTCAGCCTTGGCCTTGGCCTTGTACAGACCCTTTCAGGTCCTGCATTTACTGCCTGGAGTGCCATGCTTGCAGCTTGCCCAAGAGCATCCCCATGCGTCTCGGTGCTGGGAGGAAGAGCTGCCCTGGCTCGTGAAGTCACCTGCTGTGAGACCCCAATGTCTCTGGGCAGGCTGATAGCCCCAGTGATGCCCCAGCCCCATGGATGGGCAGGGGATGTTCCTTCTACATCTTACCTGCTGCTGGGCAGAGCTGGCTCCAGGCTGGGACTGGGGCAGGGCTGCAGCCCTAACAGTGCAAGAGTGGTCTGGTGTCCTGCTGCCACTGGGGACCTCGGCAGAACCTGTCCCTGCTCTGGTCCCCTGCTAGTGGACTGTTCACACAGTGGCTGCCAGTAAAGCAAATGGGAGGCAGGCCTTGGTGTTGCCTGTGGGACAGGGTCCGGCAGCACAGCTTTGCCCTCAGCTCTCTGAGGCTCCCAGATGGGTCGGACACTGTGCCGGGAGCTGCCAGGGCGGAAGGAGGACGGGTCATGTCCAGGTTATCTGCAGGTGTGCGCCAGAGCGAGCCTAAAGGCAGGAGGGGAGGAAGAGGCGGATGCGGCCATGGACACGGCACCCATGCAGGCGACGGACAGTGCCGCCGCATGATGCTTCACCGGTGCTGCGTGAATAAAAGCTTCCTGTCATCAGCTGGCTGCTTTCGATAGCACACAGCTGCTGTTTTGTACCTGATGCAGCTCACGGTGAGGGGGGTGATAAATGTGCCATGGCAGTTTGTGAGTGGCGAGGTCAGAACAGACTGAACTTTTGCTGGTTACGGTCCTGCACGCCAGCCTGATGCCTGCTTGCTCTTGCTGTGTGATCTCCATCTCATGCAGGTAAAGCTCTCATAGGGAAGATGATCCTGAAAGCAAAAATAGCATCTCCGGAGCACCAGTGCTGTTGTTTCTCCACATCTTTGTTCTCTTGACCTCCAGGATGTGCAGTGTTTGCTGCCGAGCTATTATGAGCTGTGAGCATCATGTTCTGCCTCCCCTCGCTTACTGTGCTCTTCTCCCTGGGAGAAAACACTTAAATACATACTAACTCAGTGAGTTTCTGTAGTTGAAAAGACAAACATAAAACAAACACTGTGCGTTTAGGCAAGCTCTGAGTGAGGATTTCAGCGTTGCCCCCCAGAACCGCCCAGCCCAGCCCAGCTTTGGTCTTGGAGGAGGCGATGGGGCTCCTCCCAAGCACCTTTTCTGGTGTGAACGATTCCCCTCCCCCTGGGAGAAATGGGTGAGAGAAACATCAAAAGTCTCAGCATCAACCTGGTGGGGCTCTGCTTGTGGGGCTGTGCCACAGCGGAGGGACCAAGTCTCCTCCAGGGCAGTGTCATGATTTCTGCACTCATGGTGCACCACAGAGTGGGGAGGAAAGCACTGCACGCCTGCTTTACCTGCCTTGCACGTTGCAGGTGCTGGGAGGAAAGGGGACTGTGCAATAAATAGCAATAATTAAAAAAACCTTCCAAACAATGGGCTGTGTTAGTGTAGCTGGTGGTGCCTTGTTAGGAGCCAGCTGAGCCCAGCCTGGGAAAGCAAGCAGGTGAAGCTGCTGATCTCAGGGAGCACGGGCTGTGCCGGGCCTGTCTGTCCTCCTCATCCACTTGCTCTCCAGCTGCTGGGCTTGCTCCTGTCCCTGCAGCCCTGCTGCAGGGTGAAGCTGCAGTGAAGGTGGGGCATGAACTGGGGGGACCAGAGCAACGGACGAGGGCCCCTTGGCAGGCACTGTGCCCCCGAGCTGGCCACGACACTGGGCATAGACTGAGGGGCTGCAGAGGTCCTCTGGTGTCTCACAGGCAGCCTCCAGGAGAGGTCTGAACCGCCTGGGGTCCAAACTGTGCAGATCTTCCCTGGTCAATGTGCGCGCATGTGTGTGAGCATGTGCCACGCCACTGGGTAGCAGTGCACCGTAAAGCAGCCAGGACAGAAGACGAAGGGTTCTGACGGCACTCACGTGCTGCTCCTCGAGTCTCTGATAGGTCAGAGCTCACTGCAGTGCGCTCTGCACAGCCGAGGTATCCCAGAGAGGATGATGAGGGTCCGAGCAGGGCCTGCACTGGGATGTGTGTGTCTTGGAAACACACCTTGTCCTGGGGGCTGGCATCCTTGTGCCCTGCCAGGCTGCAGAGTCCCCTCACCCTCCCTGCTCATCCCCCGCCAAAGCACCGCATCCTGGCTGGAGCCTCCTGGTGCCCCTGCCACCGTGGCCCCGCAGCAGCAGCATCCGTCCCCGGGCGAGGGCTGTGGGTCTGCATGGGCTTCCTGCTCTGCGGCATTTCTAACCTCGCAGAGACCTCTAGAGTCCACTCTCCTGCGCGCTCAGTGTTTCTCCAGCCTGGTACATGTGGTGCTGGCCCTGGAGGCTGCAGCCTGCAGGGAGCGCTTCAGGCCGGCTCCCGGCCAAGCCCCTTGCAGCCTGGCCCCAGGGTGCCCCACAGAGGTCCCCATGTGTGACCTGTGCAGGGGACAGCAGGGGACACGGGGCCTCCCCCGCCTGCTCGCCCTCAAGGTGTTCCTGGGCCCCCACCCTTGCCCTGACCCCATCCAACCCGGCCACCCCTGTGATGCTGATGCTGGGGCAGGGAGTGGCATTCCCAGGAGCAAACCCACAGGATCACAGCATGGTTGGAGCACCTCTGGGTGCATCTGCTGCCCACCTGCCCCAGCAGGGCCACCCGGAGCCGCTGGCCCAGCACCACGTCCAGGCAGCTTCTGGAGATCCCCACGGAGGAGACCCCAGCCCCTCTCCGGGCAGCCCGTGCCAGGGCTCCAGCACCCGCGCGGCACAGGAGCGCTGCCCGGCGTCCCAAGGGCACCTCCCGTGCTCCGGGCTGCACCCAGGGCCCCTGGTCCTGGCACTGGGCACCTTTCCCAGTGCCCATGTGGATGTGGGACGTGGCGTGGCTGGCGCAGGGTGGGGGCTGCTCCGGGGCCTCCTGGGAACCACTGGCCACTTGTTCTGTGGCAGCCGCAGCAGCCACTGGCACTGGGTACAGGGAGGCAGTGGTGATGGATGAGGTGGCTGGAAACTGGACGTGTCCTGGGGGGGTAGGAGAGCCAGAGCTCTCTTGTTTGCAGTGCAGCAGCAGCACGGCCCTCCGACTGTGGCACAGTGCTCTCTCTCCACTCAGAAACAGCAGCTCAACAAGGACGACCATCATTACCGGCTGCAGAAAGGATTGCTGCCCACCCTAGAGGAAACTCAGGTTGTGCCATGGTTAGCGTGGCATGATGCAGATCCCTTCCTAAGATGAGGAGTGAGGGGAATCTGATGCATGTTGAAATGCACGAAGCATAAGAAGAGAGACAAAAGCATTTTTTCTAATTCTCTGCATGACTCCCTTTGAAAATTTCCATGACTACTGTGGTTGCTGTGACCCACTGTTGGGGAGCTATTGCCCTCCCAGGAGCCCGGGGCCTCCCCTCGACCCCAAAGCTGTGGGAAGGCATTACCCAGCTGGGGAGGAGGAGAGGTAGCTGCGCGGTGTGGGGGGAAAAGGGCCCTGCAGGGATGGGCTGGGTCAATGTCCCTGCAGGGCACTGCTGGAGTGTTGTCTTCTCTGGCAATAAAGCACTTCAGGCTCGGTGTGACAAGCAGGATGCATTCATTTCCTGCCATGGAAGATCCCACCAAAGATAAGGGGGTTTTAAAGGTGAAACTCTTGCTTTGTGATGCTCTGGTGCCAGGGAGGAAGTCAGGCACAGACAGCCCTGCTCTGCCTGGCCCCTTGGCAAGGCTGGATGGGTCGTGGTTCCCACAGCGTGACACCAGCTGATGGCCTGGCTGTGTAAAGCTCTGTGCACCAGAGGAGCTGCAGAGGGTCCGATGTTAACATCATCCTCATGTTTGTGGCCTGTGCAGGGTCTCTTGCTGCTCAGGCTCCATCCACACAGCACAGCCTGGCCCTGGCTGTGCCCAAGGAGGTGGCGAGCAGGGATGTTGCCCGGAGGAGATCCCAGACCAGCCACATCCCAGAAGTGGTGACAGCCTTGCCTGTGCTCCACGGGAGCATTGTCCCCAGTCTGTGCACCTCACCACCTGTGCATTGCTCCTTTGCTAAAGAGAGCATCAGGAAATACCCACAGCATGTTTTCAGGGTGCTCTGGAGTTAGCAGGGTTTCCAGTTGGCCACAACGTTCCCCTGTGCCCATTCCAAGCACTGAGAGGTGAGCACAGAGCTTTCTCCACCAACTTGGATAGCAACAACCTGAAGCAGGTGTGCAGCAGCTCAGGTGCAAGTGGCTGCTCCAGGATCCTGCTGCGACCAGGCGATGGCTCATGCACGCCCGCGTGCTCCCCTCGCTGGCCCTCTCTGCAGGGCCATCCCGAGGGTCCTGCGGGGCAGGAGGGCAGCGGCTGCACAGGGTAAGTGCTGTGCTTTGCTGCCGAGAACGCAGGGTTCTGGGAATGTGTTTGGAGTACGTTGTGCCAGGCAGGAGGCCAAAGCTCGTCCCAAATTAAAGGCTGTGAGCAAAACTCTGGATCTGGAAGAGATTCCTCACAGCAGGTTTGGTAGAAGAAGAGCCCATTTCTGTTCTGTGGCTTCTCCGTCAGCCAACAGCCCTCAGTGCAGCGCAGCGGGTGCTGGCTGAGCCTGCCAGGTTTGTGTAAGAAGACTGCCTGGGATGGCCCATCAGGGGCTTTATTTCAGAGCATCGCAATAGGAAATGGGCCCTGGGTACACCCAGGGGGCACAGTGGGTTTTGAACATGCTCCAGGGAAGAGGGTGGTTGCATTTATTTTGCACAAGTGCTCCCCAGCTCTGCACCAGTGCTGCTGTTGGACAACGAGGGGCCGGGGGCGATGCTCTGCTTGGCACCGCGTCTCGGCACCCTCCAGCCCCACGCTCCACAGCCGATGCTGGAGGAGGGCGGCTCGCTCGGTGCTGCAGCCGAGCTGCTGGGCATTGCTGACCAACGCAGCTGCTGAAGCTGCACTTGTCATCCCTGCCCAGGTCTGGTGACAGCAGGAGGTGCACAGCAGGGAACGAGCTGTTTGTCCGCAGGAAATTGTTGAAAACTGGGAGCCAAGAGCTGCGCTTCTCCGCACATTTCCTCCTGGTTGTGGGTTTGCACTGGTGATAGGTGTGTGGGAAGGCGCACAAGCTGCAAATTTGCATTGCCGGTGATGCAGAGAAATATTCCCCAACACCGAGCAAGCACTGCAGAGTGGCCTGGCAGTGTGGGAGTAGGAGACCGTGTGGGACAGGACACTGCTGCCTGTCCAGAGCGCTCTGCTGTGATCGGTAACCAGAGCTCGGGCAACAACTGCTTTCGTAGCTTTGTTCTGAACTCTCCGCTGCTATAGACTGCAATTCCTGCTGAGCAAGAAATTTAACAATTACATTTGAATTGGGAGAAAAAAAAAATTTATTTTGGTTTGTCTTAATCCTGCTACCACATTGCTTCACTGAATGACGTATGAAAGATCTTGGTGTGCGTCTGCAGGTTGCTTACAGGTCTGTGAGGGAGCACGATCAGGCGTGACTTTGCAGCGGGTGCCTGCGTCACCTCTGCCTGGTGCGATCGTCCCTCCAAATGGTCAGGGTCTGGCACAGCACTGGGGGGCCTGGGGGGCCTGCAGATGAAGGTTGCTCCCTCCCAGGCCCCAGCATTCCTGGGCCCTCCCTGCTCGTTCCCGGGCTTGGAGCCACTGGGCCTCTCTGCCAGCAGAGCCAAATTGGGAATCACTGCAATTCTTCGCGAGCAAACCCATCTTCCCAAGCAAACATTGACAGGGACTTGGGCAGGACTGAGCATGATCATTACTGACGGCGTGAACGGCATCCAGAAACTCGCTGGCTGTTTTCTGGGCGGGGGCAACGGAGCTCCCGCAGCGCGGGCTGGGACTCAGCGGCAGGGCAGGGCCGGGCGGCCTGGCAGAGGCGGGCGATCTGCGCCCGTGCGACTGCTGGAAACACCAGCAGCAGCTCTCGGCTGTCTGCCTGTGCCGTTACGTGTTGTTCTGAGCCTGACGCACCACAGCAGTGACACAGAGCAACACATCGCCAAATGAAGAACGTTTCACGGCAAGCCAAGTTGTGTAGAATTCATACTCCTTTGTTTCATCCAAAAAATACAATTACTATCAATCATTTTGCTTTGGTTTTGGGTGGAAAAAAAATCATCAATTCATAGAGTCCTATGAGTTCAGGCCCATTTTTCTGCTGCATTGATGGATCTTCAACATGTTGGTTGCGGGCAAAGTATTTTCAGATCATCTTTTAATTAATTTTTTGCATCCTTTGAACAGAACCGTTGCATCAGTTCCTTTTTTGCCACCATCACATACTTTAAAAATGACTTTGCAACAACAGTGTATTATAAATCATGCAGTTCTGGTGTTTCTGGTTTTCCAGTTGGTGCTGGTTCAGACCAGCGGTTCCGGGCAGAAATCTCTGCAGCCTTTGCTGTTTTGCAACACAATCAAGCCAGCTTGGTGCTTGTGGCCACTCTCAGGCTTTGTTATTCGTAGATCATTGACAATAGGCTGGAGCCGGAGGGAGGAACCCCTCCCAGAGAGGTGTGGGGCACCGTACACAGACCTCAGAGGTGTTTTGGGAGGTTTCAGCAGCACAACAAGACAATGTCAGATCCATGGGGGCAGAAACCCATCCTGGACACCAGGATGCCGGCTCCAGGGCACGCAGCCTGCTCTGCGGCATGCCTGCGAGACGCATCCTGGGCCTGGGCAGGGAGGGAGTGGAAACACTTGCAATGCAAATAACGGAGAACCAGGAAATGTCTTGACTCACCTGAGAGCATTACCTGCGGTTAATTTTTAATGCACATGCAGTTTAAATGCCCACAAGCTGCCAGGCTGATGCTCCTGGTGCAGTTCGGGAGGGGGAAGGTTTACCACCAGCATCCCTCGGCCCGGGGGAGGGAGCCACGCTGCCCGCCCCGCGCTGATCGGGGCTGAGCTCCTCGCCCCGCTGGGGCTGCCCTGGGGAGCTGCTGTGCTAGCATCAGCGCCTGGGGCCCTGCGTTCCTGTTGGAAAAGAAGGAGAGGCAGTAAATCGGCAGGTGAGAGAAATCTGTTTCTGTACCACTGAAAGGGGAGGTGTAAGAGCTCACTGAACTGCTTTGATCATATGCAGTCAGGCACTGGCGGGCTTTGGTGCCTGGGAATGATCCCAGGCACCTCATTTAATATACAGTTATAGACCTAGCCTATCTTTATTCACCTCTGTTGAATTCTGTGGCTTTAGAAAAGGAAGAAGTAGTTGCGTAGATATTCATGATGGGCTGAAGATCTTCTCTGTAATGACTGATGCTTTCAGTGGGCTTTCGGCTCATAGAGGACAAGCTCCCTTCTTCATGGAAATGCTGAGAAATACCAACATGGCATGCACTCGGATACCCATGGTTTGCAATAAAAACAAAACCAGCTGCGAGTGAGTCTGAAGATCAAAGTTTAGCTTTGGTCCAAATTAAGCCAGTTTTCCTGCATCCCAGCCCTGCCCTAGGCTTTTCCAGGTGTATGACAGAGCATGCATGGGGTGGGGGGACGCAAACAGGGGCAGAACTGGGGGGGGCACATGCAAAGAGCAGTCCTGCAGTGTTTCTTCTGCTCAAAGCCCTTGTCATGGCAAAGGGTCCACAAAGGACTCTGCAGGCTTGGCCCGTTTGTATTACACCAACCTGCCAAAAATAAAATCTGATCAGTGCTTCATTGGAAGTGCTGAGCTCTGAGCTCAAGTCTCCCTGGCACTTTGGGGTCTGGAGAAAGCTGCAGAAGGCTTGGGCTCAGGGCCTGGGAAGGTCCCACGTCACCAGAGCATGTTTGCCGGTGTTTGGCTCTCTGTAATCCCTGTGGGATGAGCAAGAGGCACAAAAAGCAGTTTGCATCATTTGTAAATGGACAAACATGCTCCTACAGGTGGAAATACAGGGAGAAACAAATCCAGCAGAAGTTCAAGGGGCAGTAGTTTTATGTCAGCCACATTCAAGACACCTAGCAGTGTTGGAGCTGGCACAGTTTTTATTCCTGTTTTAATAGTTTGTACAAGGAGCTCTCAGAAATGAACTGGTCACTGCTCTGAACATATAAAGACATTGTATTATTTCATCTGCCTGAAGAAACACACAATACAACAAAGCTGACAATGGCCTGCTGGCTGCGACTAGGCAAGTAATGGTGACTTTACAAGCCTTTTTGTGACAGTGTATAAAGCAGAGACAGACAGGACCCAGCCTGTTGCACAGTGCAAGTGGAGGGACAGAGATGTTTTTCTTGCAGACACAGTTCATAAGGGTTAATAGGAAAGGACGAATAGATTCCTCTGCACAGCGAAATGCACTGAGTGAGGCCCTGGCCTCAGGAATGGCTCAGTTTGGAGGATGCTGCATGCACTGGTTTGCGCACATCTATAGGTGGGCATGGGCTAACACCCGGCTCACCTGGCGTTATTTATCCTGTTGTCTTTTTCATACAGAGCAGAATTGGGCTGACACAGGGCACAGCAGCACCATGTACGAGCTCAATGAAAGCAGCTTTGATCCCATCACCTTTGTCCTGACAGGCATCCCAGGCATGGAGGAGTCCCACATCTGGATCTCTGTCCCCTTCTGTCTGATGTACATCACTGCAGTGTTCAGCAACTCTGTCCTCCTCTTCATCATAATTATGGAGAGGAGCCTCCATGAACCCATGTACCTCTTCCTTGCGATGCTGGCTGTTTCTGACCTAATGCTTTCGACCACGACGGTGCCCAAAATGCTGGCCATCTTCTGGTTCAGTGCCAGAGAAATTTCCTTCGATGCCTGCATTACTCAGATGTTCTTCACCCACTTCAGTTTCATTGTGGAGTCATCTGTCCTGCTGGCGATGGCATTCGACCGCTACGTTGCCATCTGCGACCCGCTGCGGTACTCGTCCACATTAACCCCCTCGGTGATCGGGAAGATCGCTGTGACTGCCGTGGTCCGGGGGCTCTGCATCATGTTCCCACCCATCTTTCTGCTGAAGCAGCTGCCCTACTGTGGGCACAATGTCATGCCCCACACCTACTGCGAGCACATGGGCATCGCCCGCCTGGCCTGTGCTGACATTAGAGCCAACGTCTGGTACGGGCTGACGACGGCGCTTCTCTCCTCTGGCCTGGATGTTGTGCTCATTGCCGTCTCGTACACGCTCATCCTCAGGGCCGTCTTCCGGCTGCCGTCCCCGGAGGCTCGTCTCAAAACCCTGAGCACTTGCGGCTCCCACCTCTGTGTGATCCTCATGTTCTACATGCCTGCCTTCTTCTCCTTCCTCACGCACCGGTTTGGCCACCACATCCCAGGTCACGTTCATATCCTCCTGGCCAACCTCTATGTTGTGGTCCCACCAATGCTCAACCCCATCGTGTACGGGGTGAGGACGCGGCAGATCCGGGAGCGTGTGGTCCGCCTCTTCTGCCCCTTGGGGCAGTGTCCCTGCCCCGGCTGGGGGAGCAGGAGCTGAGCACTGTGGAGGGAAAGGGGATGCAGGACGGGGTCTGGAATGCAGCGCCAGGCACGGCAGCACTTCTTGACCTGGAGGAACAGCCTTGCCCAGGGGGTTCTGGAGAAGCTGAGGGTGATGTGGTTTCTGGAAACGCGAGCTTAGGTCATCAGCCTGTTCATTGCTGTTGGCTTCTCCTAGAGACGCTACCCCTGAGTACTCCATCTAGCAGAGACTGGGGCAAGCAGGTCAGATGAGGAGCATCAAAACTCTTGTACTTGCTCATTCACCGTTACCTACCACTGCTGATTTTGTTTGCTCTCCTACAGCTTCATTTCTGTTTGCTCCTTCACCTGTTACCTCAGTGCTTAGGCCACGAGCAGCTCGTCAGTCATCAGAATGGAGCCTGGTACACCACCCACAGCTGGATGGGCAGAGCACTGCTTACCATGGCACAGATAGTGACCTGCCCTCCTGTCCTCATGGGCACAGCTCGCTTTGCTGAGGGACCCTAGAACCTCCTGCTGCTGAATGTGTTTACACGCTGAGAGCCCTGTGAGGTCGGGGTGGGGTCTATTGTCCTGTGTTAAAGGTGAATGTCCATTAAACCACAGTGTCCAAAACCGAATTCAAGACTCTAGTATGGACTGCGGAGGGACAATGGTCTTCTGCATCCTATACATTTCATAGGGATGTTTCCTCTCTTTGCAAAAACATTGCATCGCTGAGCTGTGCTCGGTGTGAGGTACATCACGCCCTGAGATCCTTTTCTGTCCGTACTGCTGTCTGATTACCCACCACTTTGTTGCTGTACATTTGATTTATCCTTCAACACCAAAAGAGCTGTGTTGAAAAAGTTCTTGAACTTTTTTTTCTTTTTCTTATTTCTCACATTGGTATATGCACCAATTGTATCAATAATGCCTTGTTCTACCAAGGTCTACCTAAGGCCATCAATAATACCTCATTTTACCTCAAGCCAGTGGCAATCTGCCTCAGTGCAAATATGCAGAGTGAGCGCTAGATATTGCTGGAGGAGCAGCAGGACAGTTTTGCACATCTGTATACAATCAGAACGTAATTTCATCATCAATCTGATCAGTGAGGATAGCCCTTTTCCTTACCTCTTCCTTCCTCAGCAAAGACAGCAATGCAGGCTTTCAGGGCAAACTCATCTGCTGCCTCCACTGTGCGAATCTCATGAATGGCAGCATCAGAAACAGGCAAGGCTCTTGTCTCAGCGCGGTGAGCACCAGCACTGCTGAAACCTCCCAGGTGAACATAATGTCCCATGGACAGAGGGGAGCGGAGGCAGCACGGGAGACCTGAGGGGGAGGCTCGCCAGAATTTCAGGTCTCCTGCTGAAAGGTCAGCATACTCTGCACTGCTTTCAAGGTGGGTTTCTGTCACATCATTATAAAGTGCAGGACCGTGCAGACACCGACACCAGCAGCCGCAGTCCAGCCAGGAGTTGTCTGGTTCCCGCAGCCTGGACAACAGCAGGAACAGGCTGGCCCCACAGGGCTGGAGCGCCTCAGTCCCAGAGAAGCATCACAGCCACACTTCTGCCTGCCCAGCTCTCATCGCTGAAGCACAGTGGTCCTTCTGTCCAGTGCTCTGCGCAGTGTTTCTCTGGTGGGTGGCACACTTGCAGATGGGGCTGATCTGCTGTCTCGTCCTGATAGCAGGGTCCCAGTGGCCGTGCTGGCTCAGCACTTCTATGCCAAAACTTCCATAACCCATTGGCATTGCCGGGATGAGGAAGAGGAGAGAATGCACCAGAGCCTGGAGACCTTTTCTTCATGCTGTCCTTGGTGTTTTACTGGGTAGGAAGTTGAGATAAACGCTTCTCTCTGCATTGTACCTACTGTCTGCTCCATGTCCCTTACACACCACTCAGTGGCAGTGGGGTCTGGGCACTTTTTGGTGCTCCTGTTGAGCTCAGGGATTTCCTTGGGTCTGGCCAGTGAAACCCTTCCTCATCCAGTCAGCAACCAGAGTCTTCTGAATGCAGTAATTTGGGAACCGTGTCTGAAGGCTCACACTCTGCAGTCCAGCTCCCACAGCAATGCCAGGATCTGGCATGCTCTGGCCCCGTGTCAGCTGTGAGACCTGAAGAAGGGTCTGGTGTATTCGTGTTGATGGAGCGGACCATCCCGTGTTTCTGCAGAACATCCTTTTATGCCTGACCAAAAGGGCAGTGGGCATGTGCCAAGCCCACGGCCTGATCATGCTGCAAAGCTGCTCCAGACCTGCTCTTCAGTGAGGAAGCTGCCCTGAAGGAGGCACTGGACCTCGGAGGCTTTTCTCTTGGAGGTGTCTCTCTTGGAGGGGCTGGTGGCCCTACAGATGCTGGAGGACAGCTCACCCAGGTTCCATGCCCCACAAAATCTCGTGCCCCACACAAGGTGCCGGGAACCAGTGGTTGGGGCTGGTCTGGAACAAACACAACATCACTGGCCAAGAGCAGGAGCAAGGAGCGCTCTGCAGGACCCGGCTGGCTCATGGCCGAAGGACGCAGGAGATGACAGGGCTGCAGCACCCCAAACCCTGCTCTGCTCCAGGCATCCCAGTAACATTACTGTAGCTTCAAAAGAAGAGAGAAAGAAAGACATTCACAACTTCAGATTTTTTTTTTTTAATTCTTTACACTTCAGCACATTTCTTTCTTTCTTTCTTTCTTTCTTTTTTTTTTTTCCTGATTTCGTCAAAGCTGGGAACCCTGTGGCAGACACAATGGAAAATAAAGTCTGTCACTAAGAGCTGTTTGCTTAACAGTGACGATAACAGAGCTAGTTAAAAAGCTGCTCGTATTGCTGGGCCTTTTTAGTGTCCTCAAAACATGTGTGTGTCTCTCTTAGCAAAAAGAAAGACTATTTACATGGAGCAGCCCATGTGATTTTTGAGAGGAGACGGAGCTGTGTCAAAGGCAGTCAGGAGAGCAAGCCAGTATAGGCAGAACATGAGTACATTTAGGCTGAAATGAGATGCTTTAGGGTCTTCAGGGTTGTCACAGGGGTTACAGCAAATGAGAGGTTGGAGTGAGGTGCTGGAAACCTCATGACAGCAAGAGACTTTTTTGCTGAATCAGGAGTTTCCTCCAGCCCTGCCTTCCTACCTGAAAACAAGAACTGGTTGACAAAGCAAGCCTCTGCTGCAGTTTTCTCCCAAAAGCTTTCTAAACAGCTTGAGTAGCTGTTGATCTGCCATCCAAATTTGTCAATATTAAAGAAAATTCTGCTCCATAGTGTCTCAGTTGCACAGCTCAACTCACGTGGTTATTTCTGCTGCCTTCTTCACTGCTTCCCTTTTCTTGCCTCTCCTCATTGATGAATTTAAGCACATGCTAACCACGAGTGTGTATGCTCTGAGCATACCAGTTAGAGTGTGGTGCTGAGAAAGGCCCCTTTTATAAATGCCCAGGAGGAGTCTCATGCCATCACCACCACCCTGGAGTTAGGGAGGAGGTGGGACTGCCCTGGGCAGGTGCTGCACAGATGAGAAACAAATCAATAAACCCAGTCCAGCTTCCAAACCAAGTATAAATAATGGAAAATGCATAGGCAACAACAGCAGGAGACTGCTGGTCCATGTGCTGGGTCTTGGCATCCCAGTGACCAGAACATCGCTGCTCTCAGGACCCGCTGACACTTAGACCACTCCAGTGCATGGTCCTGCAGCGCTCAGGGGAACCTCTCAGGGGCAAGGCATTCTCGCAGGCACCCACATTTCACCTGGATTTTAGTAGCCAGCTAGGGTCAGATGGGTTCTGTGTGTACCGGGTGAGGTCATTCCATGGATCCTTCTGCTTCTCTGGCTTTCCAGGAACAGTGTGTGAGGAACCAGTTTGAAACTCTCAGCCCTGGCACTGTTCTGCTCCCAGGATGGATGTGGTGGCGGGGTCAGGGAGCAGACTGCATGGGAAAATGTCCCTGAGTCAATGAATCACCAGCTCAGCAATTAATGTCCAAAGGGCATGCATAATGGGATATTAGCCAGTTGATCAGGAAGACTTATATTTCTAACATGGTTAAAGTGTTAGCTTAATAACTCACTTGAGCTGTGAAGCCAAAACTTCTGCACTTTGAATTTAATTTCTCTCTCTTGAAAGACCTAATTATTTTTTTAGCTCAGTTGATGTGGGCTGTTTGTAGGCATGTTTGGACTGCAAGGACCCTTTTCAGTGGACCTCCTTTTCTGGGGAGGAGTAAGGGATTTTGACTGAAGTTGTTTCACATGTAAAATGTAAATGAAATCTCAAAAACTTTGGGACATATGTGGAAGTCAATGGAGTCACTGTCCTCAGAGTGTGTGGGCAGGCTTTTCATACTTGCACGCTCGGAAGGGTCAAGCATGGTCCTGAACTCCGATCAAGCTTCAGGTTTGTGCTGAGTCAAGCTCTAAACATATGCTTTAATGGAGAATGCTCTTCAAATGTGTTTGAATGCTTCACCAAACAGAGACTGAGATAAGCACAGCATTCAGTGTGAACAAAGCCTTATGTGTTCCCTGTTAAAGTGCTGCATTTCTGTTTGTTTTTGCTGCTGTCTACAAACAATGGTGCTTTATTAACTGTTCTTCATCTACAGACCACTGTGGGTAATAAATTATAGTAGCAAAGCTTAACGATTTTACTGCAACTCACCTCCATCATCATAACATCTTAGCAAATATTAATTAATAAAAATCCCCAGTATACTTCATAACTGGCAGACAACAAATAGCACATCCTTGTAAGCTGTCCTGCCTTGATTGGATTGCTCTGATATATTAGAGGTCCCTGCCAGCGCCCAGAGGTCCCCGGCAGCTTGGGGCTGCTCTTCCTCTGCCCCTAGTGCCCAGTCTGCCTGGGGTCTCTGCAGGTTTCTGGAGCAGAAACAGTAGTCCAATAAACCCATGGCTCTCCTCTAACATTGGAAATGAGGACAAAATCAGCTAAAAGGTTTGCAGCAGCAGTGTTTGCTGATCTCCACCACTGAGCTCCCAAATTCTTCTCCATCGTGTGTCACAAAAAGCTAAAACAGGACCTGGTCACTAAGCACTTTCAGTCCAGGTGTGAAGACGACTTCAAAAGCCACACCTGATGGACAGGCCCCTGCTTGCACCTGCTGGCACCTCTGTGGCCCTGGGAAGCCTTCAAGAGCAAGGAGCAGGCACTGATTTCACACAAGTTGCTGTGGTTGGGGTGGTGATGCCTCAGTTGATTCACCGAGGCTGCTCTGGGGACAACCTGAAGGTCTGCAGGGCTTGTGCAGTCCCTGTTCAATTAGCACAGCACTGACACTACCTGGGGACAATGAGCTGGTAACTCCTCGGTGCTTTTGGGAAGGAGTGAGGAGCACAACCATCAGTGCCCCGCGGAGCCCCAGGCACTCTCTGGACTCAGTATAACTGCCGCAGGATTGCACTGGGTCCAAGCAGGATGCCAGTGCTTGTACAGGAGGCGGGTGAGTGGGCTGGGTCATGGTCCTGTTGTTTCAGCTGGGTTTGGTGAGGTAGAAATGAATTAGAGAGGTGGGGAGATGGTAGTGGTCCATGCACGGCTCGGTGTGCAAAGGCACTGCCAGAGATAGGTCACCATTTCCTGGCAGTGGTTCTGGCTGCGTTATCCCAAATTCCCTGCCTGAACATGACAGGGAGACACTGGGCAACACATTTCTCAAAGAGATGGAAGCAGCAAGCTCTTTCTGCTCAGCTCCTGCAGACTTAGTGGATGCGAAGAATTTCATATGGAGCTAGAATGAACTGCTGACCTTCTAATATCTGAAGAGCACTGGGTTGGGGCTACTGTAAATTTTCCATACCCTGTAAAACAGCAGTCCCCAGCGCCAGGGAGTTCAGAGTGTCACTCTTTGTTCATAGTGCTGGTTCAATAGCACCTGGCAAACCAACAGCAGCTCAGAGCCCTGGTTTGCGCTCTGTGGACATAAGGCAGGAGGTGGCAGCCCCTAGCACACAGCTGCTTTCTCCTAGTGGCACTGTAAATTCCCTTCAGACCATGGGCACTTTAATAACGTCCTGCTGCTTGGTGGCTTTTAATTGCGTGTCTTTGTTCATCTGATGAGGACTTTGCCAGATGCCTGGCTGAGCAGACAGTGCAGTTTGGGGCTCTTTCATGAAGCAGAGCTTTTGGGATGGAAAGGGCTCTCCCTTGCCTTTCATGTGCCTTGCACTCAGAGGTGCGGGCTCGTGCAGGCTGGTATGGGCAGCAAAGTGCTGAGAAGGATGGACTGAACCAGGCTCCTTGTGTCCTGTTTTCATCAGTAGCTTCCAAATTGTTCTGACTCCCTGAAGCTGGGTGCTCTTCAAACAGGATCCCTGAGCAGGATGCACAGTGCACACGCTTTGTTTGTGGCAGTCATGGCAGAGTAGGGAATTTGCTTAAAAATATTTCCAACCCTGAAGATTTTTCAGTTACAACATAAATTATGATCACATCCAAAAATGTCTCCCAGAGAGGCATCCATGTGATTGCTGTTTCAGGAGCACATCTGTATATTTAGTTCTAGTTCCCAGCAGCTGCAGGCAGTTGGAGGCAGAAGACCCTGCTTATTTCAAAGACTCAAAAGCAGAAATAAGGCTGCCAAGCTCAAGTGAGGGGACCTGAATAGTGGAGGGAAACCCTGACGGACCAAACTGCCCAGTATTTAGCACTTCCAGATGAGATATGGTTCAGAAGCTAAGTGCGTGAGCCCTGAGCAGTGCTAATCATGAGCTCAGCTCCCCTTTGTATCACAGGCACTGTTCAGCTGCTCTTAGAGCCTTTCTTCCTATCATTACACAGCGCCTGCAAGCAAGAAAGAGCGTGAGGCACTGCATCGGGTCATGCTGGCGCACAACCTCTCGGGCTCCCACCCTGCATTCTTCATCTTGGCGGGGATACCCGGGTTGGAGAAGTCTCACACCTGGATTTCCATCCCAGTCTGCTTGATGTACACCACTGCACTTCTCGGGAACATGGTCCTGCTGGTCATCATCATGAAGGAGCGCAGCCTCCATCAGCCCATGTACATTTTCCTGTGCATGCTGGCAGTGTGCGACCTGCTGTTGTCCACTGCCACTGTGCCCAAAACCCTTGGTGTCCTCTGGTCTCTCTCCACCCACATCTCCTTCAATGGCTGCCTGGCGCAGATGTTCTGTGTCTATTTCATTTTCGTGGTGGAGTCGGCCATCTTGCTGGCAATGGCTTTTGATCGCTACATTGCCATTTGCGACCCTCTGCGGTACACAGCCATCCTGACACAGTCCGTTGTGGGGAAGGTCGGCATGGTGGCCTTGACCAGGAGCTTCAGCATCATGCTCCCACCCATCTTCCTCCTCAAGCGACTGCCCTACTGCGGGCACAACGTCATGCTGCACACCTACTGCGAGCACATCGGCGTGGCCCGCCTGGCCTGCGCTGACATCTCCATCAATGTCTGGTACGGGGTAGCTGCCAGCTTCCTCTCGGCTGGCTTGGACGCTGTCTCCATCGCCGTCTCCTATGCGCTGATCCTCAGGTCCGTCTGGGCACTGCCATCCCCACACACCTCCCCCAAGGCCCTCCACACCTGCGGATCCCACCTCTGCGTCATCGCCATGTTTTACACGCCGGCCTTCTTCTCCTTCCTAGCGCACTGCTTTGGCCAGCATGTCCCTCAGCGTGTCCTCATCTCGCTGGCCAACCTCTACGTGGTGGTGCCACCCATGCTCAACCCCATCGTGTATGGGGTGAGGACACGGCCGATCCGGGAGCGCGTGGCCCACCTGCTCAGGCTGGGGGGCTCGGGCAGTGGGGCTTAGCCGGCCATGGCACCTCCAGCAACATCTTCAGCACAGCTCGTGCTTTGTTGTGTCGTGGTGCACTTTGCAACTCAGATGCTGCCTGTGAGTGCTTTCATTCACATTTTCATCTGCAGATTCATCCTGTCCATGGCCTTTGGGAGCTGGGGTCAGGTAGAAATAAGCAGGTCCAGGAAGTCCAGAGGGGCTGGTGGAAGAGCCACCACGCCTGTGAGGCTTCCTCAGGTGTTGTCGGGCTCAGCAAAACCAGAAAAAAAGCAACCCGTTCTGCCATGTGCTAATATTAAAAAGGAGAAATGGGATGACAGAGAAATTTGACACTGCTCAGTTTGACATTAGCTCCAAATAAAATAATGGAAAAGTGAATATGAGACTTGATCAATAACGTGTAGAAAGGGAAGAATGTAATCAATGGCAATGAGTACTTATTTTTGGTGCTGAGTTTCCATAGAATCGTCATTTCATTTTCCAATGACTTCTATGTTTGGGTGACAAAATTACCTGAAGGCTGAATAACGACTACTGTTTTATTTTCACAACGTTCTGATATACACCTCATTATAACAGACAGATAGACAAACAAACAAATAATATGCCTACTTATAAATAAAGTAGATGTTAATAGAGTTTGGCTTGCTGCAAAGTCTTGATGCAGTGATAGGTCCCCACTGAGTGGTGTTTTTCGTATATTTCTGGGGAGACTCAGCAGGGATTGGACATTGGGTCTGATACTATATATGATTGTTATCCGTTGTGTAAAAACAAGTATAAAGTCATTGCTAATGAGGTTTTTAGATGACGCAAGGACCAACATAGCTATACTGTTGACAAGGAGTGGCTGTTATGCAGCCAAGTCAATAGAGGCAGATGCAAAGTTGTGCTCCGGAGGAGGCAGCTGCAGGTTGCGCAGAGAAGGGGCTGCAGACCCAGAGGAGGTGGCTCCGAGGAGACGCAGGGGGCCGAGAGAGGGGCACTTTGGTGGGGGCACTTTGGGCGATGCTTGGCCGATGGGCCCAGGTTCTCAGGGTGTTCCTGTAGCTGTGCAGGGGCAATGGTGTCAATGTAGGTCCACATTCCTCTCAGCCTGCTCTCACATACTTCACTCAGTCCCCAGGGCCACCTTTCTGAAAACTGTTGGGAAGCTGGGAAGGGCCATCCCTGTATGCTGCAGTCCCCTGCTCGGGGTGGAGAGGGAGCAAGGGAGGCTGGAGTTGTGGTGGCTTCCAAGAGAGGTCATGCTCCTTCCCCAGCACACGCCAGCGCTGCCCAATCCCCATCCAACAGCTTCAGGGGGCCTCTGCTGCTGACTCTGATAAAGACGGGGACAAAATGAGGGGGAGAACATCAAGAGAAACCAGCGTTTTGAGCCAACTTTGCTCAGCAGCAGTAGTGGCTGGGCATTGGTTCACAGATCCCCTGTAATGAAGACAGAAGCAGAACATCTCACAGGGTTGTATTGAGAAAGAAGAGGCAGGGTGATCCCAGCAGCCCTTTGTGGAGTTAAAGGCCGTGACAAATAAACCTTCGGTCTGAGAACTGCTGGGTGTCACGGCCAGCTCTGCCGAGCAGACCCACTGTGCCAACCTGGGCTAGCTGTGGTGTGTGCTGTGCCCCATGCCGGTTAGTCTGGAGGGAGACATTTCATCCAAAAACCAGCAGGAGCAAAACTGCTTCCTTACCACCGCAGGAGAGCAATCTTGCCGGTGACCAGCGGCACGGCGCGTGGACACTGCACTGCCCTCGCTGAGGCAGAGGTGGGCAGCTGCAAAGGCAGCCGGGGTGCAGGTCAGTGCAGGGCGAGGGCTGGATCCAGAGCTCTGCTCCGGTGGCTGACGCACCTCAGGGGATGGTCTCTGCACAGCACAAGCTCAGGGAACAAAGCATGTTTGACTAGTGACATATTAGTGTTAATTTCCAAAAAAATTCCCATTGCTGGGCTTGGTGGAGAACAAGCAGGTGATTTGTGGCCTGGCTGACCTGCTGCCTGTGGCTCACATGGACCCGCAGGCTGTTTCAGCCTTGAAGCAACTGCCCAGGGAGGAGGAGGTGAAGGTGAGCCATACTTGCAGCAAGGGGCTGGACTGGCTCATGGTGGTGCAGTCCTGCCTGCTGCTCAGGGGTCAGCATTTAAAAGATAGCAAAGACATCTAGAGGGGAGGGAGGCACAACAGGCGTATTATGTAAGTGCTGGAGAAAATACTTCATCTGTAAAGGGTGCAAAACATTAATTCTTAAAGAGTCATAGAGGCATCTTCATTGCAGGATGGGAGTCTCAGGAGAAAACATCTGATGCAGAGGATCATTGTATTGCCCTTGAGAAGGATGAATTTGAACGAGTGGAAAATTAAGCCAGACGTATTCTGATTAAAAGTAAGAGCCTTATTTTGAATAGTGAGAATAATTAACGGCTGTGAGAAGCTCGTGAAAGCAACAGCAGATTTTCCAACAGTGACTATCCCAACTCAGATAATATGCCCGTGTGGAGAAGGGAAGTTATTGGGTACAAAGTTGTTTTCTCAGTGAAATCTTTGATCTTTCCTGTGTCGATACCAGGGACCATTCAGCAACTCCTTCTCCTTTCGAGTGCCACCAGCACTTGCACCAGCAGCAGTGCTGCTTACCCTGACTGAGATGCCTGCAGCAGCACCGCTCACCTGCTGGGACCAAGCTCCTGCTCATGCAGCGCTTGGTGGGAGCAGAGACAGCTGAGGCAGGAGGCTTCTGGATCTTGCTCAGCAGGTCACAGCATCCCTCCATGGGTGCTCATCCCTGCAAAGAGGATGCCATTGCTGCTGCGGGGCTCCCAGCAGGCAGCACCGGCTGTGCTCTCCACTAACAATGTGCAGCAGCAAGAAATCACACAGAGGATGACAAATTTATTCCAGCAAACGCAGAACTCAGAAGGGCTGGCAGCAGTCTCTAACCCAAAGAACTCACAAGCTTGGTCACAGATCTAGCAGAGTTTGCAGCTCCCTGTGGTGGAAGCACCAGTCGGTTCCATGGTTCATGATGTCTGCAGGCCCTGGGGGAGGCACCACAAGCTTTGCACATGCTGCAAGCACAAGTTCTGGGTCAGGCAAGTTGCTCCCACAGCACGAGCAATGTCTGAGGAGAAGCAACAGCATCTAAACATGCTGTAAAAACCACAGGCAGTTTCTGGGGCAGCCTCCGAGCCCAGCAAGCTCTGGAAATCAAATTCCAGGAAGAACCTGAGCTTCCCAGGTTAATGGTCCTCCTTAATGGAGAGAGAAGTGTAAGATTGGTTGGGAAATTCCATACTTCTAATTTTCATCCCAGATTTACTTATCTCCTTATTTGTTAGTGGAAAGGCACCACATAGGCACACATCTGGAATAAATCGGGGATGCAGAGCAGAAGGAATAACCCGACTGTGAGACAGCTGGGTTGCTCTAGGGTGGTGCAGCAAGGGGGAGCTGGGCCAACTCCTTCTCACATGGAGCTGCGTTGTGTCATGGTAAGCAGGAGGATGTGGGTGCTGGTGAGGCAGGATGGCTTCTGTGTCCAGGAGAGCCCTGCCAGCCTGTGCTCCTGATGGGAACAGACGCTGCTCACAGCTGGCTCCCCTCTGCAGGTCCCCCGTGGCCTCATGTTTGGGTGCAGCACACACAGCAAAGGATTGGCAGTGCTGACCCGAAGGTGTCACTGATGTCCACCACAGAGCAGGAGGACCATGCCTGTCTCTGGTGGCCATGCCCCAAGACTCAACCAATAGAAGAAATGGTGATCAAAACTGCCCCCACCATCTTTAGCGCTATTTCCCCATCACTTCTCAGTGAACTGGAGCCAGATCTGCCAGTGCTGATGTGAGATCTGGGGGTCACCACGCAGAGGGACGGGCGTGCTCTGCCACCACTGCTGCACCCAGCAGGGAGAGCGGCTGCTGATGGAGTGGTGGCGGGAGCAAGCTGGCGCCAGTGCACCAGCATTGGTGTGTGTGCCAGCACAGTCTGGTTAAACAAATAATTACAGAGGAGCTCTTTGTTACTGCAAGCAAGCTTGCAGGGGCTTTGGAAGTGCTCTTCACCTGGCATCCTGTCCAGAAGCAGAAATCACACTGCATCCTTCAGGGAGTTACCAGGCGACATGATTAGCATGCTTCAGGTGTGAAATGGGCACACTGCAAATGGATCACTTTTTTGTTTGGTTAAAAGAATACTTTTGTAATTTATAAATTGATGTCAACCTCAAATAACCCGAAAGCTGTGAAAAAAAAAAAAAGACTGAACAAGTGAAGCTGTTGTTCTGATATGCACCTGGATTTTTATATTGGGTTCATGAAAGTTAGTCTCTGAATTTTGCAGATGAGGAAACTAAGGAGCAGTCTGGGGACAGTGAAAAGTTTTTCCAAGCATCACACAAGTGGAAAATAAACAATGGGATGAAAAGACAAATTTACCTCCTTTTGGCTTTGTATTGAAACAAGCATTAGCTTTTGCAGCTGAGTGAGGTGCACTTGGTGGTGGTGGTGTTTCCCGGTTGAAAAGGGGAGAATGTCCCAGGCTCCCAGGGGCATCCTTCTGCCCCCAGGCTGAAGAAGGGGGACATTTCCTTCTCAGACAGCCATGGTCAGGGAGGTTGCTGGCACAGAGGTGGCACTGCTAGGAGCTGTGAGGGGACCCAAAAGCTGACGGGCACCAATGTGTTCCTGCAGCAAACCTGGCAGAGGGGTGCTCAGCAACCCTGGGAACGTTGCAGGGGGACTGGTGGTGCCAGTCTGCGCCTGGCCGGTGCAGTGGCTGTCCTGAGTGGAGATGGTCCCGGAGGCCCTTCAGCCCATTCCCCCCTGTCCCTGCAACTCATTTGGCTGTGGATGGTGGAGAGGATGCCCGCGCTCATCTCCAAGGGAGACGCCCCCTCTCTGCACCCTTGCTGCTCACTCTGACATCAGCATGATGTCATAGCACAGGGCTGGCAGCATGGCAGTTCTGTGTGGGCAAGAGGACACAGCGGGATAGGAAGATGGGGGGATCCCTGGGGTGGTGAGCAAGAGGAGCAGCTGTGCAACATCTGCCTGGTATGTGCACTCTGGCCTCACTGTGGGGAGAGGCGGTCCTTGTCCCTGTGTCGCTGCTCCCTCCTGGCAGCTGTCCCTCCTGAGCGACAACCACCCCCTGGCTTCAGCTGGCAGCCTTTGCCCCCATTGCTTCCCACCTTCTGCCAGTGCCTCTGCTTTTCGACAGACCAAAGCGTGGCCCTGATCTCAAAGCCACCGTGTCTGAAAGCAAAGGGGCCGTGGGGGCTAGTCAGCCTGTTGTCACCATGGATTACTCAAATGTCATCAAAGTGACTGTGAAGACCCTCAAGCAGAAGGAGCAGTTTGAGGTTGCCCAGAGTAGCACCATCCAGGAGTTTAAAGAAGACATTGCCAAGCGTTTCAAAACTCCCCCTGATCTGCTGGTGCTGATATTTGCTGGGAAAGTCCTCAAGGATGAAGACACTCTGAGCCATCATGGAGTCCACAATGGGGTCAGCATCCACCTTGTCATCAGGTCCCACAAGAGACCACAGGATGGCCTGCCAGATCAAGGAACTGCAACCACCCTGATGCAACCTCCCAGCCACAGTAATTCCAATTTTTTCTGTTTGGAAAGCATAGCTGATCTCCAAAACCCTGGCTTGAGCCATCAGAACTTTTCTGAGCTGTTGAATTCTGGCCAGGAAATAGTGGCCCAGACCATGAAAGAACTCATGTCTAGGATCCTCAGTTCAGAACTGGATCTGAACACCATCAACAACAACACATTTTTGCTAGGGTTCCTCCTCGGGGTGACAGGTGTAAATATCCTAGGCCTAGACTCAACAGATGTGTCAGACTTGGTGAGTAGCATTGAAGGACAAGATATGTTCATGCACAGCTTGATAAGCGAGGTGGTGCAGAGCACCTTCGTGCAGAACATCCTTGCCAACACCAGCCTTGTCAGGGAAATCATCATGTCCAACCCTCAGGTGCAGCAGCTGGCTGAGCAAAATCCCGAGATCAGTCACATTCTCACCAACCCACATACTATCAGAGAAATATTAGAGGCCTACAGCAGCCCTGCCGTAATGCAAGAGATGATAAGGAACCATGACCTGGCCATGAACAATCTTGAAAGCATCCCTGGCGGGTACAGTGCTCTGGAGCAGCTGTACAGGGAAATTGAGGAGCCCATCCTGGATGCTGTGCAGGCGCAAATAGGTGACAACTTGTTTGCTCCACCAGACAGCAACCCACCCCTGAGAGAAGCCCAGCTACCAGCGCGTACTGAAAACCGGAGGCCATTACCCAACCCTTGGGCTCCACAGTCAAACAGAGCCAGTGATAATGCATATGACTGGGATGGGCAATCGGCCAACAGCAGCACAGACGAGAGTCTTATTGTGCTGAGTTTGGGGCCTGCAGCAGGTGTGGTGGTGCCCAACTCAGGGGAGGGCCAGAGCATGGTCCAGCAGCTAACAGGAAACTTGGAACTCATGCACAACCTGGAGAATGCGTTAACAAACCCCAACAGTCCAGTACAAATGCTGCTGAGTAGTGATCACACATTAAGCAATGGAAACTCTCCACCTCAAGATCAAAGTGCACAGCAGCTGCCACCAGAGATGGAGAACACTGAGATTTCGTCCTTGCTGAGAAACCCCAGGGCGCTGCAAGCGCTGCTGCAGGTCCAGCTTGGATTACAGATCCTCACCACAGAAGTACCAGATTTCATAATGAGTTTGGGGGACTCGCGTGTGGAGCTGGATCTGGAAAGCATGGATGACTCGACACAAAGCAATGAATCTGAGGACGATGTAAGTTTAGTGTCAGAACAGGGCGAAGAAGAAGACCAGGTAGAGATGGATGAGCAAGCACCACAGACCAGACTTGAGAGACAAATGCAGCAGCTCCATGCCATGGGCTTCCAGGACCAAAGTGCAAACTTGCAGGCTCTGATTGATGCAGAAGGAGAGATCAATGCAGCAGCTGAGATACTGGCAAAAGTACCGTCATCAAACAAGAAATCCTAACTTGTTTGTTGATGATTGTATTTCAGTCTCATCACACACTAAAAGCAGCAAGGTGCATAATAAGAAGTTGTGTGCTGTAGCATTCTTCCATCTATGAGAATTAATTCCCTCTTAGCTGCAAGGATTTCTTGCATTCAGAAAAAATAGAAATGAGGACTGTTCTGTGTTGCGAAAGGCCCTACCTGAATGTGGTGCTACCCCTTTACAGATAGAGTCCATATGTGTATGCAGGTGAAAAACATGCCAGCAAAAGACATCGGGGAGGGAAAATATGCCTTATTACAGGTTAGGAACTGAGATCTGGAGATGCTGAAGTCCAGATGATAAATGAACTTGGCTCCCATTTGGACTCCAGAACAGATGGTCGCACTTTGACAGCCATTTTTTTTTCTTTAAGAAACTGGCCCTTAAAGAAGAGAGGTGAGGAGTATCTGAGCCACCCAGCCTCATCCCTGCCACTGTGGGCATCAGCTTTTCCTCTGCTGAGCAAACTTTTCAAAACTGAGTTTTGAAAGTCAATCATCTGTTATTTCTGCCACTGCTTCTCCTATTGGTGTGAAGTCCAAAGGGTTATGGTGGAGTGTTATGGCAACTATCTGTGATGGTTATAACTCAGCTTTTCATCCTGAATATGTGCACAGCTGGTTTCTACCCACCTGTTGTTGCCCAGTTTTTAGTTTCATGCACTAGTTAAAAAGTTTCTCTGATTAGCAAATCCCAAACCCTTCGTGCTTTCCCCAGTGTCATGCATGGCACCAGGGATTAAGATTTCTTCTGCAAACCCTTCCTCAGGATCAGGGCTGTCTCTTTGCAAGTCTTGTCCTCTTTGCTTTGCTGTGTGAGCCTGAGGCTGTGCACACGGTGTTGCCATGTGCAGCCATAATGCTTTCCAAAGCCTTGTCTTTATGACACAGACCATGGTAATTCATTGGGAGCTCTAGGTTTGGTTCGAGGTTTGGTGCTGGAGACCTGCCCATAATGACTCGAAACTGTGGCCTTGGGCAGATGGAGCAGCCGAGGTTGTGCTTGTCTGGAGCTTCTTCCCTTCTCCCAGCCCTGCCTGGTGCGAGCAGGGTCAGGATCAGCCCAGACCCTGCCCTTAGGGCCCTCTGCCCAGTTCTGCTCCAGGCCCGTCACATCCCTCCCCTCCTGTTCATGCCCTTCCCCCCTCTGCCCTGGCATCCAGGCTCTGAGTCTCCTTCCTCCTGCTCCAGGTTTCCTGCTCATTGCTTTTGCAAATGTTTTTTCTCCCAGCATCTTTCCCTTATGAAATGTCCCTTGAGAGGTTTTCTACCCATTTTTTCTCCTCCTCCTCCCACTCTATGGTTCTGCAGCCAGCAACAAATTCAGACTTTCTATGTTTTATCCCTCCTTGCTATTTTGCGTCTTGTTTCTCCCTTCTCCCCTATTCACCTTTCTGGAGGTGGTTAGAGGATTGGTCTGGGGAGATGGGCTGGGTACCTGATAGCCTGCAGCTGGAAATTGTCCCTCTCCATAGCAGACCCCATGCATGCCTCTGACCTGCTGTGATGAAGCCGGTTCCCTGCAGCAGCAGCAGCCTCTGGCAGCAACTGACCAGCTGTCCTCTGTCTCCTGATGGGCTTCAGCCCTTCCCTCTCTCAAGAAGCCAGTCTCAGCTATGGCCACAGGGATGTGGTTGATGCCGGGGCTGGTAGCCACTGGCTCTCTGGGGCTTCCATGCAGCAGCTGTGGCCTGAGGCATGCTACCTGCACCAAGTCAAGAATCTGCAAACTTCATCAGTGGTAAGCACTGCCACTGCTTCCTTGGGATCGTGCTGCTGTGAAATGCCTCTGCTTTGGGCCATGCTCAAAAAGTCAGATGGCAGCGTCTGCTGCTGAGGTCCCATGAGGCTGAACACATGTACAGAGCCTGTATGGCCTCTGCTGGGCTATTTGTCCATGGCTGATGCTGGAGTGAGATAGGTGCAGGTGGTGGACACCAAAATGTAAGGACTGGATGCGAGTTGTGCATCCAGCCTCCTCCTGCAGCCTGTGGAGATGTTGGCACGGCTCAGCACTCAACTGGAGGAGCCCAACACCACTGAGATGCCCTTGTGCATCTGAGACATCAATGTGGGGCTGGTAGATGTGACAGGGGACTTACAAGACACCTGTGTCCCTCTAGATGAGTGGCTGGAGCTGAGGTGGGATAGAATAGGGCATCTCAGAAAGTGCATTAAAAATGGATGGAACATTTACACACAAAAGGTTGGTGGAACAAAGTATTTCATTAAAATGCTTGTGTTTCAAATTCAAGCAGTTTTAGGGCTTCATTTACAAAAAGAAGTTTCAAAATAGTTCACTATTTTAAACACATTTTTACTTTGTTTTCTTATAATTATTTTGGTAAACCTGGGAGGAACTCATGGCACATGAAAATGTCACCAAATGCAGATTTTTTCCTCCACAAAATGACTCCTGGGCTTTGCTCAGCTTCTGTATGGGATGTTTAGTGCAAGTTGGGAGCTGCTGGAGGAGTGTGGTCTCTTGCAGTCTGTGTAATGGGGAGCATAAGGACCATCTGTGCTTGCAGGACAGCAAAGACTCCACCATCGCTTCCACATCGTCTCCTCTCCTAGTCCAGAGGCAGACGGGCTGATAAACATCAGCTGCCTGACTCGTTAGCAAGCTGGTCCTCGTCCCTGGGACCTGGGCTTCTTCAAAGGTGTCTGGGCACCAGAAGACACGGGTGGTGGGGTTTGTGACACGAGATGGCACCTCTGTCGTCACTGCACCAGCACTGAAGGGGCTCCTGCAGCCCCCTCCCAGGGCTGCCCCTGCCGCTCCTGCTCGCGGCTGCTGTGCTCTGGTTCCCTGCTGGGAGGCTGACGCCCGCTGTCCTGAATGAGGCTCAGCTCCATGGCACTTGTGTCTGGGGGCTATGCACGTTGAATGCTGTGCTCCCCCATTGGTCCTGTGGAATTATTTTTTATGGTCAAAATCTTACTTCACGTTTGGGTGTGTTGCTGAGCCTGTGACATCCACGACTGCCTCTGCTTTAAAGCTAATTTGTACTGAAATGATTCAGCCTGCAGAAAACAGTTCCTGCAGACTAATATTCTGCTAGCCCTGTGCATGGCAAGATTCCCGAGGGGCTGCAGGGGGTCACCGTGTGACCTGGGAAGCAGGGCAGTGTCCAGTCACTCGTGCAAGGAAGGCTCCCCAGCTCTTCCTTCCGCCTCCCCCATCCCATACAGGAGCACAGCCCACAGATTGCCTCTCTCATTGCTATGGGGAACTTCTCCAAATTCCTTTATTGCAGTAGTCACTGAGGGAGTTATGTATCATGCTCAATAACCTGTTCAAAAAGCGGATTGCTATTTATAACTACATGCTAAGCTATTTGCAAAAGTAACTGCACCCAGTTTGTATGTCTGGCTGCTCAGCACTTTGGATAAGCCAGACCGCTCTTTTAGGACTCTATGTGCCTGCTTTTCCAAAGCCTGGCTGCGTCTTGCTGCTGCCTGCAGAAACATTGCGTCAGTCCAGCCAGGGCCCTGGGGACAGGGCATGCAAATAGTGTGGGTGTAATTGTGCAGGTTCTGGGCCTGCCGCTGGGGATCTGGCTGTGCCGAGTACCGCGCTCGTAGCGCACGGTGTAGAAGGGGCCAGGGGGTGAGATCCCCCAGCACCTCTGGCAGCTGCCGGGCACCTTTGGCACAACGGAGCGTGTGCCTCCACCCGTCTGCCCGGCCCCTGTGCAGGCGGTATAAATGCCTGGTGCTGCAGCCCTGCCCAGCCATCGTCATGGACCCACGCTGCTGCAGGGTCAAGGATCTGGTGAGCTGCTTGCGCTGCATGCTTGGGACCAGAGGGATCGCTGGGATGCTGAGTCTGGCGCAGAGGTGCCAAATCTCCAGTTAACAGTAACCTCGCGAAGCGCCTTCCCTCACTGGCCTGCCAGATCGGCCACTCTTTAACTCAGATGACGCGGTTTTGGGAGCAAGGGTTGCTGGGCTGAGGTGGCAGGACTGGAGTGAGCCACGCACGGGGTGACGTCCACGGGGCAGTGCAGCGTGCACCGACCCAGGACAGCTGCAGCACTGTGTGCCTCCGGGCCATGGGAGAGCTGCAGACGTGGCTGGGCCACGTGGGAAAACACTTCTGTTATTTTCATTCTCTTGTCTGGAGACAGCGAGTCACCAGCAAACCCTTTCCCCTGCCCTGTTCTGTGTCTCCAAGTCCCTCCTGAAGGCTGGTGGTTTGCAAAGGCTGCCTTGGAGTGGGGGCTCCATCCCCTTGCAGTTTAATACTCCGTGAAGCCTCTGTTGCGGTGTGACCTGGCAGGCAGCTTAGCACCGCACGGCTGTTATCTCACCACCCCCCAGCGGGTTGGGGAGAGACTCGAAAAAAGTAAAAGTGCGAAAACTTGTGGCTTGAGATAAGAACAGTTTAATAAGAAAGGGAAGAGAATAATACAAAAACAAGAATGAACAAAGCAAGTAATGCACAAAGCAATTGCTCACCCCCCGCTGGCTGCCAGCCAGTCCCTGAGCAATGGCAGCCCCCCTAGCCAACCCCCGGTTTTATTGTTCAGCATGACACCACATGGTATGGGACATCCCTTTGGCCAGTTTGGGTCAGCTGTCCTGTTTCTGTCCCCTCCCAGCTCCTGGCGCACCCCAGCCTCCTCGCTGGCCGGGCAGCGTGAGAAGCCAAAAGTCCTTGACTCAATGCAAGCACTGCCCTGCAACATATAAACCATCCCTGTGTTATCAGCATTACTCTCATCCTAAATCCAAGACACAGCAAAACAGCTACTCTGAAGAAAATTAACTCTATCCCAGCTGAAACCAGGACAGCCATGTCCTCGACCAGAGCCCTTGTGTAGGTGCTGGGGTTGTGTGGGGCACACCAGCGCTGCCTGCAAGGGCACAGGTTTCTGTCATGATGCCAAGAGACGTCTGCAGACCTCTTTGTAATCCTCAGGCAGCTCAGTAGGAATGTAAATATTGTAATTTATGGCATTTAGCTTAAGCTAAGCTAAAAAGATTTTAGGAATAAAAGAATCCAAGGGACTGCTCGGAGGTAGCTGTAGAAGACGCAGCCTTAGTGCTGTGCTTGTGTTAGTGCAGCTTCACAGCGGTGATAAAACTTGGAAGGGTCTGCTGCCGAGAGGTTCCTCCAGCACACAGCTGCTAGTTGCATTGCGATCCCCACCTGCAGATGCAATGGGCCCTTGTTTGTCTGCAGTTTAACATTCAGAGTTTGGCAAGAGGTGACTAGCTTTTAGTATAACAGCACATAATATATATACTACTAGCATTAGTAGTATTTTCTGTCTGTTAATATGCCACATCTATTTTAATTTCATGCAATATTTATAATGGATTGTTTCAATTCAGTTACAGCATTAGTTATTATCTTCACTATTTTCTAAAGACTGTCCACTACGTTTTGTTTCTATGGAGTAGATTCCTTGGACTTTCTTTTAGATGTGAAACTGTGATCCTCTCTGAGCATGAGCTGGGAACCTACTCCATCTTTAAAAATGTAATTGCTTTCTCACACATGGAGTCAATATTTTGGTATACAGCAACCTCACAGGTTTGTTTTTAAGCACTTTCAACACTTTCTCATCTTGGCTGCATTATGGGTAATTCCCATTTTGAGTTTTGATATTGAAGAGCTGACTGCTGTTGCAGAAGCTGCTGAAAAAGAGAGGCATCCTGCTTTAACTTGCGCGAGTCTGTGTCTGACCCAGCCTCCTTTGGACCTTCTGCAGAGCAGTCCTGCAGCCCTGTTCTTGGCTGCTGGGGGAACTCCATCTCACCCAGGTCTTCCCCTGACCCAAAGATCTTTCCAAGTGCCCAGTTAGATGTTATTTCCACCTGACTTGCACTGACAATGAGGTGCAGAGTGAGCCAAACCAGAAGCTTTTCAGTCCTAAAACCAAACGGAAAGGGAGAGAGAAGTCTGGAGATGAGGATTGGGAATGGGCAGCCAACTTCAAGCCTAGAGCCAATTTTGTCCTAACCTTGTGTGAGTCCAGGTACTTGAAACTCTCAGTTATCCCATCTGCAGGTCCTGATGCGTGAGAACATGTTGTGCATCCCTGCAAGCTCTTGACCTTCATCTCGTGTTGCGTGACTTCTTACTTCTACTCCAGACTGATGGTCCATCAGTTTAAGGTATTTGTGCAGTATGGGTTGATTCTGTCTCCATTCACTCTGGCCTACGTGGAAGTACTTGGAAGAAAAATACACTTATATCATGTTAAAATTAAGTGAAGAGAAAATTTGGACACTGACATTTATGCATCGTAGAAGTATGTGAGTATAAGTACCTGCTGCAATACATTGCAGATCATGGGGCTTCATAATTGGGCTTGACACCTGCTGCTGTGGTTGTTAGCAGATCAGAGAAGGTGATACAGGCATTTGGTAGTGGTGGAAGGGCTTGAGAAAGCAAAATAGCATTCTGCAGTGCTTTCTGTCTTTGCTTTCAGGTGCAGCTTATGCCACCATTCAACCTCAGCAGCTCGACTCCAGCAACATTTGTCCTCGCTGGCATCCCAGGCATGGAGAAGTCACATACCTGGATCTCGATCCCCTTCTGCTTCATGTACCTGGCTGCCCTGCTGGGAAACAGTGTCCTGCTGTTTGTCCTGAGGACAGAACGAAGCCTCCATCAACCCATGTACCTCTTCCTGTCCATGCTGGCTGTCACCGACCTGATGCTGTCAACCACAACTGTGCCCAAGATGCTGTCTCTGTTCTGGTTCAGTGCGGGGGAGATCTCCTTTGGTGCGTGCCTGACCCAGATGTTCTTCCTGCACTTCAGCTTCTCAGCAGAGTCTGTGATCTTGCTGGCCATGGCCTTTGATCGGTTTGTGGCCATCTGCTACCCCCTGCATTATGCGGCTGTGCTGACACAGGCAGCCATTGTCAAAACGGGGCTGGTGGCTTTGCTGAGAAGTTTCTGCATCATTTTCCCATGTGTATTCCTGCTGAAGCGGCTGCCATTCTGTGGGCACAATGTCATTCCACACACCTACTGCGAGCACATGGGCATCGCCCGGCTGGCCTGTGCTGACATCTCCATCAACGTCTTGTATGGCCTTGCGGTGCCTTTCGCAGCGGTAGTGCTAGATGTTGTGCTCATTGCCATCTCCTACATTCTAATTCTTCTGGCATTATTCAGACTCCCTTCCAGGACTGCCCGCCACAAGGCTTTCAACACCTGTGTCTCTCACGTCTGTGTTATACTTCTGTTCTATATTCCTGCTTTTTTCACTGTTTTAACACACCGCTTTGGTCAGGAAATCCCGCGCCATGTCCACATTCTGCTGGCCAACCTGTACGTGCTCTTCCCTCCACTGCTGAACCCCATCGTGTACGGGGTGCGGACACAACAGATAAAAGACAAGGTTGTGAAAGTGTTCCTCTGCCCCACGACTCATTTACTGCAAGACTAAGAGCGAGTTGTCACTATCAGAAAGTAGTGAATACCTCAGTGGGACTCCAAGCCCCCCCAGATCCTCCCTCTTTAGACTCTTTTGGGCACCATGCCTAAACCTTCTGCAACCACAAACGCGGAGCACTGCGCATCCCCCCACACCACTTTCCCCAACAGTTTGTAGCAAATGTGAGACAAAAGACAAAAGCCAGACTCTCTAACTGGCTGCAGAAGGAGAGCATCCAAAGGAGGGGGAACCCACCCCTATGGGAAATCCTCAACAAGCTGGAGGCAGGCGGCTTTCGCTGCAGTGTGATGGTGAGATCTGTATCTCAGCCGTCTGCTTTGGAGTCAGGGGACAAGGTGTGTAATAAACTTGTTCTAACCACAATGGTGCAATGGAGTTCATTATAGGAATTGCTTCTTTATTAAAATTCACAGAACTGAAAAAGTCTCCCAAAGGGATAACACAGAAATAAAAGCAAATGTTGCATGTTAGCATATAGAGGGTCTCTTTATTCCTTAACTATACATCATTTGTCCATACTTTGAGTAAACAACTAGGTGAAAAACTGTTCCAAAGAGAGCACTGAAGCTATTTATTCTTTTAACAGGCTGGGTTGTCACAGTGCAGGAGGATGCTCCAGAGGCATCAGATCAGGTGCATCTTCAGCTGCACCTTCGGCTCCAGAAGCATCACTCTTGGAAGAGAGAGAAGCAGCAGGGCTGGTGGGGAGTGGCTCCTCCTTTCCCCCTCTTCCCCATGCATGGATGCTTGGAGGCGGACAGCCCAGGTGCCAGATACTCCCATGGCTTACCATGAGCACCTTGAAATCTTGGGCCAGACAGAGGATGCTTCCCAGAAGTTTGTTGCTCTCCAGATATTTTTGCTGACTCCCAAACCCCCTCAATGCCCAGGAGCTTGGTGCAGGGTGGTGGTTCCAGGGATGCAGCTGCCAGAGCGGGTTCCAGAGAGGTCTCAGCACCACGGTGAAGCATCCTGCCTTCAGTGGCAGGTGCAGCACCGCGTCTGGAAGCCATTCAGGGTTTCTGTGGATGGATTTACCCATTCACACAGTGTTTGAACTACTGCTTCCACAGAGCAAAGGAAGACCCTTTGCTGAATCTGTGGTCTTGGAGTGATGGCTAGAGTCCTACAACCAGCCAAGAGCTGCACTCTACTTTGTGAATGGAGAGAGTAATTTCAACACATCTGAAAGAATGATGCATATCTTCTTGGGCCAAAGGCCTTCCATTTCAGGAGTGAATAAAGGTGAATAGTCACACACTAGAGAGAACCCTGGCATCTAGAAAGCAGAGACTAACTGAACATTGAAACAAACTGTTGTTATCAGATCCTGAAAACACTCTGGCTGCAGAGTGGCTGTTTTTCTGGAGTATCTGGCCAAGGGCTTCGAAAACAGTTGGGTACCCCTTTGCAACAGCAACTGGAGGGATCAGAGCAACGAGCTCCCCAGAGCAGCACTGAAGTCTTGGACAGAGGCTGGGCAATATCTGGAGCAGCCCAGTGCAGGCTCAAACCACTTTCAAAACAGCAGTTGTATGGTTGATCATATTTATTGTCACTCTTTTGTTGCTAAAATACCTTTCTCTCATTTGAGTTCCTGTAATAACATCTAAAACAGCCAAAAAAATATATAGTGCCTTTTTAAGGTGGAACATAATTTTCTCTTGGTAGTTTGACTTCATTCCTTTTTGCTCAAAGATACTGCATGGGGTTGTTATTTAATGAGGAAATTATAAGTAAAAAAATATGACTCAGGTTACATGTTTAAAGCTGGTGCTTAGGAACCAGAAAGCTGATGCTTGCCTCTAAGTCAGAGCAGGTTCCAGCAGTAGGTGCCTGTATAAGTTACTGTTATTTCCACAGCAATGTGTATTTAATTCATCATTACTTATGGTCTGTTTAATGGTAGCAGTTTAATACTACAGTAGATGTCATGGCTGTATTGTCCAAACAGTCATGCAGCAAGAGACCCAGAGGGTTTGTAACCTCTGTGAACCTGCCAGTGTATGACAACAGAGGAAAGAAGTGTGATTTATTCGCATTTTGTGCAGCAAAGATAGACTGTGATTTTCCTAAGGTATGTATTGCTTTCCTTTAGAAAGCTAAATGGGATGAAGGTTTTTCATGGTAAGATCTCTTTTTGTAATCATCAGTGGCAAGGTGCAAGCAGAGCCTGCTCATCCCTTCTGCCTCAGCACATGGATCACTCTTTTCCCGATTTGCATCATTTTCACTCCATAAACAACAGGTGGATCGATGACACAGAGACGGCCAGTAGACAGCGAACACAGCAAGGGATGCTATGAGCGGTGGGTGCTGTAGCCAGAACAGTGCCTTGAAAGTGAGAAAGATGTAAACCACGGACATGAGAGAGACGTGCCCCACATCCACGGGGAGCCCAGGACACAGATCTGTGGGCGCAGGAGGGACCCCAGCACTGGGCTCCCCTCCGCTCTCCCTCCCAGCACCACACCATCGGCTGCAGCATAGTGGTCATGGGATAGGGGTGTGAAAAAGGTTTGCATGCCAAAACCCCCTTTTCACGGTTAGCGGCAGATGTGCTGAAATGGGAATGCGACATGTGGACTGCATCGTGATGAGACACGGAACACCTGTGTGCGGGGCTATTGGGGAAAACCCTTGCCTCCTGCGAGCAGATGCCGATCCTCCGTGGGGCACTAGCACGGCCCCCCTGCGGCACCGGACCTCATCCACCTGCAAAAACAGCGTGCCTGAGGGTGTTGTGTGAGGTCTTTGGGGCCAAACCTCACCTCACCTCACTTCATCAATCACTATGTGTATGTATACATACACATATACATATATATATACACATACACACACATATATACACATACATGCATACCTATATGTATCTGCACTTCTATGCAGAAAATCAAACAAAAAACATGTGTTTATAACTACTTTATCTGTGAACAATCCCTGCCTTTAGCTTGAATTTGATAATGATTACAGGCTTAAATGCCCATTAAGAATGTGTTTGCCTGAACAAGCTGTGTCCTTCAAGCATTGCTTGTGATGCAGGAAGAATAATGCTGCCATTCCTAATCTTCTAGTAACGCACAAGGCCAATTGCACAAAGCATGCTGCAAATCAGAAATTGGACAAGGGACAGATTCAGGCTAGTTCAAGAGGGAATCTGACAGCCTGTAGCTAAGGCTACGGTCTCCACAGCTTGCAAGGGAGTTACTGTGTTTTGCTACTTAAGCATCTTCCACTGTGTTGAAAACACAGAAACATTTCAGACCTTGCTGTTATTGGTTCAGTTGAAATGAGGAGGAGCGCAATGATGTGCAATTTCCAGAGCATCTCCATCTCCTTGGCGTTTGGGTGGAGGGTGGCCACCTGGAGCTGCCTGTGACTGCCACTGTGGAAACTTCCAGGGAAACCTCGGTTAGAAATATGCCAGGCTTCAGTTTTGACAGATAATGCCCTAGTGCCCTTTATCCTGACATAATGCAATACCCTTGGCTGACCTAAAAAACTGGAAGTTGCTTATGTAGTTGCAGACAGGGGCAAGATAGGGAAAAGGAGGCAAAATATAAACTATCCAGAGGATTCAGACATGGCCTTGAAGTACATGGGCATGGGCTAGGAACATTGGGTAGTGAGAGCCCTGTTGTTCAAAAAGCTGTTACTAGCTCTTAGATCTTTTGAAGGTGCTGTCTGTGCAGGCCAGTATGGTGACATCTGTGAGGTTGTGTTACAAGTGATGAATCACATGGGACCTACAGGACCGCATCCACTCCAGCTTCAGGTCAGGAGCAGAAACCCCAGAGAAAGTATAATCTCATTTTGGACCTTCCTGGCATGTCCAGGACATGGCATAGCTCTTCTATTGATTGAAAGTGGTGGCGAGTAGTGCCTGAGTAGCATAAGGGAGGGCACAGGAGGAGCACTGGTCCTGAAGAGAGACAGTGCTGGACAACATCTCCCCAGAGCTGAACTGAACTGCCCATTAGCTGCCTGGCAGGTACTGGACCTTGTCCTGGCTTTAGAGCTGTTGAATTGTTGCAGAGGTCTAGACAGAGTGTCTGCAAACACTAGCTCCAGCCTGAGCATTCATTAGGTTTGCAGATCACACATTTAGAGTGTTTTCTTCCATTGCTCTTGCCAATGCCTTTTTTTTACGGTTAGCTTCTTCTAATATTGGTTTTCTATCAATAAAGGCATAACATTTATTGCTTTTACCTAATAAGCCAAAGCTTTCTCTTTTATTTGAGAATACTGACATTAATTTTTTGCCAGCACCTGTGGTGTCTAAGCTATTGTTTTCAATTGCAGGAATACAAGGTCAGCTGTGGAAAATTCAGTTTGGTTTCACCCTTATGGTACCTGCCAGAATTTAATCCCATCAGCGCCCTCAGTTTAGCCTGTGTCATGGCCGTCCTTTCTCAGTCATACTTGCAGGTTACTTCTTCGATTATGCTCAAGTTCTCTACATCGTTCACTTCTCCGAAGGACCTTTTGTATCTGCTTCTTGAGCTTTAGAGTAAGCAAATGTTGCTTCAACCTTGATGGGACCTACCTGCACATTTTATTTCTTAATTTTACACTTGTTATTCACATTGTTACATATATATAATTTTTATAAAATCATTCATGAGTAATTTGCAGACATTTGCTGTGATATTAACACTATCAGCCAGCTCTTTCCCGTTGCTATGGTTTGCTTTGCTGTACTTGGAGAAAGCAATGACACCTCCTTCCTGAGCCACTACTTCATGAGACCTGTTTCTCTCCTGTAACAGAATGCAGAAGTCTCTTCTCTGATGTTTCAGCAAGATTGCCTGAACTTTTCCTGCTTGACTTCTTTTTTTTCCCCCAGGAGTGTCAGTAACCAGCAATCACAGTCTACTGCCAAAGAAGCCAATGCAAACATGTTGAAATGAATATGTGGACAGGTGA
This sequence comes from Chauna torquata, assembly GCA_013399475.1. Classification (NCBI taxonomy): domain Eukaryota; kingdom Metazoa; phylum Chordata; class Aves; order Anseriformes; family Anhimidae; genus Chauna; species Chauna torquata. The sequence goes on from VXAL01015557.1 coordinate 81,164, forward strand.
CAGGGGTGACGGCCACAAGGACTACATACATTTTGTCATAGACATCACAACGTGGGTCCCAGCAGTGTGGTGTGTCCAGGTTGGGCCATTTGCAGAGCTCGTAGTAAATCTGCCTAGCACTAGAGTTGTAGGCAATGGGGTTTGACACTAGATGGACATTCAAGTAGGCATTGGCCATGAGGGTGAGCCTGAGGAGAATGGTATCTACCAGGCCTGTGTAGCACAGGCAAACCAATCATCAGGATGAGTTGGGAAAAGCTGTAATACAGTCCTGTTTCTTGTGCTTGCTTGCTACTTGGCTCCTTACAGCTTGAATTCCATTTAGTGTGTTCACAACACTTATCAGCGCTGGTGTCTGGTCTTGGTTGGTAGCAGGAAAACCAATGGTGGAGGATCCTGCCCCTCCGCTGGGCGCCGGGGAGGCCGCCCCTGGGGTGCCGGGGCCAGCGCGGGGCCCCCCTCTCCGGGGCGAGAGAGGCCCGGAGCTGCCGGAGAGAGCCCGGCGTGGGGCCCCGAGGGGCGGGAGGGCCTGGAGCAGCTCTGCCTGAGGAGAGGCTGCGAGAGCTGGGGCTGCTCGGCCCGGAGAGGAGGCGGCTCCGCTCCGGGGGAGCTCGCCCACGGCCGCCGGGGCCCGCAGGGAGAGGCCGGAGCCGGGCTCTCGCCGGCGGTGCCTGGGGCCGGGAGCGGAGGAGCACGGGAGGGGCCCTCGGGACGNAACGTGGTGCTGGGCCAGCGGATCCAGGTGGCCGTGCTGGGGCCGGGGGGCAGCAGATGCACCCAGAGGTGCCTCCGGACTCGGCCATGCTGGGATGCCTCTGACACCCACAGAGTGCATCAGACAACTCACATACAAAATACAAAACACCAGAAACATAGCTGATGCAGATTGACTTAGGTCCTCAAAAGAAGCCTCTAAACCATATCTGTTCGGCTGCCTAGGTCCTGCTTCACTACACAGAAATGCCTTTTTTTTTTTTTTTTTTAACTTCTGGAAGCTTCTACAGCACCAGGGATAGTCAGTGTAAACAAGCCCTTGAGAAACCATCAAAGTCCAGCAGCTGCTCCCCCTTAAGCCTGATCTTTTACAATGAAAACTGACCCCAAACTGTTGTTTTAGCACTTGATATCTTTCTCTATCGTTTGTGCAGATCCTGGCATTCTTGGTCATTCTGTGTATCCCAGCATTCAACAAATAATAATAAAAAAACCTGTCTCAGTTCCAAAACTGATCAAGTCTCACTTGGCTCCTTCCAGAACTGCCGTGAGGATGATCCAGGCATGAAGCTGCCAGGGAAAATGAAACGTGCTACAATACTCAGCAAACTACACTTTTACACCATTGCCACTGGTTCCCTCATAAAACAGAGATGATGCCTTTCTTTTCACCAGAAATCACTGATTGCATGTAGTGTTGAGGTAAAAAAACTAATGTAAGTTTGGCTTTGGCTTCCGATGTTTAAGTAAGTTGGATTAGGTCAAACCACTAATTTGGGTTTAATTTATACAGAAAATTTTGCACGTCTGTCATCTGCATGCAAAGCACAAAACTCTCCTTGCAAGCATGAGTCAAGTCTGGGCTAATATTTCTCAGAAGCTTTGTTTTAGGAATGTGCATCCTGCCCTGAACATTGCTTCTGTAGAGAATCATAAAGGGGCGATTCTCTTGGGCGGTTGCAGAAGCGAATAAACACCACCTCACAGATCAATAAAATCCTTTAAGTTCAGCTGGTGGACCTGCAGCACTGACAGACAGCTGCACCACCAGACAAGCAGCTTCTGCAGAAACGTTCAGAAAGAATCATCCCCCGTGTTTTCAGTGCAAGTGAGGGACATGCACAGCCTGGCAGGGTCCCACCAGTGGGACCCCACTGAGCCCGTGTCTATGGAGCAGCTCGATGAGATGTCTCTGGGGTTCCTGGGTCACCAGGGGCTTTGTATTGCTTCAGCAAAACAATGCAAACTCACTTCCATCTCCATTCATCTAGTGGTTTGAATTCATAGAGGTCAAAGCTCAGCTGTAATCAAACACTAGACCTTAATTTTCAACTCTATCGACACCTCCAGAAATGCCAGTGAAGTGCATGGGTGAGCAATCTTGCCCGCTCAGACACCTGCTAAATTGGAACATGTCCTGAGCCAGCACTAACATACATTAAGACTCATTTCTTAACATGAGTAGAAACGCCCACTGAAATTAGAAAGGGAGAAAACCCCACAGGAACCAGGTGGGGACTGTGTGGGTCTGCAAACTGCTGCTGATGCCTCCAGAGCAGAAGAGAGTGGCTTTCAACGAGCAGCTGTCTGGGTCCAGCTCCTGGGGTTCGCAGCCCCTCCAAAGGGGCTGGAGCTGACTGAGGCTGGTCAGGGACAAGCCCAGATGTTGCTTAGGGATATTATCCTGACGATTTCCTTATGAATTTCCATTGTTTCATCAGTGTAAATGATGGGGTTTAACAACAGAGGGACAAAAACATCAGCATACAAGGTAATGTGAATGACTGTTGGGCGTGGAGGGAGCTCAGAACCTTGTGGTGCTATGCAAGGTGCTGCAAGACTTAAACTGAAACATGTCTAGAAAACCAACAAAAGAAGGCTTGCTTGTAAGAGACATACTGACTCAATCGACTGTGTTCAGGCCTGGAGAGGGAAGTCCCTTTGGTCCATGTCCACAAACCTACCTACGGACAGGAGAAGTTGCCTGGTATGTGAATAAATTAACCTATTGCAAAAGAAGCTTTCCTGATTTTAAGGGGGCTGAATGCACAATGTAATTTCTATCAGCAGTCTTAGCTCACCTCAAAAAGACTTGGCTTGCTATAGTTGGAAATGTCTGCTTTTCAATGAGTTGCCTGCTGCTTTGTATGCAAGTAAGAGAGTAATTTGATTCACGTCTGTGCTGCTGGGTCCACGTATTTACCACTGTGTTTGCAATCTCAGCTGCACAATATCAGATATAACCATGAGGGTGTCCAGTTTACCATGTGCTAAAGGACACTGAAAAGGTCAGACTGTCTCCTGATGTGCCATATGGAATAGGAGTTCCATGCATGCAGTTGATTGGAAAAAATATTGCAGTTTTCAGGACTTGATGCAAGGTACGGGGACATTTAGTCCTTAGGTTACGCAGCCCTTGACTCAAAGAACGCTGGAGAAATTAATTGCAAGCAAGACCATCATATACTGTTTAATTACCAAGAGTTGGCAGGGAAAGTGTAATGGACTTGGCTTGGCAGCATTTGGAACGGTGGCACCCAACACTGCACAGCTTGGCAGCTCGTTATTTAGACACAGGGCACAGGTGAAGCACTGGTGGGGCAGCAGTGGGGAGGCACAGTACTCCCTGGGAGTGCTCCTGAAAGTCAGTGCAACGGTCTGGCGTACATTTGACACAGCCATCACTGCGAATGTGAATACCTACCGCAGAAAACTGCAAGTGGATTGAACCAATTGAAGAGCAAGGGTCAGTGGCTAAAACACCAGGGAGACGGCAGTTTTGTTAGTGCATGTGCAAGCCAGTGGGCTTGGTGCTGCAGGTAGGTCGTCCAGGCTGAGCAGCCCTCGTTGGCACTTGGCTCCTGCAGCACTTCATTGCACAAGAGGTCTGAGTGATTTAGGCCATTGCCATCACAAGCTGTCAGGCTCTGGATCCCTAGGAGAGAGAAGCAGACTAATGCAGAAGTAAAGCAAATTATTAATTTATAAAAAGTGTTCATAAGTTGCAACATCTACTTCTGGCCCTACGCTTTTGGCGGGGCCAGCCACCTCTGGTGTGCAGGCTGGCTCAGCAGCTTCAGCATTTCGACTTTCTTCTCACAACGGCGTCCTGCAGAAGAAGAAATCCAAACAAGCTTTGTTTCAAACTATTTTAATTTATATTTTGACAAGTGATTAAATTCTGATCCGTGAAATGAAAAACCGATTTTTCCTTCAGATCTGCTACCTAACCAGCAAAGTAACAATACTTGTAACTTTTTCTTCTTCTTTTTCTCTCTTCTTCTTCTTCTTTTTTTTTTTTTTAAAACACATTTTATTTACACTGTGTAAAGCTAAGACATAAAAGCTGGCATCACAGAATCATGGGAGCCTACATCTTGGGCAACAAAATAAGAAATTCCTTCCACTGAGCAGGAGAAAATGGTATGCAACAGATATCAGCCACTCTGAATTTTTAAGTGCAGCCTCCCAGGTAATGTAATAAAAATAAATAAACAAATAGATTTTGGCTCCAGACATCATACAGGAAATATTGTTTAATAACGTACTGCTCCCATTCATCTTCTCTTGCCATATTCTCATTGTGTTTACATTGATTTGATATACAAGGCAGCTGTAGTATTTCACATCTCCCAGTATTCAAGAGTATAAAGTAGTGGTAAAATGCACATTAAAACCAAATGATCCCTGCAATATAGAAAGAAACACAGATAATGCTATTGTCTAATGGCTGAAGACCAAGAGAAGTTTGCGGGCTGGTCAGACATCAGGGTTTACTGGAAGCCCAGTTAGAGATATGATAGCAAACAGCAAAGCAGAGAAGTCCTCTGCATTCCCTGGGGTGCGGGGCGGCTGCTGTTAGGGAGGCGAGCTGCCCACCACGGGACGGGGAGCAGAGCGAGATCCCAGCCACCCCCCAGCCCCCCCAGCCTGGCAGGACACGTGCCTGGGGCCCCTGGATGGTGTGGCCCCTCCGGCACCATGGCAGGGGCACTGTCAGCACTGGGACAGGCTGCCCAGGGTGGTGGTGGGGTCCCCATCCCTGGAGGCATTCAAGGGACGTGCGGACACAGCACTGAGGGACATGGTTTAGTGATGGGACTCGATAGGTCAACTTGATGGTTGGAGATGGTGATCTTGAAGGTCTTTCCCAACCTTGATGAGTCTATGATTCTAACAGCATTTCTAGCACCAGTGACACCCATGGGTGTTTGACCGGTGCCTCTGATTCTGCTGCCTAATGCCACGGGCAGCTGCTTCAGAGCCAGGTTTACAGCAGTCTGCGAGCAGTGACCTCACTGCTCAGCCACGTGCCTCCTGCCCCTTCCACAGCCAGCCAAGTTCAGGGCACTGCAGCAGGCTGCATTTCTTTGCAAGATGAGCTCTACATGAAGACATGCAGATCACCTCTGCTCACTGCTTACCCATCCAGGCACGAGCAGCATGGGACTATTGACTA